>CP092874.1:46831379-46937027 GCA_030710605.1 Cordylochernes scorpioides
AAATATATTATTGAAAACATTTATTATACTTTAAATAAGATATTGTCACTTTTGTGAATTTGATAATTAATTATTTCTTTTTTTCTCAATGAATTATTTATATTAATTTGAAAATTCATTTTTGTTATCATCATCACATACAATGTAATTTTTTTTATATAAGCTAACGATAATAAACAACAACAATTAGGGGCTCAAAAATCATTTATTATGGTTAGCAGCTCCGTAAATAAAGATATTTTCACAACAACAATTAAAGTTGCATCATCATTTTTATAAAACAACAGCTAATTAAATTAACAATGTAAAAATATATTTTAACATTACATTTTAACATTTAACACAAAAACGTTACAATTTTTTCTTTAAATATATATTAATATTGAAATGCCAAGTATTTTTAACGTCATTGGAATATTATATTACTAAATTCTCAAATTAAATTTATTATACTTGGAAAACATTTTTAGCATTGTTACAATTTATAAATATAATTTCACCAGACGCCGCTAGAGGCGCTGCTTGCGAGTGAAAGTAGAAAATTTGCAAATAAAATTGCAAAGAATATTTATTTCAAATCAAATTCAAACCAGAAATAATCCCAGTAGTATAGTAAATAACTTCCTAAAGTTTCACGGCGATTGGATAATCTTACCTTTTAAAAACATTCATCGTGTGAACAAACTAACATTCATCGTGTAAACAAACCACGTGTTAATTATTAATCAATCAAATTCATTTATCGTCGCGACCAGTGCTGCGCCCAAGCGGTAAAAGACTGGAAATAACGCTTGGTTTTTTATTTTTTAAAAAAAGCACATTAACTTTTTTAGTTTTTTGAATAGCCTATATGTTAAACGAAATCTTCAGCTACCTACATGCGAAATTTCATAAAGATTTATTCTGTAGATTTTGCGCAACGCGATAACACACATCGATTTTGGATTTCATTTTTATAGATATAAGGAATAATTTTTCTTGCATAATTTCCCCCTCCCTCACCTCCTTCGTATTTTTTTTAAATTATTTCAACTGGGATATTATAACATCATAAAGGTTGGCGTTCAGCCAACCGAAAATATTGGCAAATAAATATTTTATTCAAATAAATATACGCCTTTTTATTATCAAAAGGTTTAAATATGGATTGCTCTATATTCAGAACAATAAATATTTTTGTTTGTTTCTGTCATGTACATATTGCCCAATTTGTTAATAAAAAACAATTTAAAACGCTCTATAACAATTTAGATTTTTCTTTTTAGCAATTTTTATCTTCAATAAGATAATCCTGGCAATACATAAATTCGTTCATTGCTTCCAAACCCATACATTTTTTGTTGCAAAATTAGGATAATAAAATCATTTTCTTTCACACACACACACACACACACACAAACTTTCTAATTTTCCTTCAATATAGATGGTATTCATTTCAAAATTGCTAACAAACTAAAAGAGCAAAGATTCTTAGGGGTGAGTTCCGAATAAGTAACTGTTATGTAAGAAACAGGTGTACTAGAAATTCATCTTAATTTTAAACTCTTAATACTTTAGCGTAGAGTGAAGGGAACAAGAAAAATGTATAGTTTGATAGAATACAAATTATGTATTTTAATAATTAGTAAATACTTCTATCAAATATGAGGTATTTCTCATCTTTGGCTTTGATATACTAAGCTAATGGGCCTGACTTCTCCCAAGGATTTTTCAGGTGTATCTATTCTTAATAAGATATTTCTGCCAAATTAAATAAAAATTCGTTAAAAAATATAATACCATAATGATAAGTGATAAAATATAAGTAGCAAAATAATGTTTATTAATTAACATAATGTTACAAAGAGCTGATAACAGGGTTGCCTAAGGTGACCGCTATAGACAGGGTGGTCTGCATAGACAGGTGAATGTAACACACTGATGATAACAGGGTTGCCTAAAGTGACCGCTATAGACAGGGTGGACTGTATAGACAGGTGGATGTATCACACAGCTGATAACCAGGTTGTCTAGAGTGGCCGCTATAGACAGATGTATGTATCACACAGCTGATAACAGGGTTATCTAGAATGGCCGCTATATACAGGGTGGTCTGTAAAGACAGGTGGATGTATCACACTGCTGATAACAGGGTTGTCTAGAGTGGTCGCTATAGGCAGGGTGGTCAGTGGTCGCTATAGACAGGGTGGTCTGTATAGACAGGTGGATGTAACACACTGCTGATAACAGGGTTGTCTAGAATGGCCGCTATAGACAGGTGTATGTATCACACAGCTGATAACAGGGTTGTCTAGAGGGGGGCAGGGAGGACACGTGTTCGCCGGCAGCCAATGGGCGCGCATTCTATCCGTGAGCTTCAGACAGAATAAGGCAATTATATATATAGATTACTGATTTTCAATTCTTATATTTTAAATTTATATATTCATTTATTCTTTATATATTAATATATTTTATATAATTTTAATTTATATTATTATTTAATTATATTTATGAAAATGAATATTGTAGGTTTTAGATCTTTTAAATTTTATAGCAGTTGTACACACTCGTGAATTGATACGCGAGCATCTCAAAACAATATTGTTCCCCGAAGAAGTTTGGCGAGTTGCCTAACGAAATATTGGAAAATTAAACTTTATGATCCAAAATAAGCATTTTTGAATAATATATATATGGTAATATAAACCAACAACCCCATATTGTATATAACTTATAACAAGATATTCATGTTGTTTAATAGAAACACATCTGTAAATGATTATAAGCATTATTGACATGTGTCATTACATCATCGTATGTAATGTACTTTGTACAAACTGAGGATAAATAAATAAAACTCTGTAATAGATTAAGAGTTGAGCTAAAGAGATAGAAGTCAAAAACGTCTAAATTCGAAATAGATGGAAGTCACAAAAAAACATCTAAAGATAGATTGGAAACTGTCAGGACGGCGCCAGTTTAGAATTTCGCCAGACGATCCACACTCTTCACATCTGGTGAAATGCAATACCCCCTTTCTCAGAAAAGGTATATAAAACCTCCGTCCTAGCCAAAAATATAGTCACTTCACCATCTGCGTGAGTCCTCGTCGGTTGTACCCCAGGTTCACCTCATTCACCATGTAGACCAGTAAGAACTCTTCTATCTCCATCTTTCGCTTCCAGCTCAACTTTTATCTGTTCACGGAAATTTCTTAGTGCAACTGTGTCTTCGTTTTTTGTGTATGGACATTCCTAAGCTTTCCACTCAGCCTCGACCACGACTGCCTGTACTTTGTGAGAACCTTTAAAGGTCTTCCAAGGTGCAGAGAGGTTCTGGAAAACTCCCCATCCTGACTGTTCCTCTCGGTCAACATAGTATAGCGAAAGTCGACAGGATTCTACAAGAGTCAACAGAATCTCATCACATTTATAGTAGACCAGACCATATCACATTTTTAGTCGACAGGATTATACAAGAGGCTACCAGACCTCACCACATTACAAATTTATACGTATATATTATACGTATATCTTTTATATATTACATGTTTGATTTTGTCCACTTACACTTTTTTACCCGCAATCATATTTCTATCTTTTTATTCACTATATTTAATATTTGTTTAAATAGCTTTATTATATGACATTGTTTATCATCAACTATCGGGCATCTACAACAATCGTTTTCAACAATCATATTCTTTAACCAATTCCCTATACATTATTATTACTATATTTTTCAGCCATTACTTCACATCACATAGGAAAACGACAGTACTGCTTGACAATTTTTTCTTATTGATTTCGTAATTTCAAAAAGCTCTTTGAACACAGTTCCCCAGATTTGAAAATCCCACCTTCTGGCCTGAACACGCTTCAAGAGTTTATTTCAATCATCCGCAGAGCATATTCACCAACACAGGCACAAAACGTTCACTTTTTTCAACTTTCAACTTTTTTATCAGCTCTAGCGGAACACAATCAACCTTTGATTTCAAGTCAAGTCAGATCACATACTGTCGCTACAATTCTACTTATCGCATGGCTCTACCGCCCCTTTCAATCATATTAATAAGCAACTTCTCTTCAACAACCTTTAACTCAATAAACCTAAAATTGTGACAAAGCACTGTAACCCTTATATAGGATCGCAAGTGAAACATTGCCTAGGAAGACGCTCAAGTCTATTTCCTCGCTTTGCACCTGGATCTAAGCATTTGGTTTACATGTGCACTCCTAACAATTGCATATTCTTCAACTACTAACCCTTTCCAACGCCCGTCAATATTCTCTTAGAATGTGAATTTTTATGTCATCATTTTATTTTAATCATCATTTTTTAAATCAAACAAAAATGCCATTTTTATATCACTTTTATATATCCAAACAAATCATCTTGTTATAGCTCTTCTTAACCCTCTCAGTTTAAATTAATTAAAAACATTTTAATTACTCACCTGTGTTAGAGAGGCTTTACCCGCTTAAACCCGGATAAACCCTTTCACTCCCGGGGCCGATCTATGGTAATTTAAACCAACAACCCCATATTGTATATAACCTATAACAAGATTTTCATGTTTTATATTAGAAACACATCTGTAAATGATTATAGGCATTATTGACATGTGTCATTACATCTTCATATGTAATGTACTTTGTACAAACTGAGGATAAATAAATAAAACTCTGTAATAGATTAAGAGTTGAGCTAAAGAGATAGAAGTCAAAAACGTCTAAATTCGAGATAGATGGAAGTCACAAAACAACATCTAAAGATAGATTAGAAACTGTCAGGACGGCGCCAGTTTAGAATTTCGCAAGACGATCCACACTCTTCACATCTGGTGAAATGCAATACCCCTTTCTCAGAAAAGGTATATAGAGCCTCCGTCCTAGCCAAAAATACAGTTACTTCACCATCTGCGTGTGCCCTCGTCGGTTGTACCCCAGGTCCACCTCATCCACCATGTAGACCAGTAAGAACTCTTCCATCTCCATCTTTCGCTCCTAGCTCAACTTTTATCTGTTCAAGGAACTTTCTTAGTGCAACTCTGTCTTCGTCTTTTTGTGTATGGACATTCCCAAGCTTTCCACTCTGCCTCGACCACGACTGCCTGTACTTTGTGAGAACTTTTAATGGTCTTCCAAGGTGCAGAGAGGTACTGGAAAACTCCCCATCCTGACTGTTCCTCTCGGTCAACACAGTATAGCGAGAGTCGACAGGATTCTACAAGAGTCAACAGGATCTCATCACAATCATAGTCGACCAGACCATTTCAAATTTTTAGTCTACAGGATCATACAAGAGGCTACCAGACCTCACCACATTACATATATAAACTACTCTGATCAAAATGTTTCGACACTTTGCTCATAAAATCCTGACAACTCAATATATTTTCTCCCGGTTTGTGGTAAACGCAAGCGTCACCCTTGGCTTGGAAACCTGCCAATTTTCAAAAATCACGCGCCACAACAGTGCGAGCAGCGGCAATCCGAAGTGAAGTCATTATGCCCGTGCTTCGATTTCGTTAGTCACCGAAATGGAGGATCAACGAATTTGCATCAAGTTCTGTGTGAAAAACGGATTCCAGGGTGCCGAAATTTTTTAGATGTTTCAAACAGCCGACGGGGATGCCGTCATGAGCCGAATACGAGTTTTCGAGTGGTACAAGCGCTTCAAGGAGGGTCGGGAAGAGACCGACGACAACGAGAATTCCGGGAGACCGTCCACATCATCCACGCCTGAAAAAGTGGACAAGGTGTTGGAACTGGTGCGTGAAGACCGACGAATAACTGTCAGGGTGGTCGCCGAAAAAGCAGGGATATCATTCGGGTCGACTCAATCGATAATGAAGGACATTTTGGGAGTGAAAAGACTCAACGCCATTCTCTTTCCCAAAGATTTGAGTTTTCATCAAAAGAACGCCCGGAAAGAAACGGCCAGTCTCAATCTCGAAGCGACAACCGACGACACCGAATTGCTGAAAAGGGTCATTACTAGAGAGAAACATGAATTTAATGCTTTGATTCGGAAACCACCCCACAATCATCGGAGTGGCGCTTCAAAAATTGAGCCGAGATCAAAGAAAGCGAGGAAGGCTCCCAGCAAAGTCAAGGTCATGTTGACGGTGTTTTCCGACTACCAGGGGCATCGTTCATCGTGAATTTCAACAACAAGGCTCTACAATAACTGCTGACTCCTACCTGGGAGTTTTGAGGCGATTGAGGGAAGCGATCAGGCAGAAACGGCCGGAGCTGTGGAGGAGCAAGTCGTGGATCCTCCACCACGATAACGCGCCGGCGCACACAGCCCTCAAAATCTCGAAGTTCCTGCAGGACACTCAACCTCTGTGTTCCCCCAACCCCCCTACAGTCCCCTGATTTGGCCCCCTGCGACTTCTTCCTCTTTGGAAAGTTAAAAAAAATTAAAGGGTAGGAAATTTCAGAGCATAAAAGAGATCAAAGTGGAATCGGAGAAGGCCATGAAGGCGATCCCGAAAACAGACTAACAGAGGTGTTTTGCCGACTGGAAAAAAGGTGGCTGAAGTGCATCGCGGCCAACGGGGACTACTTTGAAGGGGACAATTTGAATTCGGTAGAATAATAATTTTTTTTTAACTTATGAGCAAAGTGTTGAAACCTTTTGATCAGAGTAGTACGTATATATAGAAGCATAAGGCTAGAAGCATTCTAGCCAAGGATTAATTTCCTCCCGGCAAATTTTCCATTTATATATATATATATATAAAAACAATAGAAAAAATAAAAATAATAATAATAAATAAAAAGGTCAGGTGTTGATATTTTTGGTCGCAGTGGTACAGCCTACTCCACGCTGACGAGCCCAACAGCGCGAAACGCGTTCGTGGATGGCTTTTCTTGGTTTATCAAGAAATTGGGTTGGCCAAATATCAGGGAACAGGCTTAATCAATGATTAGTTGATTTCTGTTCCACCAGATGGCGCTCTGCCTCCTAAAAAGCACATGTGCTCCTGGTCAGGATATGCCTCTTTTTATTTTCAATATATATATATATATATATATTATAATAAATAGTTATTTAATTTTATAGTCCAGTTTTGTATTAAGATTATCTTCACTATTATGATCATTTAAATTCAAATTATAAAATTTGTAAAATGTTATTAATTTGTAGATAGAGAGAGAAAAAAAAAATCCTTTACTTCTACTACATCCTCAAGTTAATTATATATTTATAATTAATAACAATAAAAATTAACAAAGTAATGTCTATTACATCGGCTTTTACACGTCATTCAGACATACTCTAATCCTATATATAGAATAATCGAAGAGAGAATATATATAATAGTTAGAAAAAAGAGAGAAAGACAGAACCATGCACTTTTAATCAAACTAATAATAAGGAAAAAAAAAAAGAAAGAGTTTTATAAAGAAGGTAGATAAGATTGTTAGTATATATATATATATTTTTTTATGATTTTATATTTTATCCTTTTTTTTTTTTTTAAAAGATTTTTAAAGGTTTTTTTATTTTATAATATGATTATAAATAGTTGTATTTAGTAATATATCTATAGTATGAATTAACATTTGTTATAAGTTTGGATATTATATTTTGAAACCCTAATGGTAGACCAGACATACACAAAAGACTTTAGATTGAAATGAATTGGAAAAAGAGATCTGCTGGAACGGGGATTTTCAGATAAAAATTCCAGCGACATTTCACCCCTTCTTTATTATGTCATAGATCTCTTTTAAACCGGATTTTATGTGTTAATATTAAGTTGTTTCAGTGAAATATTTAAATGAACATATATAACAGATACAAGTGTTAACAAATTCAAACTGTAACCTACCTCGGCCGCGGCGTCCTCCATTGTAAATATCTATTTCTGGCTGACACATGTCGCGGGAGGGGAATGTCCCCCCACATTTCAAATTTAGACCATTTATTCAGAATTTTTTTGAACAACAAGAAAATTAAAGAAGAAAGGAAAAATAGTTAAAGGAAGAAAGCTAAATTTTATAATCTTTACAGCTAGTTATATCAAAATAACTGATTTAACACTTATTCATCTTTTAATATTCCTTTAAAAAGGCAAATTATAAGAGTTTAATAAAGCTATTAATTGTGCAAATTCACCCTTATTTAACTTCCATTTTCCTCCCCAGAAATTGGAGATTAAACAAAAATGAACTATATACTTTAACACTTTAAAAATCTTGTGAAAAAATCTTTTAATCAGTTATTTAATCAAAGTTTAATTAACTGTTAAAGATTATAAATTTGTATTAGTTAATGTTAAGAGAAATTATAGAAAGTTGATTTCATAAATGGATATTTCCATTTATTTTTTTTTTTAAATATTTTATAATTGATATACTGTTGAAATATTTTACTTGTTTGATACTAAATTTGTTTTTAATAAATTCCATGTTTAAATTTTTAACATCTTCTATGAAATTATCTAATATATTATTTATTCTATAAAATCTTAGAAACTGACCATAATATATACCTTTACAGCAATTTAGTGATATATTAGAATTCATATTACAGTATTTTATAATATTGAAATTATAGTTACTCTTTTATTATAAACTCTAACAGCACTATTTGTAAGGTCTATATTCAAGTCTAAAAAGTTAACTTTTTTGTTTCTATAAATTTTTTCATTTTTCTTAAGTTTCAAGTATTTAGGATATATTTCAGGTATTAATTTTTTAAACAGTGGATTATTAAATATTATTATGTCATCTACATATCGGAATATTTGCCAATTAATATTATTTTGTAGAAAGTATTCTCTTTCGTACCAGAACAATATTAGATTTGCTAATAACGGACTAGAAGAAGTACCCATGGGAACGCCTTCTGATTGAATATATATTTTATTTTTAAATTCTATATAGTTAAAATTTAAAAATGTTTCCAGTAGAGTTTTTGCTGTTTTAAGATCTAATTTAAATGTTTTATATCTGTTATGAATAATTTTAATGTAGAAAGTTTTGTCATTAATGAATTCATTAAATAAATTGGTTATTTTATTATTTAGATCTCTTAAATTTATTTTAGAATATAGGTCCTCAAAGTCAAATGTGTGTACTGTTTCAATGTTTGTCCAATTGTTCATTAAATAATTAATGATTTTTTTATTTGAGTCGATAAATTTATAATTATATTTATTAGTTAATTTATTTATAATAAATTGTAGTGTTGAGGCTAATTGTATATCAATATTTTTTATGACTGAATTTATACCAGATGTGATTGTTCTGAAAGAAATAGGTTTTTTGTGTAGTTTAGGAATTATATAGAACTTTGGTATGTTTGGATTTTTGTGGTTATTATAAATTTTTAGTGAATTTTCAACATTTTTGATGTCTTTTTTGATTTTTGTGCCTGTAGTTCTAGCAAAAGTGTATTTATGATTATTATCAATTTCCTTTTTTAGTATATCGTGGTATAGATTTTTACAAATTAAAGATAAATTATTGGGACATTTATCTATAGGAGTGATAATATAGTCCTTCTGTAAATTAATTATATTTTCTTTAAAAGAAGGAATGTCTGAATTGGGTTTTGTGTATTTAAGTGTATTATTATAATAATTTATAATTTCCTTTTTAATATTATGTTTCCATTCCAGAAAAGTAAATTCTGGAATACTGTATTTTATACTAGTTTTATTTATGAAAATATCTATATCTTTTAATATAGATTTAATTGTATTATTATAATTGTGTTTAATTTGAGGTATATATTTATACCCTTTATTTAAAATTTCTTGATATTCTGGATTTAAAAAAGAAAATTTGCTAGTTAATATATGACCTGAGAACTTATATTTATCAATATAGTTGTTGCAATTACATTTAATTTTTTTAAAATTTGCCAAATTATTAATAAATTGGTTATAATTGCAAACTAAATTACCTATATTTTTATTGTATCTCCAGATTGTTTTAAAATTTAAATTTTTTATAGGGAAAAGATTATTGATGATTTGGTTATTAAAAATATCATTAAATTTAATATGATTAAATAAATTGTTATTAAATTTAATGATAATATTAATGTTATTAGTAGTTTGTTTAATTTTTCTGTATTTAAAGATGTCGTGTGTGATATCTATTAATCTGTTAGTCAGATTATGAATTTTAATATATTCTATGAGTTTGATAAATTTATTATTATTTAGTTTAAATAATGTTTTAATAAATTTATCGACGAAGTTGTTAGTGTACATTTGTTTTGGGTCCAGTAATTCTTCAAATTCAATGTAACCTAATTTATTTGTAGTTTTACCTCTAGTTTTATTAGGTTTAGTTTTAAATTCATTTTTTTTGTATTTGCAACTGATTTCATAGGTTGAAATTTCTTCTGTTTGTGGTTTGTATGTGTAGTTTAATTCGTCGTTAAGTCCATAAGGGAATAATGTGTTGTGTTTATAAATGTAGTTGTTTTCTAATAATAGTCGTTGTTTTTTGTTTTGACATATGTCTAGTATTTCTATCTTAAAGTTGTTAAAAGTATGTAATTGATTGTGTTCTTTCATATATATATTACCAATTGATTTTTTAGCGTGGTTTCTATGTAGGTTTATTCGTATATTTAATGGATTACAAGTTTGTCCTATATATGATAGTTGACAAATTTGGCATGTTAATTTATAAATAGTATTCACTAATTTACAACTAGTTGTTTGAAAAGTGTCATGGTTCTTAAGAGAGGGACAAGTTTGACAATTTTTTCTTAGGCAATTCTTAGCGAGTTTAAATTAACATAAAAGAGGTGCTAACACTAATATGTTTGTAGTTTTTTTTAGTTTTTTTAGTTTGTTATTCTTATGAATTTTTAAATATATTTTACTTAATTGTTTTTGTGGTGATAAAATTTGTAATAAATTGAATAATTAATCTATAAATATATAGATATTACTGTTTGTTATCTGTTATATTTTTAAGAATAACTAATAAAAAAAACATCTTTAAACTAACTAAACAATGAAAAAAACAAAAGTTCTGAAATTATTTTTTCTAGAATTACTTTTATAATTTAATTTTTAATAATCAAACAATGAAAGATAATTAAAATTTGTATGAAGATTTATTTATATTAGAATATCTAATATAATTTAATTTGTATATTATGTTATATCTAAAAAATATATCATAGAGCAAGCTCATATGAATTAATATAGTGTAGAAACTATATAACAAAATTATAACAGTGATTCTAATTTTAAAACTTAAGGAGCAAACTGATAATAATGATAACTTATATCAGTTGGATTTGATTAGATTAGCAAGCTAAATCTAAATTAATTATAATAATAAATAGTTATTTAATTTTATAGTCAAGTTTTGTATTAAGATTATCTTCACTATTATGATCATTTAAATTCAAATTATAAAATTTGTAAAATGTTATTAATTTGTAGATAGAGAGAGAAAAAAAAATCCTTTACTTCTACTACATCCTCAAGTTAATTATATATTTATAATTAATAACAATAAAAATTAACAAAGTAACGTCTATTACATCGGCTTTTACACGTCATTCAGACATACTCTAATCCTATATATAGAATAATCGAAGAGAGAATATATATAATAGTTAGAAAAAAGAGAGAAAGACAGAACCATGCACTTTTAATCAAACTAATAATAAGGAAAAAAAAAAAAGAAAGAGTTTTATAAAGAAGGTAGATAAGATTGTTAGTATATATATATATATATTTTTTTATGATTTTATATTTTATCCTTTTTTTTTTTTAAGATTTTTAAAGGTTTTTTTATTTTATAATATGATTATAAATAGTTGTATTTAGTAATATATCTATAGTATGAATTAACATTTGTTATAAGTTTGGATATTATGTTTTGAAACCCTAATGGTAGACCAGACATACACAAAAGACTTTAGATTGAAATGAATTGGAAAAAGAGATCTGCTGGAACGGGGATCTTCAGATAAAAATTCCAGCGACATTTCACCCCTTCTTTATTATGTCATAGATCTCTTTTAAACCGGATTTTATGTGTTAATATTAAGTTGTTTCAGTGAAATATTTAAATGAACATATATAACAGATACAAGTGTTAACAAATTCAAACTGTAACCTACCTCGGCCGCGGCGTCCTCCATTGTAAATATCTATTTCTGGCTGACACATGTCGCGGGAGGGGAATGTCCCCCCACATTTCAAATTTAGACCATTTATTCAGAATTTTTTTGAACAACAAGAAAATTAAAGAAGAAAGGAAAAATAGTTAAAGGAAGAAAGCTAAATTTTATAATCTTTACAGCTAGTTATATCAAAATAACTGATTTAACACTTATTCATCTTTTAATTTCCCTTTAAAAAGGCAAATTATAAGAGTTTAATAAAGCTATTAATTGTGCAAATTCACCCTTATTTAACTTCCATTTTCCTCCCCAGAAATTGGAGATTAAACAAAAATGAACTATATACTTTAACACTTTAAAAATCTTGTGAAAAAATCTTTTAATCAGTTATTTAATCAAAGTTTAATTAACTGTTAAAGATTATAAATTTGTATTAGTTAATGTTAAGAGAAATTATAGAAAGTTGATTTCATAAATGGATATTTCCATTTATTTTTTTTTAAATATTTTATAATTGATATACTTTTTAATTATCTTTCATTGTTTGATTATTAAAAATTAAATTATAAAAGTAATTCTAGAAAAAATAATTTCAGAACTTTTGTTTTTTTCATTGTTTAGTTAGTTTAAAGATGTTTTTTTTATTAGTTATTCTTAAAAATATAACAGATAACAAACAGTAATATCTATATATTTATAGATTAATTATTCAATTTATTACAAATTTTATCACCACAAAAACAATTAAGTAAAATATATTTAAAAATTCATAAGAATAACAAACTAAAAAAACTAAAAAAAACTACAAACATATTAGTGTTAGCACCTCTTTTATGTTAATTTAAACTCGCTAAGAATTGCCTAAGAAAAAATTGTCAAACTTGTCCCTCTCTTAAGAACCATGACACTTTTCAAACAACTAGTTGTAAATTAGTGAATACTATTTATAAATTAACATGCCAAATTTGTCAACTATCATATATAGGACAAACTTGTAATCCATTAAATATACGAATAAACCTACATAGAAACCACGCTAAAAAATCAATTGGTAATATATATATGAAAGAACACAATCAATTACATACTTTTAACAACTTTAAGATAGAAATACTAGACATATGTCAAAACAAAAAACAACGACTATTATTAGAAAACAACTACATTTATAAACACAACACATTATTCCCTTATGGACTTAACGACGAATTAAACTACACATACAAACCACAAACAGAAGAAATTTCAACCTATGAAATCAGTTGCAAATACAAAAAAAATGAATTTAAAACTAAACCTAATAAAACTAGAGGTAAAACTACAAATAAATTAGGTTACATTGAATTTGAAGAATTACTGGACCCAAAACAAATGTACACTAACAACTTCGTCGATAAATTTATTAAAACATTATTTAAACTAAATAATAATAAATTTATCAAACTCATAGAATATATTAAAATTCATAATCTGACTAACAGATTAATAGATATCACACACGACATCTTTAAATACAGAAAAATTAAACAAACTACTAATAACATTAATATTATCATTAAATTTAATAACAATTTATTTAATCATATTAAATTTAATGATATTTTTAATAACCAAATCATCAATAATCTTTTCCCTATAAAAAATTTAAATTTTAAAACAATCTGGAGATACAATAAAAATATAGGTAATTTAGTTTGCAATTATAACCAATTTATTAATAATTTGGCAAATTTTAAAAAAATTAAATGTAATTGCAACAACTATATTGATAAATATAAGTTCTCAGGTCATATATTAACTAGCAACTTTTCTTTTTTAAATCCAGAATATCAAGAAATTTTAAATAAAGGGTATAAATATATACCTCAAATTAAACACAATTATAATAATACAATTAAATCTATATTAAAAGATATAGATATTTTCATAAATAAAACTAGTATAAAATACAGTATTCCAGAATTTACTTTTCTGGAATGGAAACATAATATTAAAAAGTAAATTATAAATTATTATAATAATACACTTAAATACACAAAACCCAATTCAGACATTCCTTCTTTTAAAGAAAATATAATTAATTTACAGAAGGACTATATTATCACTCCTATAGATAAATGTCCCAATAATTTATCTTTAATTTGTAAAAATCTATACCACGATATACTAAAAAAGGAAATTGATAATAATCATAAATACACTTTTGCTAGAACTACAGGCACAAAAATCAAAAAAGACATCAAAAATGTTGAAAATTCACTAAAAATTTATAATAACCACAAAAATCCAAACATACCAAAGTTCTATATAATTCCTAAACTACACAAAAAACCTATTTCTTTCAGAACAATCACATCTGGTATAAATTCAGTCATAAAAAATATTGATATACAATTAGCCTCAACACTACAATTTATTATAAATAAATTAACTAATAAATATAATTATAAATTTATCGACTCAAATAAAAAATCATTAATTATTTAATGAACAATTGGACAAACATTGAAACAGTACACACATTTGACTTTGAGGACCTATATTCTAAAATAAATTTAAGAGATCTAAATAATAAAATAACCAATTTATTTAATGAATTCATTAATGACAAAACTTTCTACATTAAAATTATTCATAACAGATATAAAACATTTAAATTAGATCTTAAAACAGCAAAAACTCTACTGGAAACATTTTTAAATTTTAACTATATAGAATTTAAAAATAAAATATATATTCAATCAGAAGGCGTTCCCATGGGTACTTCTTCTAGTCCGTTATTAGCAAATCTAATATTGTTCTGGTACGAAAGAGAATACTTTCTACAAAATAATATTAATTGGCAAATATTCCGATATGTAGATGACATAATAATATTTAATAATCCACTGTTTAAAAAATTAATACCTGAAATATATCCTAAATACTTGAAACTTAAGAACAATGAAAAAATTTATAGAAACAAAAAAGTTAACTTTTTAGACTTGAATATAGACCTTACAAATAGTGCTGTTAGAGTTTATAATAAAAAGAGTAACTATAATTTCAATATTATAAAATACTGTAATATGAATTCTAATATATCACTAAATTGCTGTAAAGGTATATATTATGGTCAGTTTCTAAGATTTTATAGAATAAATAATATATTAGATAATTTCATAGAAGATGTTAAAAATTTAAACATGGAATTTATTAAAAACAAATTTAGTATCAAACAAGTAAAATATTTCAACAGTATATCAATTATAAAATATTTAAAAAAAAAATAAATGGAAATATCCATTTATGAAATCAACTTTCTATAATTTCTCTTAACATTAACTAATACAAATTTATAATCTTTAACAGTTAATTAAACTTTGATTAAATAACTGATTAAAAGATTTTTTCACAAGATTTTTAAAGTGTTAAAGTATATAGTTCATTTTTGTTTAATCTCCAATTTCTGGGGAGGAAAATGGAAGTTAAATAAGGGTGAATTTGCACAATTAATAGCTTTATTAAACTCTTATAATTTGCCTTTTTAAAGGAATATTAAAAGATGAATAAGTGTTAAATCAGTTATTTTGATATAACTAGCTGTAAAGATTATAAAATTTAGCTTTCTTCCTTTAACTATTTTTCCTTTCTTCTTTAATTTTCTTGTTGTTCAAAAAAATTCTGAATAAATGGTCTAAATTTGAAATGTGGGGGGACATTCCCCTCCCGCGACATGTGTCAGCCAGAAATAGATATTCACAATGGAGGACGCCGCGGCCGAGGTAGGTTACAGTTTGAATTTGTTAACACTTGTATCTGTTATATATGTTCATTTAAATATTTCACTGAAACAACTTAATATTAACACATAAAATCCGGTTTAAAAGAGATCTATGACATAATAAAGAAGGGGTGAAATGTCGCTGGAATTTTTATCTGAAGATCCCCGTTCCAGCAGATCTCTTTTTCCAATTCATTTCAATCTAAAGTCTTTTGTGTATGTCTGGTCTACCATTAGGGTTTCAAAACATAATATCCAAACTTATAACAAATGTTAATTCATACTATAGATATATTACTAAATACAACTATTTATAATCATATTATAAAATAAAAAAACCTTTAAAAATCTTAAAAAAAAAAAAGGATAAAATATAAAATCATAAAAAAATATATATATATATATACTAACAATCTTATCTACCTTCTTTATAAAACTCTTTCTTTTTTTTTTTTTCCTTATTATTAGTTTGATTAAAAGTGCATGGTTCTGTCTTTCTCTCTTTTTTCTAACTATTATATATATTCTCTCTTCGATTATTCTATATATAGGATTAGAGTATGTCTGAATGACGTGTAAAAGCCGATGTAATAGACGTTACTTTGTTAATTTTTATTGTTATTAATTATAAATATATAATTAACTTGAGGATGTAGTAGAAGTAAAGGATTTTTTTTTTCTCTCTCTATCTACAAATTAATAACATTTTACAAATTTTATAATTTGAATTTAAATGATCATAATAGTGAAGATAATCTTAATACAAAACTGGACTATAAAATTAAATAACTATTTATTATTATAATTAATTTAGATTTAGCTTGCTAATCTAATCAAATCCAACTGATATAAGTTATCATTATTATCAGTTTGCTCCTTAAGTTTTAAAATTAGAATCACTGTTATAATTTTGTTATATAGTTTCTACACTATATATATATATATATATACTAGCGGACCCGCCCGGCTTCGCCCGGGTTTTACCCGAGTGAATGTTTGTCTAACGAACATTTGTTAAAACAATTCTCTTTAAACTTATAAAACGTACTCGGCTTCGCCCGGGGTTTTACCCGAGTAAAGGTTTGTCTAGCGAACATTTGTTAAAACAATTCTCTAAAAACTTATTAAAAAATAAAAAAGATATATTTTGATAATTTGAAACTCGTAAATTTGAATCTCTCGATAAAGTGAAAATTTTTTCCCGGTCCCTGTGTGCCTTGTCATCCTGAATTTTGTCTTTCCTAATTTTCTACATTAGAAAATCATAGTTTTATCTAGTGAACATTTTTTCCCGGTCCCTTGAGAAATACTCGATAAGTTGAATAAAATCAATATTAATTGGTTCCCTCGGTAATTGGAAGTTAAAGGAATAATATCTTCGCCTTGGAATTGTATCATTATTCTTGTCGCAAATAAATTGCCGTGTCATCCTGAGATAATCTTACTTTTGATAAATAATATTTAAGATAACAAACTTAGTGATAAGAAAACTTGTTATCATCGTCACAATGGGGGCGCTGCTTGCGAGTTAAATCTACAAATCTGCAAATAACTCTAAGGATATTCAAGATATTCATGAAATTATTTTTCAAAAACCTTCCCGGTGATATACCCGGTGATTAGGGATCCAGTACAAAACCATTACTCCTTTGCATTTATACGCAGAACCGAAAAACAGCTTCTTAACTCGAGAATCAGAGGCTCCCGTGTTATGATCCGTTTTTTACAAAAAACCATCAGAGGTCTACTTTGTCTGCCCTCTCCCAGAATCCCTTCCAATGATCTCGGCTCTCTTATACAAAGCATAGCCGCCCGAGTAAAACTTCAGGACTCTGAGATTGAACTCCGGCATCAGAGGAAACTGGAATTCTGGCACGTGAAACATGGTTTTCCCTTGCGCACCCGCCCCCCCTTGGAAGATACCATCGTTAACCTAACCGACATTGTGTTCTCAGACAAGCAGATGTCTCTACTAGAGAAAGGCCTTAGTTTTCGGTTGCCCAATGAGCCTGATCTTCTATACACGAACAGCTGTATCGAATCTTCCCTCCAGCACCAGTCCCACACAGACAAACATCACATCCGTTCTACCATAGCCAACAAACTCCTTGCTGCTTACAAGGGTTCTTCATCTAGCTCCAGTTCCACCAAGAGCGATCTTACCTCCTTGAAAGCCCTCAAGAGCCATCATGACATCCTCATCACTAAATCTGATAAAGGCTCACAAGTAGTTGTGTTAAAAGTTGATGATTACAAGAAGAAAATGTCTGATATCCTTTCAAACTCCGATACCTTCCAAGAGATTTCACCTGAACGTGTTTGTGCTATTTCTGATGCCTACAAATCATCACTCAGATTGCTCAGAAGAAACGAATGCATTACTCCTGATCAGTTCCAGCAGTTTACCTTCAATCTTTCTAATGTTCCATATATATATGGCCGGCCTAAAACCCATAAGCCCAGTGTCCCCCTTAGACCCATAGTTGCCTACCACCTGTCACCCGCCTTACACCTAGCCAAATACCTTTCTAGCCTTCTAAAACCCCTGGTCAAAACTCATAATCTTTATTCGGTCCAGGATCCATCTGACTTTTTTACAAGATTAAAGAGTGTCCCCCAATCTCGTGGTCTTACCATGTCAACTTTTGACGTGACATCACTCTTTCTGTGCCTCCCGCATTCTCTGATCATAGATGGCCTAGAGCAACTTCTTTCTTCTTCCACTCTTCCTAGTAATAATCAAAAAACTATTTTGGATCTATTCACCATCTGCCTTGACATGAATACTTTAGAATTCAATGGCCGTTTTTTGTACAGATGAGAGGCTCCCCTATGGGCAGCCCTCTTTCCACAATAGCAGCTGAGATAGTTATGTCCAATTTGGACCGGTGGTTAGTTTCCCATAATCATTTGGGGATCGAGATGTGGTCGAGGTACGTTGACGACATTTTTTGCCTCCATCGTGATACCGACCATCTCCCTATACTCACAGTTTTAAACTCATATCATCATGATCTCCGTTTTACTCACAACCCATCCTGTTTTAATTGCATCCCGTTTTTAGACGTTTTAGTCATTAACACTAATGTTGCTTTTCAGACCACCGTATTTCGCAAGCCTAACTTCACTCCCTCCTATTTACACTTTTTATCGCATGCCCCGGTTTCCCACAAAATCACCACGGTCAAAACTCTTTTCAAACGGGTATACACTCATTGTTCCCTTGCCTTATTTAGAATGATCGAGAAACGTACCGTTTATACCCATCTTTTATCCGCCGGTTACCCTCATAATTTTATTGATCGCCATTTTTACGTCCCGAACCACAAAAAAGTTGCACCTCCTCTGTATAAAAACGTCTGTGTCCTTCCTTTTTCGACCACGAACTCCGATATTGCGTTATTTTTACGAAAATTCGTAATTAGCACGTTTTTCAAGAATTCGCCTTCCCTAGAAGCATCCTTACGGCACCCTATAACAAAAAGTTCCATCAAACTTAACCCTCTATCCCTCAATAACGTCATCTATAAAATATCATGCAACGATTGTGAACAATGCTACATTGGTGAAACTGGCCGAACCATCGCTACTAGAATCCGCGAACATAATCGTAATATACGTTCCAAAGATAGAAAATCTCTCATTTTTCAACACATCGCAGATTTCGACCATTCCTTCAAATCAGATGATACGATTTCTGCATACAGAGATATTGGAAACAAGTACCAACGCTTGGTTCTGGAAGCACTGGTATCGAACTGTACTCCCAGTTTTAACCGGAAGATTGATCTCCCACCGCAATATACAATACTTTACGGCCTCACTTGCTGATATGTTTCTGGTTATTATTTTTATTTTTGGTTTTAATTTTTATCTCCATGTTTTCCCTTTATGTTTAATTTTTCTCCGTTTTTGCCTCTATTTCTCACACAGAGTTCGTTTTATTTGTAACTATGCAAATTCCCTTTCCAATCTTCAGTATGTAAAATTCCTTATTTCCTTGCGCGTATATATGTAAATAGTTTTGCTTATAAATATGGCACTTCTCTGTCTACACTTGTATAAGACCCGAAGAAGGGCAGTTGCTGCCTGAAAGCTCGTCATGTTCCATTAAAGAATCTTACCACGTTACCCTGTTTTTCATTTTGAAGGAGAAGAAGAGTCACATACACATGATGAAAATATTGAGCCATTAAGACTGGGGAACTCTACACTTTAAGATATGTTTTCAGGCTGACATGGCAAGGGGAAGACTTGGCATGGGTTTTCTATGCTATAGATGTAGAATACGAGAAATGAGAGAGGTTGAGGCTGGAAATTGCGTGAGCTCAGGACTGAGGTAAATATAGAACTACATACAATGAGGAAGTCGAATGGACTTATAGTTAATTTGAGAAGATAAAATAGTTCGAGATACAAAGGTAGAATATATAGGCGAACAGAGCGAGGGTAAACTTGCTTTGGGCCTTTCCACCTTAATTATTTCGATACCATGAGACTTTAGTAGTTTTAACTAATTAGAGGAAAGTATGCGCGCACAGTGCCAAAAATTGGGACGAGGACGGCGTTGTCCTTTACAAGTGACAAGCAGCTCGAACACGAGGTGTTTGAACCGTCGTGGGAGCTTGTGCGAGGCGATGATTTCGCGATGGGTCGAACGTAAAACCCATGTCTGCGCGAAATAATGACGGATCGGACAAAATCAGCGACGATGTTTAACGTACATCCGTGGGAAATATCGGAAGTAGGTTATATCGTGCTGGTTTGGACAAAGGACAAACATAGATTTGAATACAGGGTCCGTGTGGCGAACGTGTGGCGCGAGAAGAAGGAGCGAACTGTGCCGCTCGATGCAGATTGTTCAAGTGCGAACAAAAAGGAGTTGATAAACATCTAGCAGTTAGTCAATCTGCGTCCTGTGACGAACACCCAGTGGCTAGATGGTGTGCGTCGGTGGATATGTTAGAGAGAAACTACAAAATATCATCATAAATGAAGAGTGGAGATTAGTGGAAATAGTAGTTCGATAATTGATTAATCAATAATTTCATTGAGGGTCATAAGCTGGTAGAAGGTTGACAAGTTGTAAGGATGAGTGGGACATTAAGGGGAAGATAGATAAGAGTCACCAAGGGTTGGTTGTAAGCAAGGCTCACGTGGTGGTTGGAATTCTTCGACGCCTGAATTACAGAGTGAATTTTGGGTCGGTTAGGGAAATAAATTATTTTTCGTGAGCCGTGCTTACAATTAGAAGAAGTCGTATACAAAGTGGAACAAATGGTTAGGTAGAGGAACACTATTTTTATACATAACTTGATTATGAAAATATATTGTTAATCTTAAAAATCGTAAAGTATGAATAGGTAGAAGTTCATTTTTAAGGGATGTGTGTGACTTTAAAATAAAAATATTTCATTAAAATGTCTATTATTAATTCGATTGGTAAGGTACAAATTCAATGGGTTACAAATATCTAGATAAATAGTATTGAGAGAGAGAATAAAATCATTGTTAATAGGCGTGGAGAGAATAAATTGAACTAAACTAATTATTGAAAATATTGGCATCAGAGTTTACAAGGAATGACTTTTTTGAAGAATGAATGGTAGGGGTGGAAACAATTACACTCACAGGTTATGCTGGTTGAGGGCGCAATTAGATTCATTAAGTTCATTGAGGGAGGGTTCTTTCTGCTGATATTGTATGGGTGACAGTGTTGTCCGCCACAGTAGTGTCAGGGATATGGCGGAGTCTTGTCTATGATGATTGAAGGTGTCCTGCTCTGGCGCGGTGATCGTTTTTGGGCAGATCTAGTGCTGGGAGAAGTGTGCGGCAGGTTTATCACCGTCGTATGTGATTAGTTCTTCGGGATCACGGTTCAAAAGTTGGTCGAGACAGAGGGTGAGGGCTCGAAGAGAAGCGACTACAGTAGAGTAGGTCGTTGAGTCTTGTGGAACTTGGTTGTGGGTTTGTCCGATCATCGTAGTGTTGCTTCTTTTTTCTTCATAATTTGGTATATGAGGGATTTGCTTCCCGGCCAGGTCTTATCCTGTCGACTCTTCTGTGATAAGATCCTGTCGACTTTCAATGTGACAATAATAAAATAATAATGTGGGGAAAGAGAAATAATCACATCACGAGTTGGAAGAGAAGGAATCCAGGCAACCAGAGAGAGATAGACGGGAGAGGCCCGCGACCGGCCACAGCCAGGCGGCCGTTTGTATCGCACACAATCACCAACTGTCTAATAGTCTCGAGGTTCCAAGTAACGCCCCTGTGGTCGCCCCCTGGAATGTCGCTGGTGTCTCAAATGACTGGACTTTAGCTGCTGTCTCTCTCTGGGTTGACTGTAGGCTTGCTTTATTATTCCAGGAAGAGCATATATTATGACATAAATATATATATATATAATGATAGCAATTGATTTCTTGCCCCTATGCTATCATTACGTCACTCAAGGTCACTATCCAATCCCGTCGCGCCGTGAAAGGGCTTCACGTGGTTGTTTACTTCTCGAAGCTACCGCAGTGAGGAGCTGGTTGCGAGTGAAATAGGGAAAATCTGGTGACTATTTTTTTTAATCACTCCAAGGATATTCGAAATAGAAGCCCGAAAATTTGCCTATAAGTTTTTTCCAGATTCAATTCTATAAACTGTTAAAAATTTATCCATATTAGTTACGTATTGTGGTCATGTATAGCCCACAAACATACATACATAGGATTAGTCCTAAAACTCCCATATTTCTCTCTCTCTTTCCCGCGGTAGGCGCCACCAATGACGACTTGTATATATTTTATAAATCTGATAATTTAAAACTCCAGTCATTCTACCATGTCCCTGCATATGTTCCACCACCTTGTACCCTGTACCAAACTTATAACTACTGTATAACATGATGTACTGTTAAGAGCCAAATAAAGTACGGACTGTATGTCAGACAGACAGAGAAAAACAAGGAGATAATACGATTATAGATAGGGCCTCCAATCCCGGGATCCCGTAGCCAAATAATGATCCCGAAATCCCGGGATTCTGCTCGAAAAATCCCGGGATTACTGGTTTGTACATGAAAACCAGCGCAAAAATATATTTTTCTTATCTAGCATTTTGGTAATCAAACAGATGATGAGACGTTTGACGTTTTGTTTATACAGCTGCATTTCGGGCATTTTTTTTTCTGAGAGATTTGAAATAATTTTCATGCACTAATAACGAAGGGTTATTCTGCAAGATCTTTCCAAAATGGCAGCCTATAGAATAAGAGTATGCAACATTATACATGGAGGGGGCCCCATATATTTTTTTGACATGCAAATAGTGGCTTCTTAGATAGTAGCGGCAGCCCTTTATTTTTGTGGCGGACCTGCTTTTAACATGGATCCGCCACTAACCTCTATGTTGGAGCTTGGATCCTCACAGTAATAGTTTGGAAATCCGTGTAGCTCCTTAACCTTTGTTTTAGATGTTGACTATCTTTCGGCAGAGCTTAATTTGGACTGTATGTTTTCACCTCGACCTGCGGATTGACTACTGAGAGATTCTCCTTATCCAATTGCGATGTAACAACAAGAGAATCACCACACAGCCTCACGGCGTTTAGCTGACACACTAACTTTATTGCATCTTTCACTCATTTTATATACATATATATTTACATAATTAAAAGAAAGAAAGAAAAATCTGCATGATTATAAATCAATGCAGCCTAGCATGTTATTTACATAACTAGGCGCAAACATACTCCCCCCCACCGCTGAACTTCAGTTCAGATCTTGAGGCGTAAAGGGAAGAGGGGCCAGCTTGGTGATTGGTCTCCCGAAAACTCCTCCGGCTGTCCAAGTTAGTTCTGCGCAAGACACCTTCACCAGACCTTCCTCCCAGTGGAATTATTGGAGATTTAGAGGTAGGAATGGAGCTATTTTGATGAGCTTTCCTGAATAGCAGTTTCACACTGTATCTTCCTTGACAGCCCCTGGAATAGGTTTTCTGGCAATAAGTCTCGTAATTTTCCTCCCTTGGATTCTGGTCTTGCAATGACGGTACTGACTCCTATTCCCTGAAATTTCCTACCAGACCATCTAATTCTGAGGTAGTTTGAACCGCAAAGCTACAAGGTCCACCTTTATAGTTCGAGGAGGGAGAGCTGTCTATTTTGCCCATTAGAATCCAACCGAGCTTTGATTTCATCGCTATAGGCCGGTTCTTTCCCAGCATTTTTTTTCTCTCCTTGCATCAGACATGCATACATATCTGCACCTAGAATAATGTCGATAGGTGCCGAAATATGAAACAGAGGGTCTGCTAACTCAAGCCCTCTCTGCATGATCCAGGTCGGTTCTGCCAATTTGAAGTTTGGAATTTCAGTTGTTAAGACTTCCATTACTAGAGAATTTGTTTAATATTTTTCGGATCTATAAATTGACCTGAATGTCAAGTTAACAGATGTAGATGATCCCTGGACTGGATTATTTCCAATACCCTTAAGTGAGCGTCCTGATGTTTCTCCTTTGAGCCCAAGTTTCTCACAAATTTCTTTTGTGATCAAACTAACCTGTGATCCACTATCTAAAAGTTCTCGGCAGATCTGCTGTGCACCGTTTTCACCTTCCACAATTATTTGAGCAGTCGCAAGGAGCACTTGATTGATGGTCTCTCTCTCTCCTCTCTCACTTCTTTGTTCAACACTGGTATTGTTGATTTCACTTACAGGTGTAAATTCTGGAGCTTCGCATCCTTCTGGGTTTTGGTTACCTCTGTGTCAAGACCATGGAGCAATGTATGGTGCCTTTTGTCGCACTTCTTGCAAGGTCCTTGGTAATAATTTTTTCTTGTATGACCTTTTTTTAGACAATTGTTGCACATTTTGTTTTGCTTGACAAATTCCCATTTTTGTTCGATAGGCATTGCACTAAATGTATTACAGCCGTAGATTCTATGACTTGCCCTGCATGCTATGCACATTTGAGCATTGGTATTAATCGCAATGTGTACATTTGCATAGTCCTTTTGAATTTCACTTTCCTTTCTTTGATATTCCCTTGATCCCTGTGGCAGATTTCTAGCTTGTCTTTCAAGAAACAGAATGAAGTCCTCATAGGAAGGAAATGATCTTTCATCCTGGGTCAATTCCCACTGCCGTTTCATATCCTCATCGATTCTGTTTCTCAAGAACTGTACCAATATTATGTCCACCAACTCATTTCTTTGCAATCCGAGGGATCCTAGATTGCGTACAGACTCGTTACATGTATCCAGAAGTTCCCTTAGGGCCTTTGCTGATAGATACTTCATTTGCTTGATCTTGAATATTTTGTTCAGTTGCGCATAAGCTAACTCTCTTTGGTTGTCGTATCTGGATACTAGAGTATCCCATGCTTGCCTGTAGCTTTCTGATGATATTCGGAACCCACGTATCAGTCTGGCCGCTTCTCCCTTCACTGCGGAGCCTAAATATTGCAGCTTTTGTAGATCATTTAGCCCTGGATTTTGATCTATGGCCATTCCGAATACCTCCTTGAAATTGAACCAAGAGTTCGCATCTCCATAGAAGTGAGGCAACTCGAACTTGGGCAATATCACTGTTTCGAGGCCTTTTGCTTGTTTTGTATCAGCTGTACTTTGCATTCCTTTTAATGCACGCCTGAGCTTTATTTCCAGTTTTTCCATTTTATCTTGTATTGTTTCATAACTTTCGAGTTCCTTCTCTTCATCTACTTCCTCCTGTTCGAACAACTGATCGAATAGGATCTTTGTTTCAGTTTTTATTCCTGATATACCTTCATCTATCAGATTCAATTTATAGAGATCTCCTCCCGATATGTCTTCATCCACGGATGCCAGGTATCTATCCATTCGTCTTGTCTGTGAACGGATCTTGATCTTTAGGCCTTTCATTACTTTAGACATGTTTCCAGATTTGAAGGTTTGTTTCTCAGTAGAATCACGCTCTTTTCCTTAGTATCCGGCTCGATATGGACCATATGTTGGAGCTTGTATCCTCACAGTAATAGTTTGGAAATCCGTGTAGCTCCTTAACCTTTGTTTTAGATGTTGACTATCTTTCGGCAGAGCTTAATTTGGACTGTATGTTTTCACCTCGACCTGCGGATTGACTACTGAGAGATTCTCCTTATCCAATTGCGATGTAACAACAAGAGAATCACCACACAGCCTCACGGCGTTTAGCTGACACACTAACTTTATTGCATCTTTCACTCATTTTATATGCATATATATTTACATAATCAAAAGAAAAAAAGAAAAATCTGCATGATTATAAATCAATGCAGTCTAGCAAGTTATTTACATAACTAGGCGCAAACACTCTATCTGCTGCCTCTTCAACTTCAATTGCAATACCTACACCAGAATCCGCATCCTACTCAACTATGATTAACCACGAACTTAATATTGCTGCGCAGTCAGGCAAACGAGGACCCCATTTTTAAAGTGTGTATCAATACTTGCTGACAATTCCTCCAACGTCTGTGGAATCGGAAAGAGTCTCCTCCTCCTCTGGATACCTATGCAATAAGATACGTTCTAGTTTTCATGATGACACTCTTGACAAATTATCTTTCCTACGCTCAAATCTTTCTCGAAATTGAATTTTTATCCTTAAAATAAAGTAATTCATGGTTTTTAAAACGGTGCTGTCTTCTTTCTGACAATTAATAAATAGTTGGGCAAAATGCAATAATAATTACATTTTCTATAATCACAATTGCAAATAATCATTATTACATTTGCCATAATTACAATTACAAGTAATTTTAATCACAATTGCTATCATTATATATAGAATTACGAGTAATTATGTTTACATTCTAATGCAATTAATTTTCTTTGCAGAGTAATGCATTGCAAAGTAATCGTAATTACAAGGTAATGTATTACTTTGAATGGATTACTGCCCAACACTGCATTAAGAGATGTGGTTTAAGAGTTCCAAGAACAGTAATTTTTTTCCAGATGTGTGTACAGTAATTGACAGATAATTTCAAACTGTAACCCAAAAGCAATGATTTAGTTCATAAGCAGGCGCAAAATATATGACTTTCAGGTTGTTTTCATCGAAGTAAGTGCCACGTCATTGGCACTATATAAAATAAAAAAAATAAAAATATAACGAACGAAACGATATACCTCTTGGCGTAGAAAGACGAAAATGTTTTTCAATCCCGGGATTGAGAAAAAAACAATCCCGAATCCCGGGATTGAAAATATGTACCGGGATTGGAGGCCCTAATTATAGATATTCATAAACGATTGCAGTTAGGCTTAGAGTTAAGAGGAAAGATTCCCATCTCACATCATTAGCGATAGGTCAACGACACTTTTATTCCAGAGAACTCCAAGACAAAGGACCCTGGAGTTGAATTCGCTAAAAACAACTTTATTTGGGTCAATGCTCCATCCTCACATTTTCTGCTATAACTATCAAAGATGGCTTCCCAGTCGTTTGGACCAATCAAGGCGATTCTTCATCTTCCATGATGTAATGAATGACCAATCAGAATCTCAATAGAGGTCACGTGACACCACCCGACTGGGGAAGCCTCAGTAGCGTCTCCGAGTCTCATCCGTACTAGACGTTTCTCCTGATCCAGCGTAAATCGCGGGGCGTAAGTTCACTCTCCTCCATGTTCTCTGTCTGTCAGCTTCGGTTCCTTTGACCAACCTATCCTGTGTCCTCACTCCTGCCATCACGACAGCAAAATTCACCCCAATCCTAACTTTCAGTTGACAGCACCTTCGCTGTCACAACTACCACAGAGTAAACGGAGAATCGGCAAGATTCCCCACATGTATATTTATCAATTTTTTTGTATATTTTTATCTATGTACTCATACATTCATCATTATATAATCTTATTTATTCATATTTATATTTATTCTGCATTTATCCTTAAAACCTGTATTTAACCTTATATGAACATTAAAATAAAATGGTTTCAATCTCAATCTCTCTCTCCATATACAATATTTCATATGAATTTAGTAAAGAAGAATTGTTGAATGCAATTATGCAAGCTTTTAAATGGAGCATGCAAGTTTCTCACACCTTTCTAAAATCAAATTTGAAATGATTTGAAAATGTCTTCACTAAGGCTAAAGCTTTGGTGTAAAAACATATCACTTCAAATTTCTGATGTTGGCAGTTTTGACTTTAGCTTTAAGTTAGCACAACCTAATGAAACCATCACTAAAACACAACATTCTTCTATACAAATTTTGGGGAAATTTTCTCTCTCTTTATATTGATACTAAACTTTGCAAAAATGCTAATCTTCATATTATTTTTTTATTATTAGAAAAATGCGATAAAGTATATTAAATCATTGTAAGAAATTAGTTCCTAAATTGAAAATATTCTGCCATTAAGATATTAATACTATTTCCAATAAGAACATTTCCTTGAATACCAGGGTATTATTAAAAGATCATTACAATCATATTTAACGTAATTAAGGTATAACAAATTCGTTCCAAATTACGCCCTTCTCAGGCGTACTTTTAAAAATAATATTAAACGGTTTTGGAATGACAAATTTCGGACTGTTTTGGCGTGAATTAGTGTATCATCGCTCCTAAAAACCTCTTATAAAGGTTTATATATCTTAATTAATATATTTTTAAACTCGTAGATTCCAGTAGAACTAAGAACCAATACCATATCACTGTACGATCTAAATATAACCCTCATGGACAAAACTTGGAGTAAATTGCACTTTTCAGCATGTATATTGTGGTTCAAACAATAACTCTGAAATATAATTGATACACAGTGAAATTTATTGAAGACACACAAGATAACCATGTGTGGAAAAATTGTTTCCCTCAAAAAAAAAAAAAAAAACAGACGGCCGCCGGCGACATTAAAGACTTTCTACTTCCTTAAGTTTTGTCCATGTGTGTATAACATCGGGAAACCGATCCAAAAGGAGGGAAATTATTTCCTTCTTTGAAGATAATTAAGTTTCCTGCCCAATGCAGAATCACAACCCGTATCGTAAAATTTCCCTAGACAATGACATCTTTTGTTTTATTAGAAAAATAATTTCGTACTTAATATTTTTATTTCTTACATATAGATGGCGCGTTATGGCCTTATGATTAATGTCATCCTTCCGAGAGTTATTAAGTATCATCCCCCTACAATCAAACAAGCATCGCTAAACGGTCTCTGTTATCTCAACCCCGCTTGTAATATCTGCTAACATGCATGATTCCCTTAAGTCATTAAATCAATCCAACGACACACGCTGATAGCTCCCCTACTTTGTGCCATACCATGTTGCTACAGAACCTTCTACCCAACCTCATTAAACTCCAGCACCCCAACTATATCATATTGTTGCGCCGCCGTATCGAGGATGGCCAAAGAAGCACGCTTGATCGGCAAAGATATCTGTTCGACTCCTCTTTTTTTACCTTCGTACATTCATGGAGAACAAAGCAAGTAAAATGTAGAAATCATCATCCAACAGCCGTTGTCAACAACAAATAGGATGACTTCACTTCTGGCCGTCAGCTGGGATTCTTCCTTGTTGAATGCTCCGTTGCCCCCCCCCCCTCAACTATTCTTGGGGTGAACACGTGACCCAACTGACCCTGCTTGTCACCACTGCGTTGTCGAAGCTTTCTTTCGGGCATTGTCGCAACATTTTTATCGAGTTCAAACACAAGTCATATATTTGTTACAAAATTTGCGTGGCGAGCCATAATACAACCTTATACAGATAATTTAATTGATTTCATTACTCTTTCTCTTTTGTCGTCGTTAGCAAAGTAAGCCATTATCATCCCCATACATCGTCTTAAACATTTAATGATATTCCTTCCTAAATGCATCATAACTCCTTCCTATTTCAAAATTCTTTCACCATCAGCTAACAATTGTCTATTTATTTACTTAACCTTTACAATGTGAAAGTACTAACTTATCTATCTCCAACGCCAAACTATATTTTCTTCTGTATTCTCCGACTTCCTTCTTTTTAAATCAGATCTCAAACGCGCATCGTCCAATCATTCATGAATTCCTTTTTTTACCTCATTCATGTTGGCCTAGCAAACACCCCCCATCGATACTGTTATTCCAAGTATTCCGAACTTGAGTACTGCTAAAATGATATTTTTATTAATCACTCATTTACTCAAGAATCGAGTCCACCATTTTTTTTTTTTTTTGCCACTGCGCACCTTTTTACTCATCCATCAAATCAAATGCTTTTTTACCAACGCACACATTTATTATTATTATTTTCCAATTATAATTGAAAACCTCTTTAGAGATTGATGTGACAAATAAAATTATATTCTCTTGAGACTACCTAAAAATAGAGTTTTCTCATTATTCACTTATCTAACCATGTAGGATAGTGAACCACGCTCTGGAAAGAAGAAGTATATGTCTGAGGAGAAAATCAAGGCTGACGAATCTGCAAGACCTCAACCTGGTACAATACCTATACATTTTAAAATACGAACTAAGTAAACAAAAGGTATACTAGATTTAGCAAGGGAAAGACACACACAAGAAAATTACAAGCTCAATTATAAGAGGTATAAAAAAATTAGACAGAAATTTAGCTGAAGTTCAAGTAACGCGTAACAAAAATATGTACCATGTTTTATACTCTCAAACTAGTTTATAAATACAAGTAACCAGTAGAGAAAGGTCAAAGGGTGATTGTCCTCTATCGAGATGCAAAGCTCTAGTAAGGCGCAATATTTTTTTTCATATTTATTTATAATTTAAATGGGCCGTTTTATCACGTGAAAGCATCGCTGTTGCCAAAAAGTATCGTGAGGATTCCGCACATTAATAGAGGTTGACAATTGACAAGAGAAAATTCACAAGGAAACTAGGTATTTTTCAAGCGTCTACAGTAGCTTGCTGCTAAAGCCAAGTTTTTCTGCATTAATAAAAATTATACATTGTGTGTAATAAAATAAATAAAGCTTCCAGGATCAAGTTTCTGGTGCGAAAACATTTTATTTTCAAGTTTTCGAACTTGTCAGTCCTTCAACAAGAGTATCACGTTAACAAATTAATGATAAATAATATTTTTATATATACACAACTATTATTTACATATTTTAAATACTTATGATATTGAGAAAAACATATTACACTATTTGTGTGTGAAAAACAACTTTTTGAAAATATACGTGCATGGTGGATGATACTTGCTGGTTGAACGATATCTTGAGACTTCAAATTAAATTTAATAAATTCGTGAACTATTGTGATGTGTGTTTACTATAATTACTAATTTTATTAAAAAATTAAATACAAAATATTGCAATAATATCACAAAATATTGCAATAATATCACAAAAAAATTAATCAATTGATTATTAAGGATATTAAAAAAATCAACCAAATATTTTCCAAAAAGGAATTTCTAAAGTTCCCACAATCTCTATTGTTATCCAACCATTAACAATGGAGAAGCAATTATCTATTATTGATTCAGTCCATTATCTTTTGTTAACTATATTATTAGATTAGTTTAGCCATTTTAATCTTTTTTTTTAAACTATCACATTTAAATAGGGGCAGCATTATAAAACACCGCTATTCGTACTTTATTAATTTTATTATCAATTTGTAACAAGTTTTCAATTATACTTGTTGTCATTGGTTAAAAATTTAATATGGGTTTTCATATATAAATATTCATATGTAAAAATGGTAATTTCGCAAATGAAAACTGTCCTTTGTAGAGAGGTGTCCTCTAGCGCGAGTATCCTCTCATGGAGATTCTACTGTATGTACCTAAATTTTGTGTAAAAATATAGAAAGACGGCAGATATAAGTTTGCTATTTCCTAACTAAATATTGGAATATGCTCGGCCAAGTAGGGCTCCATCGATCAGTAGTTTGAATTTATTCACCATCGATTTGCCAGCCGTCCATGCTCAACATACACAAGATGTTCAATAAAGTGGCAAATCTCTAAACTTGGTAGGATTGTGCTTTAGTCCAATCAGTCCTCTCTAAAACAAGAATATAAGTTATGCTTCCTACAGAGAACTTGCATCCTAAACCTATCGTCAAACTCTGCGTTCTTCACACATTGACCTGTTTCCAGTCTGTGCAGACTCACTCGTCGCTTCACCTGGAAGTTTTCTACTTGTAGTGCTCAGACGTTAGGTAGATGGTTCTCTGGTGGCAATGATTACATATCGCTTGAAGTGCCTTCTGCCTTGAGCTCTCTCGGCCTATTCCTGTGACTTCTGCTTCCTCGCTCACTCCTGACACCACCAGACTATCTGACCGCACGGTCTGGGCAAATTCAAGGAGATTTACGCTTTCACTCGCTGCTAAACATTCTTGTCTCACCCCAACTTGACAAATGCCTCGGTGTCCGAGGACTGTCTCGACCCACACCAGCGATTTCATTGCGGCTCTCGTCTTGCGCCCGCGCGAAGGCAGCATTGAGCCTAGAATACTCATACTGGAGGCGCAGTTCAAATGCGCTGGTGCTCTTGCTTTGCATACATCGGCCATTCAAAATAATTCATTTGCATGTTTGGCCTAAACGTCTTTCTACACGTATTGTCATATTAATCAGACTATTCCTTCTTGGTAAGTCATTTTTTTGTTATAGAGTATATATATCTGTTATTTTTTCCTACTTTCTTAGCGCTATTCTTTTATGATCATTTCTATCTACATATTCTATTATTGGCTATAATATGATTCACCAGATAGAACTTGATTTCATCTCATTGTTGGAATTTCTCAAGGGAGAATTCAAGTTCTTATTTTTCTATATCTTTTCTACGTACGTTCTTCATGCTTATTGTAGTATTTTGTATTTTTTAGATATATATTTTATATTTATGTCTCGCATACTCTGCCTTTTCACTTTATTTTTACTAGATGTTTTTTTTTTTCTAAATGAAATATTTTTATATGTATTAAATATTTGTCCGAGATAAGCAAAGCAGACGCTTTAAAAATTCTCAAGGAAATCTTCTGCTATATTGGTCGCTGGAAGCATTCAAGCGCGCATGCGCGAGTTATGTTGGCGGGGGAAACAATGACGCCTTATTGTTGCCACGCCTCTTTATTATTTTTATTGTTTAAAACGATTTGTATTAAAATGTTTTTTTATATATCAATTTTCTACTATTTTTTCAATTAAGCCAATATACAAGGTGTGTCCAATAAATAATGAGACCGGTCAAAAACAAAGAAAAAATGAAATGATATATATAATTTTAAGTCTATATTAAAAAATAGAAAGCTTCAGCTACACTGTGGTATATCACATCACGTGATTGCGCGCGCAGTCGATAAATTGTAAGCTTGTAAAAATAACGCCTTTGCATAACAACTTCTAATTTGTAATGGATAGAAAATTCGAACAACGAATTTGTATAAAATTTTGCTACTAAATTGGGAAATCGGCTTCAGAAACTTTAGATTTGTTGAAATTGGCATTTGGAAATGAAAATGTAAATAAGCCCACCACATTTAGATGGTTTTCACGATTTAAAAATGGAATGGAATCGGTGAAAGATGAGAAGCTTGTTGGACGTCCAATTCTGCACAGGAACCCTGAAAAGGTGAGCCAAATTTCAAATTTGATAAAGGAAAATCCACGAATAGGGTAACGGGACATCGAGGAAGAAACAGGGATATCAAAATCATTAGTTGGATCGATAATTAAAGAAGACTTACAGTTAAGGAAGACACCTTCAAAATTTATCCCTGAAATGCTCATAATCCAATAAAAGGAGAATCGCGTTGACGTTGCCAAAAAATGCTTGAAATGGTGGAAGATAACCCTAATTGGAAGGAAAAGTAATATCTGGAGACGAGACATGGGTTTACGGGAATGACCTGGAAACAAAACGCCACTCCATGGAGTGGAAAGGAAAAGATGAACCAAGAACGAAGAAATCCCGACTTTGCAAATCAAAAAACAAAGTCTTATTGGTCACGTTCTTTGACATAAAGGGAATTGTGCATTATGAATATCTAGAGGAAGGTCAAACAATCAATAAAGAGTCTTATTTAAACATTATGAGATGTGTACGTGAATCAATTCGTCTGAAAAGAAGTGAAATGTGGAGTTCCAAAAATTGGATTATCCATCATGATAATGCACCACCACACACCGCTACATCTGTACTGACATATTTGGCTAAACACGGCATCCAAATATTTCAACAACCTCCCTATTCCCCAGACCTAGCATTAAATGATTTTTTTCTCTTTCCAAAACTCAAAATGGCTCTAAAAGGAAGGAGATTTGACACTAGAGAGTCCATCATAGCGGATTCGAAAAAGGTCTTGAAGAACATTCCGAAAGATGCCTTTTCTAAATATTTGAAATCATGGGAGAAGAGAAGGAAATTATGTATAGATGCGGGAGGGGACTATTTTGAAAAATACTAATTTTTTTAATCATTCTATTTTTTCTTTATTTTTGACCAGTCTCATTATATATTGGACACACCTTGTATAGAATAGAAGCAAATAGAATAATTATTTAGTTAATTATAATAACCCAAACTCTCAGTAGAAACTCAGCTTCTTTAATTACCTTTTCTTGTTGACCAAAAGCCTCCCCTAGAGCCTTCTGAAAGTTATCCAAGGAAGTTAGTGCTTTTTCATTACCAATTTTTTTTACCATCATTTTTCATACCAATTTCGATCTGTTCCCTCAAGAAAAAATACAGAATTTGCCAGGCACATAGTGTCATCCTATCTATTGAATTTGGCAACTCTCCCATATTCCTTCAGCCACTTTTGGGCGTCTTGACTTCCATTTCCAGCAAATGTGGAAGGGCATCTTTGCTGTTGCAAGGAAAGGTAAGTTGAAGTTACTTGGGATGAGGTTTCTCCAGATTCATTCTTTATCATGATTGGTCTTGTGTCAAGCAATCCCAAAATATGAGATATTCCTTTAAGTCGAAGATTTCTCCTCAAATTTAATTCAGCCGTTTTTATTATTTCAAGGCTTTACCAGGCGTCTCCACCAATTGTCATAGTTTCAAATTAGAATTTTATTAATCAATTGATACACTTTGTGAGTGATGTTTTCCCTCACAACAAAACAAAAAAAAATGAAAAATCAGTTACAGAATTTACCTACCTTCCTTACATAACATTAAACATTAAAGTATTTACATATTTACTAATAGAGACATTTACTTTACATTTTCTATGAACAGATTTCGTGACAATATTGAAACCTTTAGTCCTGTAGTGAATGCTTATTCTTTGAGAAAATGTTTTGCATTAGCAACAATGAAGAACCTAAAAATCAAAACATTCGACATTGAAACTGCATTTCTTTATGGTTGCATAGATGAATGCATTTATATGACTCTACCAGAAGGATTTAATGGAAACAAGAAATGCAAGCTGAAAAAGGCTTTATATGGACTGAAACAAGCTCCATTAAAATGGAATCAAAGGTTTGATAACTTTCTTAGAACTAAAAATCTGATCAAGTTGAAGACAGACCAATGCATTTTCAAATATGACATGGGAAGCTCAATCTTAGCAATATATGTAGATGATGGAGTATATTAATAGCAGAAAATGAAGAAGAAATGGATGAACCTTTTACACAATTAGGCGAAGAGTTTGAGATCAGAACTAACAAGAATCCAAAATGTCTTCAAGAAATGGAAATCGTCAGAGAGAAATGAATCAGAAATACTTTTAACTCAGGATAACTATGCTAAACAAGTAATAGAAAAAAAAAACAATATGACAGAATCAAAACCAGTGTCTACACCCATTTTTGATGGATCAGCAGGAAATCAAGTTGTTGAGAAATAAACTGAAATTAAATTCCCACACAGAGAAGCTATAGGAAGTATTCTATACCTTGCCAACAAGACCAGACCAGACATAACATTTGCAGTTAACTTTGAAAGCAGAAATATGCACCAACCAACTAGACAAGATGTAGTAAACATAAAAAAAACACTAAGTTATTTAAAGCAAACAACAAATTTCGGTATTGAATACAGGAAAAATTATGCAACTTGGGAATTAAAGGCATACTGTGACTCGGATTTTGCAGGTGATACAAAGACAAGGAAAAGCACATCTAGATATGTCATCATATTTTGTGGAGGACCTATTGCTTGATGCTGAAAATGCTACCAATTGTCGCCTTATCTTCAACTGAAGCATAATATATATCCGCGTCGGACTGTTATGAATAAATAATTCATTTAAAGCACTGATAGAACAACTCACGAATGAACCTATACCTGTACGAGTAAACGTTGATAACCAAAGCGCACTGAAAATGATACAAACTGGACAAGTGTGAAAAAGAAGCAAACACATTGATGTGAGATATAATTTTCTAAAAGATCTAGTTGGAGACACCCTTGGATTGGAGTACTGCCCATCAAAGGAACAAGTCGCCGACATTCTAACAAATCCGTTGCCGAGAGAAGCCTTTGAATAACAACGCTATGTGCTGGTAAGAAGACCAACCAAATTAACTTGTTTTGTGTGTACTTTGATATTTTAGAAACAATAATTTAAAAGGGTGTGTTAAAAGGATGATTTCTTTGTTGGAAAAAAAGAAGAATAGTAAATCAATGATCTTGAAATACTTTAAGACTGACAACACTGTAATATAAAAACTAGAACAAAGGAGTGTTGGTTTTGTTTACAAAATTAGTAATTGTAATGTAAATTGTTAAATGTTCTTTTCTATCTCTCTTTGAAAATAATAAATTTAAAATACTTTCATAAAAGGTAAAATCGCCTAATTCTTTAAAACCACTTCAGCTGTAAGTAAACTTGTTATTTGTTGTTTCATTGTCTGAACCATAAGAGATTCCCAACATGGTAGCAGAGCGTGGTTCTTTTTGAATCGCGGTAAAAAATATATATATAAAATATAAATAAAAACCAAAATGGCTGTCAGCGAAGATATCGCAAATATTGTGAGACTTAAAAGTCCTGAAAATTTTGATCTATGGAATTTTCAGATAACAATTATTTTCAAAGCAAATGGCCTTCTAGATATTGTAAATGGAAAATCGTTGTTTAAAGACTTGAAAGATGAAACTGGAAAAGATAAATGGAGCCTAAAGGACGCCAAAGCACAAAAATACATAATGTTAACCATTGAAAAGAATGTTTTAACACATATTCTAAATTGCAAAACTTCAAAAGAAATGTATTAAAAACTAGTAGCCATTTATCAAAGAGAAGATGAGCAATTAAAATGCAAATTACTACAAGAATTTCATGGATTCAAATTTGACAAAAATACAGATATGGCAACAAATATAAGCAGAATACAAAATTTAGTATTCAAACTAAATAATGTAAAACAAGAAATTGATGAAAGCTTTGTAATTTCTAAAATATTGAGCATTTTGCCTGACTACTTTAATTACTTCAGCACAGCATGGGATTCGACACCAAAAAGTGAGAAAACGTTAACAAACTTAATATCAAGACTATCACTTGAAGAAACTAAACAAAAAGTAAAGCCTGAAGAGGGAATAGCCATGAGTGCTACTAAAGTAAAGCAGTGCTTTAACTGCAAAAAGAGCGGGCACTTAGCAAAATATTGTAGACTAAATAAAAAATGGTGTACCATCTGTAAAAAGACAAATCATACTCAAGACCAATGCTTCTTTAAGAAATCTCAAAATAAATTCCAGGAATATATTCCTTGCCGAATTTGTAAAAAGACAAATCATAAAGAAAAGGGTTGCTTTTTCAGAAACAAAAATGAAGAAAAATTGTCCTTTTTTGCAGAAGAGACTTTAAAATGTAAAAATGAGGAATTGCTAGAATTCATTGTAGACAGTGGCTCAACAAGCCATATGATAAATAGTAAAAGGTTTTTACTAGATGAAGTAGATTGCAACTCAGAAATATCAATAGCAAAAAAGGAAGAAACTCTAATAGCAAAATCAGTCGGAAAAATTCAAGGAAAAAATGTGATCTCAAGGAGGTGATGTTTGTACCAAACTTGACAAATAATTTACTATCGGTAAGTGCCATTACCAGAAATAAAGGCAAAGTCGTCTTTGAAGATGAAAAGGTATTTGTCGTAAAAAATGGAAAAAATTTTTAGAAGGAGAAAAACAGGAAAATGGACTCTATACAATAAATATAGAAACAGAAAACCCCGAAATTGAAGAATCTCACCTAACAGCTACCCAAAATGAAGAAATGCTAAAATGGCACAGAAAAATGGGTCACATAAGTTTTTCAAGTTTAAAACAATTAAAATCTATGGTAAATGGAATAAACATAGAAAAAATAAGTCAAGATGAAATTTGTGAAACATGCATTAAAGCTAAACAGGTAAGAAAGCCATTCAATTCCATTAGAACAAAATCAAAAAGGCCTTTAGAAATAATCCATACAGATGTATGTGGACCTTTAGATCCCACTACCCATGACAACAAAAACTATTTTCTAACATTTCTTGATGACTACACACATTTTTGTCATGTGTATTTGTTACAAAATAAATATGAAGTAAAAGGATATCTAAAATAATTTATTACAGAAGCAGAAAACCAAATGAATCTAAAAGTTTCAAAAATAAGATGTGACAATGGCGGAAAATATGTAAATGAAGATATAAAATCCTGGTGCAAAGCTAAAGGAATCATTATGGATCTCACCATACCTCACTCACCTCAGCTAAACGGCAAAGCCGAAAGATTAAATAGAACCCTGATGGAGAAAACTAGAGCTCTTTTGATTGATTCTGGTGTAGAAAAATACATGTGGGGAGAAGCTGTAAGGGTTTCAGCCTATTTGCTGAACCGAAGCCCTACTCAAGAATTAGAGAAAACCCCTGCAGAACTTTGGTTCAACAAAAGACCAAATTTGTCAAACTTACAACTTTTTGGTTGTGAAGCTTATGTCAAAACCCTAAAACACATAAAGAAATTGGAAGACAGAAGTAAAAAATATACCTTTATAGGTTATGCACCAAATGGTTATCGACTTTGGGATGAACAAAGCAAACGAATCTTTACAGCTAGAGATGTAATTTTTTTAATTAAGGATGTATAAATAAAGAAGAAAATATACCTATTGTCGAACCAGAAGATCAACTAGAATTAAATGAAGAACCAAGTCTACCAAAAGTCTCTGAAGACAACGAAGATATCCCTACAAAACCAAGTATTTCAAAATATAATCTTAGACCAAGAAGTAGTTTACAAACACCATCAAGATATGGAGACTTCTATTTAGAGAAGGATGGAACAACAGAATCAGCTCTTCTAACTTACTCTGAAGCTATATCTGGTCCAAATCAAGAAAAATGGAAAAAGGCAATAAAAGAAGAAAAAGAGTCTCTTGCCAAAAATGAAGTTTGGGAAATAGTAAAGGAAAATGAAGCGTCAAACAAGAAGATTCTGACCTCTAAATGGCTCTTTAAAGTGAAAGAAGATGGTCGCTACAAAGCAAGACTAGTTGTAAGAGGCTTTGAACAAGAAGCAGGCATTGATTATGATGAGACTTTCCGTCCAGTTATAAGCACTGTCTCTTTAAGGATATACTTTGCTCTAATGGCTAAGAGAAGGTTTGTTTTTAAAACATTTGACATAAAAACAGCTTTTCTATATGGGTTTTTGGATGAAGAAATATATGTTCAATTGCCAAAAGGTTATAAAGGGAATATATGTAGGTTAAGAAAGGCATTGTATGGTTTAAAGCAAGCCCCATTAAAATGGAATGAAAGATTAAAAACCTTTCTCAAATCCCAAGATTTCATACAACTAAAATCAGAGCCATGTCTTTTTAAAACCAACAAAGGAAATATGTACCTTGCAATATATGTTGATGATGGTATCTTAATGGGAGATAATGAAGAAGAATTAAATAATATTTTAGAAAAACTATCCCAAGAGTTTGAAGTTAAAATAAACAATGATCCAAGAACCTTTTTGGGAATAAATTTGTGTTTTGATGAAAAAAATAAAATTTTACTTTCACAAGAAAATTATGCAAAATCAGTTCTTGAAAGATATAATATGCAAAACTCAAAACCAGTACCCACTCCCATTACAGATGTAGCAAAAGAAGTAGACAAAAACTTAGAAATATCAAATGATAACAAATTTCCCTACAGACAAGCAATTGGAAGCCTTTTATATTTGACAAACAAAACTAGACCAGACATGACCTTTGCCACAAATTTTGAAAGCAGGTCAATGCATGATCCTACAACTCAAGATATTATAAACATCAAAAGAACCCTAAGATATTTAAATCACACCACCAATTTAGGCATATCATATGATGGAGAGATGCCATTTGAATTAAATGTGTATTGTGATTCTGACTTTGCTGGAGATATTAAAACTAGAAAAAGTACCACAGGATATGTAGTTTACTCATGTGGAGGTCCTATAAGTTGGTGCTCCAGAAAGCAACCTGTAATTGCCCTTTCCAGCACTGAAGCAGAGTTCATTGCTGCAGCAGATGCATGCAAAGAAGTGTCATACATAAGATCCCTATTAGAAGAATTAATTACTGATAATTTTGATATAAATCTCTATGTTGATAACCAAAGCACTATAAAAATTATAAAATCAGGCCAATTCACCACTAAAACTAAACATATTGATGTCAAATATCATTTTGTGAAAGATCAAGCTCAAAAGTTTAACCTGATATATTGTCCAACAGAACACCAAATTGCAGACATCCTAACAAAACCTCTAGCCAGACCAAAGTTTGACAAATTCTAATCCCTTCTTATGACAACCATTTAAAACATAAGTCAAGTGAAGAAACTGTTGAATGTGATAAGATCACTGATTTAAGAGGGAATGTTGGAAAAAAAGAAGAATAGTAAATCAATGATCTTGAAATACTTTTAGACTGACAACACTGTAATATAAAAACTAGAACAAAGGAGTGTTGGTTTTGTTTACAAAATTAGTAATTGTAATGTAAATTGTTAAATGTTCTTTTCTATCTCTCTTTGAAAATAATAAATTCAAAATACTTTCATAAAAGGTAAAATCGCCTAATTCTTTAAAACCACTTCGGCTGTAAGTAAACTTGTTATTTGTTGTTTCATTGTCTGAACCATAAGAGATTCCCAACATTCTTATGATGAAATTATAATCTGTGAACATTTTTTTAATACTGGGCAACACTGTAATATAACAACAATAATAGAGATAGCCTAAAAATCCTAAAAGAATGTTTTTTTTTTACATTTTTAAATAAGTGTGTATTTCTTTGTAAATGAATAATAAAACTTCTGTCTGTTTCATATGAAAACTGTCTAACTTAAAACCCAATAATCCGAGATTACATTTTTAAAATTCGAAAAAAATATTCGATGAACATCGATGAACAAAATTAAAGGGGAAAAACGATTTAATTGAATTAAATTCATATCGAATTATAGTATATCAAAATTTGTTCAAAAAGGTACTATATCAATCTTCATGATAATGATTTTTATAAATTCATTTGTTGAGACGTTTCAAAAAATTAAAAGTGCGCACGAATGTCATTCTCTAATGTCGTATTTTGTTCCTGCGGAGAAACTGAACAAACTGCTATTCATCTTCGACTGTCCTAACTTTGCAGAAGTGAGACTTCGATTGTTTAATGATTTAAATAATTTAACTCTCTTACATCAGATAATTAAAAAATATATATATTTATGAAATCTGTCGATTAATACTTGTAAATTTTAAAATAATTATAAGTTTTCAAATTTTTGTTGTTGTTTGTTTCCTCTGTAATAGGCGTAAATACTACAATAACGCACCTTGTTGATTAATAAACTTTAAAATATAATAATAATTGTCGTATTTTCTTTCTTTTGTGCTTGCATATTGATAACTAAATTATTAATATATATGCAAATTTATTTTAATAGAATTTCTGTAATTTGAATATAAAATTATCATTTGATTGATTTTTCCTTAACTTTTTCACACCACATGTTTTTTCGACTCTAAACAAATAAATTTTATAAAAGGGTCCAAAATATATATATATATATTTATTATTTTTAATTTATAATTTGTTTAATAAATAAATAATTTGGGATTAACAATTTGAAAAGTTGACATTATGAAATGACATGGATGAAATATAAATGTGCTGGTTTTATTTTAAAATATTTATATAAAAAGCGTCTGTGTGTGGCTGAAAGAGAATTATTTCCTCACAGATAAATTGTGCAGAACAATTCCTGTATTATTGGAATTGCTTGAGCCCTAAAGAGGTAGCTTATGGGTCCAGTTTCCTGCAGCGATTATTGCTTGATTGTTCTCTCTGTCGGTAGGATCAAATCTCCCTCGAAGAGCGGGGCTTCTTATAAATTACAGATTTTTGTAAGATCCTTTTTCCATCTGGTTGGATTACAAGTATAGTAGTTTCAAAGAGTTTGTATCTACGTATTTTTATATTTATAAAATCCATGCTATTAGTAATCCACGAATATGCTCCAGGAGCCTGGACTATCCATATATATATGCTCATGAACAAAACTTAAGGAGGTTACACCTTTTAGCATGTATATCGAGATCAGATAATAACTATGAAAGATATTTGATACACCGTGACCTTTATTAAAATTAAACGCGCCCGTTTTTAGGACGTCGATACTCGCGCCGAGCTTCCCGAGCTCGAACTTTATGATGATAAAAAAATGATAAAATTATTTTTCAAAAAATATAAATTGTATTTTACCTTAGTAGATAGACAATAAGGATTAAATTGATAGCAAAGTTTGAATTTTTATTTTCATAATTACCAAGTGATGCATAAAAATATAAAAAAAGTGAAAAAGCAGAGATTTTCCCAGGCTTTGCGCAAATTATTTTATATGTAATAAATCGCCAATATTCACTGGTAATTTTGGCAAATTTGGTTTGAATGTTCTTTGCAAATGTTCTTATTGCATTTACAGCAAGTCATGGTTGACATGCGATTCTTGGCGCAAAGGCAAATATTGCACCGTTTTACTTTCCATTTTCAGAGCAAAAAAGCTCTAAAATTAAACCTATACAGTGGACCCTCGTTTTGCGAGCATAATCCGTTCCAGAGCCATGCTCGTACTCCAAAACGCTCGTAGTGCGAAACTAATTTCTTATTTTTAATAATTGAAACTCGGGCAATTCTTCTTGCTACGAACAATTGCACAGTTTCCCACATTTTACATATTTCCCGAATCTGATCTGAAGGGAGGGATCCCAGTGAATTTTCATCCATCACGATTACGGGCAACCATCACGAGTTGCTCGTAATGCGAAATTTCACTCGTAATCCGAGGTAAAATTTTTCAAAAAATTTTGCTCGTACTGCGAAAAGCTCGTACTCCAAGGTGCTCGTAAACCGAGGGTCCACTGTATGTTAAAAATTCAATATATTATAAATTGAAAAATTAAATATGGATAAATAATTGAAAAAAAAAACAAGTTTAAAGGATTCCACAAAAACGTACCAGTGACGAGAGAGAGGCCAGGCAGCAAAGTGAAACCTTAACCAAAAGTGTTACGTCAGCACTCGCGACGCGCTTTTGAGGCACGCCGACAATTTTTTTTTTTCAAACTTTCCTGTTACCATTGTAGTTCAAATATGATTTAAAATGTCGATCTGCTGAATAAGCACAGCTATGAAAATTATATTTTTTTATTTTTAAAATTCTTATTTTTGATTTTTAATAATTGAGATGAGCTTCGGATGTTCGGCGCGAGTAAATAAGGGTTAAAGACACACGAGATAACCAAGTATGAACAAAATTGCCTCTATCTCCTTCTTTTTAAAAAAAATAGACAACCGGCGACATCAAATAATTTCCACTTCTTGAAGTTTTGTCCAGGAGTTTATTTGTATTCGTGCATTAGCTTTTCACAAATTCTGGAAAACAGCACAGAAAATAGACGTAACAAAGATGATGAATCCAACTTCAAGAAAGGTCGATCTTATTCTCCACTTTCTGTTTATAAATGCTATTTTACTTCTGTTTACCCATTTGGGGGAAATTCTGTATGAGACGAGGGTTCTAAATAAAGGCTTTTTGTTGTTGCTGTATATGTGATATCTTGGGACCTCTGGGACCAGTGTTACCTGATGCTAGACGAACCTCGATGTCACCTCTACCGTGCAGTCGTGGTGGAAGGCGACATAGCTGGGCCAAAGGTGAAATAAACAAATAGAGATTCCACTAAGAAGTGTCTGAACGTCAGGAAGGAATGGGACGAGGAGGTTTCTGGCAGGAAAGGATTGATTACCTCTATAGGAGCGGCCTACGCGGAGGACTGAAGGACTGAAACAAAGGACTGAGACTAAAGACTCCCTAACTGAGGCTTGGGGCCTCCTTTTATAGCTTCAGGGTCCAGGAAGGTCACTGCCCTTTTCTGACGTAAACAGGGGGGGGGGGGGAGTTACATCATCCAGAAGGGCCACGACCTCGTAAAAATTGGACTGGGCTCGATAGGCCTACTTTCTTATTCTCACTTAGGCCTGATTAGTTCTAACCTTAATTTTCTCCTGTTATTCTCCATTCCTTCTATCTGTACAGTTGCTATACTTTATTAGATTCTTACGCGGTACAGATTGATGCTTGATGCTTTCTATTTGCAGTAAATAACAAGTTATATACAGTCACGTGATGAAATATGTGGTAGTAGATATCTGGATTATTTACAACAATTCCATGGTCTTAAATCATCACATATATATATTGCCACGTGGAAAATTAGGGAAGACAAAAACTTCAGGAGATGTGACAACATTTTATTTCAGGCAAGAACAAACTATCAGTGATAAACAAAAGATAAGCAAAAGAAGGAAGTGTACAGAGTAGCAAAATATAAACATAAAAAAATAATACTCTGCTAATAAAATAAAAAAATACTTTGTTACATAGCTCCATCCGTATGGGAGCTGTGGGCCACAGCTATCAATTATTGTAGTTACTGACATGCATCTGACGTGCTTCTGCCAAGGATTCCATCGAAGCCTTGGGACTTTGTCCCTAGTACCTTTGCGTTCTTTTTCTTGCGGCGTGAAGAGCGGCTTTATCGTCGTATCGTCTATAGGAAAATCGTCATCTTCGAGGGAATTTTTGGCTTTAGCACGGCGGTGCGATCCTGGAGTCAGTCTCCGAAAATGTAGATCACAGCACCCATGGCTTCAAGGTTTTCTCGGCGGTCTTCAGTTTTTCTTCCCTAACTTACCCAGCATCCCCACCAAAATGCCACGTGGAAAATTAGGGAAGGCAAAAACTTCAGGATGTGACAACAATTTAATTCAGACAAGAACAAACTATCAGTGATAAACAAAAGATAAGTAAAAGAGGAAAGTGTACAGAGTAGCAAAATATAAACATAAAAGAAATAATACTCTGCTAATAAAATAAAAAAATACTTTGTTACAATATTTATAAAGCAGGTTTCATAAATCTTGCTCTCACCCTTTCCTGTAATTCAAACGTACGAGGTGTGTTCAAAAAGTATCGCGACCGTTGAAATTTCGCGGGTTACGTATATTCGAATTTCGATCTTTTTGTGGCTTTATGTTGGTACTCATGTCTCTCACTTATGCCGGCAAGCTCGGTCATTTTGAATGTTCACTTAATTGTTGACAGCTGCTTTGCTTGCAGGTGTTTTGGATCGTCTTCGATTTTTACCTATTTAAAAAAAATGGATCAAATAACCTGTATCAAATTTTGTGTGAAAAACGAAATTAAGTGCGCGGATGCATTCCGAATGTTGACTGTGGCATACGCAGAAGCTACCTTGGACCGAAGCAACGTTTATCGGTGGTACAAAATGTTCTCAGAAGGCCGAGAAGATGTGAACGACGAATAGCGTGCCGGACGCCCGAGCACTTCAACAACAGACGAAAAAATTAATGAAGTGGAGAAAATGATATTGGCCAATCGTCGAATCACCGTTAGAGAAGTTGCTGAGGACCTAAACATATCGATTGGCTCGTGCCATTCGATTTTTATCAATGATTTGGGCATGAGACGGGTCGCCGCGAAATTCGTACCAAAATTGCTCAATTGAGAATGAGATTTTGGACTCTGTCCGCGACGACCCAAATTTGCTCCAGAGGGTCATAACTGGTGACAAAGCGTGGGTGTATGGTTATGACGTGGAAACCAATGCTCAATCATCTCAATGGAAGCTGCCCCACGAACCAAGACCGAAAAAAGCGCGACATGTTCGGTCGAATGTGAAAGTTTTGCTGACAGTTTTATTCGATTGCAGGGGCGTGGTGCATCATGAGTTCTTGCAACAGGGTAGAACGGTCAAAAAGGAATATTACCTGCAAGTTATGCGCAATTCACACGAAGCAATCCGCCAGAAACGCCCGGATTGGTGGAAGAACAAAAATTGGCTTTTGCACCACGAAAACGCCCCTGCTCACACATCGTTGCTTGTGCGCGACTTTTTGGCCAAAAACAACACACTAATGATGCCGCAGCCACCGTATTCCCCAGAACTGGCCCCCTGTGACTTTTTCTTGTTCCCTAAACTGAAGAGGCCCATGAAAGGACGACGGTACGCTACGCTGGCATCGAAGGAGGAGCTGAAAAAGATTTAAAAAATTATTTTTTGAAGTGCTTCGAAGATTGGAAAAACCGTTGGCACAAGTATATAATATCTCATGGGGATTACTTTGAAGGGGACAAAATAGGTATTCATGAATAAATAAATAATTTTTGAAAATACACAAAGGTCGCGATACTTTTTGAACACACCTCGTATATAATAATTTAATAAATCATAAGCTTTTAGGTCATGTTCTGGTTTTGTTATCTTTCAATGAGACGTGCTGTCTACCAAGTTGTCTTCTAGATGTGTAAGAATATTTTTATCTAATTTCGTTTAAATTTCAAGTAACTTTCTTTAAAGTAAGTTTCCAGTTCATTTTAGACGTTTAATTACCTCTCACCTTTTCTTAAAGGAGAGAATATTATTATGTGAGCAATAGTTACCTAGAAATTATTTGAAAAATAAGAATAAAATTCAGGTAAATAGTTTCTTTCAATTTTGATTTTTGCCAGCTTTCGAGGAATTGTTCAGCTTTTCAACGGGCAAATACTTCTATGTACAATATAAAGATCATATTGATATTGTACATAGAAGTATTTTCCCGTTGAAGAGCAGAAAATTCCTCGAAAGCTCGCAAAACCAAAATTGAAAGAAACTTTCTACCTGAATTTTATTGTTCTTTTTCAGAGAATATTATTAGTTTAAAATATAAAACTTTATAAACCTCTTAGATGCTGTTTTCAAACCGTTTTTAATTCTCTATATATTTGGGGGGTGTGAGATTTGCAATATTAGCGTGGTTCTGTCCAGGGTATCTTGTTGTTTTGAAGTCGGTGAAACCATGGCAATTCGCGATATTTGACTGGGAACTTCGCATCAAAATAAACATTTTCAAGGAAGTTGTCTTGACTTTATCGGCAAACTTTTGTGACTGATGTTCTTTGCCACACTTAACGCACTTTGATTTAAAAATCAAGTTAGTTGGTCTAACTCTAAACCCTAGTTAAACCATTGAAATGTTCGTTTTGTGTTCATGAAATATTCAACAGCTATTTTTGACGGAAAACAATATTAGGATATTTTATAGATTTTACTTTATTGTTTTGTAATTCCATTAGTTTTGTTGAGACCATGGGAGCACGGCGGTCTTCAGAATGTCGCGGTGATACACTTCTTGTCTGATTTGACCACCTGATCCACGAAAACGAGGGAGGCCTTGCCACTGCCAATAGTCCCGGCCAATACCATAACCGACTGCGGATATTAGCGGTGTTCGACGATGGCCGACGTGCCGGGAGCCTCAGCGGACCAGCTCCTGTCGTTTTAGTGGTTGTGCGCCTGCTCGAAGGTGAACAGCTTCTCGTCCGTGAAGAAGATGCGCTCACATCGCTGACCTGTGGCCCGATGCTTGAGTTGGCGACATCTCTCCAGCTGTACGCGATGAACGGAGCTGAACCTTTTGAAGCTTGTGCGCCTTGAGTTCTTTTTCCGCTATTCGATGTACCGACGACTTGCTTATGCCGGTCTCGCGGACGAATTTTCTCATGGACACCCTCGAACTTCGTTGAAGTAATTTTTTGATGATCTTACGGTTGACGGAAATGTTGGCGGTGCGCTTTCTTCCTCTTCCGGCACGGTCGCCTTCAAGGCCAAGCTCATTGAAGCGATGAATGTCGGTGGATAGTTTGTTGAGGGACTTTGGACAACCGAACAATTTCACATTGACGTTTTCCTTGTCGAAACAGCTCAATAATTGAACTATGTTTGTTTTAAATCCTAAAAACTAGACAAAATAAGTTAGCACCAAGTGTGTCGAAACTTAACATATTGGTACATAAAAACATGGAGAATCCGACAAAACATAAATGAATGTATTACGGTTTAATATTTTCGTGTTAGGATAAATTAAATATTAACTCTGTTATTTTTAGACACCCTGTATATTGGTCGATAACGGTTTAGTCGAGAAAACATACAATTGACTCTCTCTCTCTCTTCAAATTTAAAAAAGTGTATTTACTAAGAAAAATAGTTGTAAATAACATTTATAAAATACAATAATTAGTAGAAAATATATGGAATGTTTTTTTTTTCAAAATTTGTTAACTGCATTTTGTAGACTCATGAGAAGTAACCTATAAAATGGGACACGACAAACAAAAAAAAACTCTTAAAAAAGGAAGTATTCGTAGAAATATCAGAAACTTCTAAACTAGTAGCAAAAAAAAATCTTTGGTAAAGAAAACAACCTCGCGGTCCAATGAGAAGGATTTAATGGGTACTTAAAAATAACCATAGAAACAACAAATCCATTCGACTGACTATTTTTCCATCACAGTTGTCATTTACAACTTCCCCTCATTTTCCTGTGATCTTCGAATATCAATAATTCGATTTTTATTTCTTTCTTTTGTGTTGTGCGGGCGAAAAAAATAATGTACTGCATACACAATAAAAATAATTTTAGAAAATCGTGTACATATATAAGTAGAACTAGTATTCAAAATTACCATTCCCCTGAGGAGAGTGACAGCGAGTCATCGAAACGCTATGAGTTAAATAAATCATTGGTTTATGTAGCTATATTTTTTCCAAATAAAAATAATGTTTTTTAAATCAATTTTACATACCCTCATGGAAAAAATTGAAGAAATTTGTACATTTTAGCATGTTTATCGGGATTCAGATAATAACTCTGAAAGATGTTTGTTACACAGTGACCTTTACTTAAGACACAATAACCAAGTGTGAAAAATATTTCCTCTGCTTATTTGAAAAAATAAACGACCGGCGATATAAAGGCTTTACTTCTTCCTTGAGGTTTGTCCATGAGTGTATAAATATGGATTTTTTTTAGAAGATGTTTTTTTACAATAACTAAGTTGAACATTACAAAAGGTTGAGAGGTCCTTGTGTGAACTTCTTTTCCAATATTATCGACCTGACTGATTCAACTATTGTACTTTGCTTATAAAGTCTCTATAGTATTTTTAGATTGTTTTAGTGGTGAGTCGAATTATTTGACAAACATTTCAGTGAGGCCATTTAAAATAGTATATTTTTTTAATAAAGCTTTTTTTTTGCGTGTAGTACCTTTCAGTTAGCTGGAGAAATTGATTTTTTTATATTTAATTGGTATCTCTAGCGCCTTCTCATTGAACAAACGTAGTCATGTTTGTATAATAAAGGTTTTTAAATGTGATGAAAGGTTCCTTTTAAGAAGGAATTGTTTAAAGACGCTTTAAAAAGTTACCAAATAGATCAACTGCCCAGAATTCCAACTAGAGCTATTCCAGACGGTTACACTCTTCAGATTGTTTTCTTTCGACAGCCTTGCCTTGTTGAATCTACAAAGAAACAAACCGGCTTGGAAACAGTTGGTGAACTGCTTCACTAAGGCTACCAAGACAAAATCCTAAATCGCAGGACAGCCCTAGTAGTTGCAGATATATGGATACGCTCCAGGAGCTCGGTTTACCTATAATTTTACGAATATTTGGCCGGTTTGTTGGCGATCTTGATAACTTGAGTCCACTCACTTTTAAGTGGATTCAAGAGTCCACTTACACTTATTATATTCTACAGATGTATTTGAACATGCTTTTAGATCAATGCTTTATATTATTTGTTTATATATAATTCTCAAAATATATATGTTGTAATATATTCCAATATATCTATACCCCCATGTGTTGTATGGTTATAGTGTAATTGCAAAGTTGTCAGAAATTAAATTTCGAGTGAATGAGAATCGGCGCCAGTGGAGGAAAAAGGTCCGAAAAACAAGTCGGGTTTCCAGTTGTGACCCTTTCTTACTCAAACAGATTAGTCCGCTTTGAGACACGAGGATTGACAGACCCCTCTAGACAGATCTCCCCTGACCGGCGTCGGCTACACTTACTCTCTCGCCATCTCTATGGTGACATCCAACATGTCTCGTCCTTGTGTGCAATCCCAATTCCACGCTTGATATTGTTCAGAATTCGGAAGTTAAAATAAACTATTGTTTGGTGAGGCTGTGTTTTTTCTCTGAATCAACTTCCAATCAACATATGATCTTCAGATAATTTTATTGATCATAAAATATGGAATTTCGTCTTTATTAGGAAAGTTTCCATATTTTGAGAGTGAAACCATGATAACGTCACTTTCTGTAAACACACCTTTCTATAAATGAATAAAATAAAGCATCAAGGGCTGCGTATCTTTATTAGAATAAATATATACGAGCTTTCGAGCACATACGCCCTTCTACAGGAATTAATAAAATAATAATCCAACTAGTTTGAAATAAGATTTATATATATTTTAACGTGCATATCCACGTTACACGTGCATTTCAGCTTGCAAGGTATCCCATCAGACATGTGATATCTTATACTGTGAATGAATTTGTTTTATCTTATTTTTTATTTAGGTCTATTGAATTATATGCTTCTGGTAAATCAATTCTGCGATTTATACTGCTATATTGTTTGGACACTATTGCTTCAATTATTAATCTTTGATATTTGTTATTAAAATTGTTGTAATGTACTTTAGGTTCATTTAAGTTAAATGTGTGTCCTGTTGAATTGGAGTGCTGTACTATTAATGATAATGGGTCATTTCTCTTTATGTTTCTTCTGTGTTCAATGATTCTATTATGTAATTTTCTTCCCGTCTCTCCCACATATTTGGCATTACAATTAATACATTCTATAGAATAAATTAGCTCTTTTCTGCTTGATATATATTCAGTTTGCCTGTTTTTTTGTAATCGGGTTTCTTAAGATATCTGATAAGTTGGGAGAGTTGCTATAAAAGGTTTTTATTCCATATTTATCTAGTGTTCTAGAAATGTGGATGGATTTCGGGGAATATGGGATGTAGCAATTCTGCCTGTATATTCTAGTGTTTTGTGCTGACATGTTAGATGTGACCTGTGCCTGATAGAAATGTTTTAAAATAAATGTTTTGGGGTAACCAGCTGATGTCAAATTTTAGATAACGGTTTGCGTTTCTTGCGTTTTGTATTGATTTAAAGAACAATGAGTATAAATTCTTTTAGTTAATGTTTTCACTGTGTTAATTTTATGACTAATGGGGCAAAATGAATAAAATTTTATATAATTGGGGGTGAATGAAGGTTTGTAGTAAACTGTTGTTTGCAATCTATTGTCTATTTTAATTATTTTAATATCTAAAAATGGCAATGTGCAATTATCTTATTTTTCTATTGTGAAACGTAAGCTATTGTTATAATTGTTGAGTGAGGCTAAGATGTTGGGAATCTGTTTTTCTGTAGTCATAAAATTAACACAGTGAAAACATTAACTAAAATAATTTGTACTCATTGTTCTTTAAATCAATACAAAACGCAAGAAACGCAAACCGTTATCCAAAATTTGACATCAGCTGGTTACCCCAAAACATTTATTTTAAAACATTTCTATCAGGCACAGGTCACATCTAACATGTCAGCACAAAAAACTAAAATATACAGGCAGAATTGCTACATCCCATATTCCCCGAAATCCATCCACATTTCTAGAACACTAGATAAATATGGAATAAAAACCTTTTATAGCAACTCTCCCAACTTATCAGATATCTTAAGAAACCCGATTACAAAAAACAGGCAAACTGAATATATATCAAGCAGAAAAGAGGTAATTTATTCTATAGAATGTAATAATTGTAATGCCAAATATGTGGGAGAGACGGGAAGAAAATTACATAATAGAATCATTGAAAGCAGAAGAAACATAAACAGAAATGACCCATTATCATTAATAGTACAGCACTCCAATTCAACAGGACATACATTTAACTTAAATGAACCTAAAGTACATTACAACAATATCAATAACAAATATCAAAGATTAATAATTGAAGCAATAGTGTCCAAACAATATAGCAGTATAAATCGCAGAATTTATTTACCAGAAGCATATAATTCAATAGACCTAAATAAAATAAGATAAAACAAATTCATTCACAGTATAAGATATCACATGTCTGATGGGATACCTTGCAAGTTGAAATGCACGTGTAACGTGGATATGCACGTTAAATTATATATAAATCTTATTTCAAACTAGTTGGATTATTATTTTATTAATTCCTGTAGAAGGGCGTATGTGCTCGAAAGCTCGTATATATTTATTCTAAAAAAGATACGCAGCCCTTGATGCTTTATTTTATTCATTTATAAATCGTACAGGTCTTTTTCAATTGACACCTTTCTATATTTCCTTGTAAAATATTATCTAGATTGGTCGTATGCTGTACATTTTTATCAGAATGAAAGAGGCAAAAAACACACATTATTCTATTTTATTTATGTATATTTTAATCGTCACTCTTGCTTGTCTTGTTCACGTAACGCAAATGGTGCACGCGGGAGAAATAAATTGCCCTACATACATTTAAAAAAGATTAGGAAAGACAAATATCAGAATGACAGATTATTTTTATTAAAACAAACCTTATCTACAAGAAATAGCCTGATGAATTTGCTGTAAGTAACGAAAATAAATCAAAATTAGTAATCTGTCGATAAAATAATAATTATTTTGCTATAATATACATATACAACTTCTGACAATAAAGTTCCGGAAATAGTCTTCAACGTAAACGTAGATGAAATGTCAACAAAATTACCTTTTCAGATATAATAATTTTGCGATTTACTTTCGTAAACCTTATCAATTACTGTTTATTTACCTTACTGTCTTTCGTCGCCTCCCATAAATATACACCGCTGCTATACATTGACTTCTTTTGGTATGGACTTCAAAAACCTTGTTACGTGTCGTTGGATGTCAAAAATATCATAAAATCTCTTTCCTTTCAAAGCGAGTTCAAGACGTGGGGATAGGAAGAAGTCTGGAAGATTGATATCTGGCGAGTAGGGTGGATGTTGCACCACCTCCTTTTACCTGGAACAGTTTGACGGCTGTGTGAGAGCGAGCATTATCGTTGACAAAAAAAAAATAATGTTCATTGTTATGGGGTCGTACTCCGCCTAGACGTTTTATGAAAATATCAATGTACGTTTCAGCATTCAGCGTCGTTCCCTTAGGTAGAAATTCAGTATGTGATTAATTTCCTCATTTTCTCAATGTTTTCGTCACTGGCGGAGATCGACGGTCTTCCGCTACGGAGGTTGTCAGAAACACTTTCCCGCTCTTCTCGAAAACCACTCGTACACACACTTCATGGAATGCTCTTAATCTTCATATAGACCACCAGCATAGCATGATTATCTTTCGGTGTATTTCCAAGCTTAAAACAAAATTTATAATTGCTATTTTGTTCATTTATATTCTTGTTCTCGGTTAAGAACCGACGCACTAAGCGAGCACTTTGTAAAACAAGTTTTTCTCGGAACACAAACGAGGCAAAAGTGAACAACGGTGGTGGCATATGGGAAACACTTGACGCTACCCATGCGCAGCCGTTTGCTTTGCCAGTGTTGCCAGATCGACCGTTCTGACTTCATTTACCGAAATTTATTGTCAGATTTATAGTAACTTAAACCAAAAAACCCATATTTTATGAAATTATAACAAGATTTTCATGCTGTTGTATAATGAACACTTCTGTAAATAATTATACACATGATTGACATGTGTCATTACATCACCATATGTAATGTACTTTGTACAAACTGAGGATAAATAAATAAATGTCTTTCGTCACCTCCCATAAATATACACCGCTGCTATACATTGACTTCTTTTGGTATAAACTTCAAAAACCTCGTTATGTGTCGTTGGATGTCAAAAATATCATAAAATCTCTTTCCTTTCAAAGCGAGTTTAAGACGTGGGGATAGGAAGAAGTCTGGAAGATTGATATCTGGCGAGTAGGGTGGATATGATAAAAGACAGGTGATAAAATCTCTTGTACAAAGAGCCAAAATTAATTTAACAAGTAAAATTTCCGGGTTAGAGATTAGAAATAGGAAAGAGCTATTAGATATTTCTAAATATTTGAAGTTAAATGACCATGATATAATGGTATCCTTTGATGTCAAATTACTTTTCACCAATATCAATAGAACCCTAGCTCTAAAAGAAATAAAGGAATATTTTGAGGTGAAGAGACAAGATTGTGAAAACAAGGGATTAGAAATCAACGAAATGATAGAAGGCTTTACGTTATGTTTAGATAATATATACTTCAGATATGGGGATAAATTTTACAGGCAAAAAGACGGCACTACTATGGGTTGCCCTACAAGCATGAGCATTGCTGACATCGTAATGGCATCAGTAGATAAAAAGGCAATCTTGATTGAGGGAATAAGAATCTGGGGCCGATATATAGATGATGTTTTTGCAGTGATCCGCAAAGAAAATCTTAATGAAATCTTGGTCATGTTGAATAATTTAGAAAGAGGGAATAGAATTCACGGTCGAGACAGAAAAAGAGGGATTTTTATCATTCTTAGATGTAGGACTAACTCGCAAAGAAGATGGTTCAATTTTAACCAGCGTTTTCAGAAAGCCAACAGACTGTGGTATACATCTAAATTTCAATTCCAATAATCCTATGGTACATAAAAGACAGGTGATAAAATCTCTTGTACAAAGAGCCAAACAAGTATGCACAGACCGAGATATTTATAAAAAAGAGATAATGAAAATTAGAGCAGAACTAGAACAATCTGATTATCCAGTTGGTTTCACAAACAAATGGATTAGAAGATATGAAATAGATAGGCCAAATTCAAATAGGAATAAAGATGATTGCAATAATATAATTATTCCATATTTTAGAGATATAGATAACGAAATATCTAGAAATTTGAGAAAATTTAAATATAATATTTGGTATAGTACGGTATTTCAACTAGAAATAGCATAATGAAGGATAACATAGGCACATCAAAACCAAGTAATGTAATTTATGGAATTAAATGCACACAATGTTACAAAATTTATGTAGGAGAAACAGGCCGTAATTTAGAGAATAGGATTAAAGAACACCAACAGGGTTTAATGGGGAGAAGGGCGTTAAGCAAAATTGGGGAACATGCATTATATTCAGGACATAGGCCAGATTGGAATGATATTGAGATATTTCATAGGAATATAAAATTTAAAAAATAAATATTATTTTTAGAGGGGTGGGTATCACGGGAAATGGGGAAAATAACTTTAAATGTATATGAAGATATTCCGCTACAATACAATTTGTTTTTAAATTTAAATAAGTAGTTATAAAGGGTAAGTATAAATTGTACATAATAGATATAGATTAATATATACTTTTGTGAAATCTTTTAAATGTTATTATTATCATTTTTTATTATTTTTGTTTATAATTTCTTAATATATATATATATATATAAATTTTCCATCTATATATATGTTATATCAAAATATTTTACTTAAAATGTTATATAAAGATATTATTTAAAATGTTATATTAAGATATTGTTTTACTTAAAAATATATTTCATAGATAAAAATATTCTGTTATATCGGCCGCCAGAGGTCATGCTTCCCATATAAAATCACATTGTTGTTCTTCCCCGTTGGCCGACCCAAAACATTTGTACATTATGTAAATACGCTTTTCTTTTTTTATTCTTACGCCTTAAGCCAGGCATTACTTTTATCAAATTATGTTTTTCATATAGCGCTCAATTAAAGCAATCTGTTATCAAAACTATTTTCATTATTTTACTTTTCAAGATTATAGCCACGACTGCACCACCATAGCAAAATCATCAACATGATCAAAAAGACAACAGAAAATCATCTCTTTTTTTTTTTAAATGTAATATATATATGTATATCATAATTTTATTTCAAAGATCATAGTCTTTTGTGAGTTAAATATTTATTTTTTACTCGTGCTTCGGATGTTGTACAAAATTTCGAATATCGCGTGAAAATTCCCTTAGAGCCTTAGAATAATTTTTAACGCCTTGCTATATGTTTTAATTTTTGTTTGCTCCTGACGAGGACAAAACCTTTTTGTCGAAACGTCGAGGTAATAAAAATATTTATACTGGCCGAATTATATTTTTTCAAGAAAAATAAAACTCCGTAATAGATTAATAATTTAGCTAAAACAAGAGATTGAGATAGAAGTCCAACAACGAGGCTTAAAGATAAGAAACTGTCAGGGCGTTGCCAGAGTGTACAATATCGCTTCCGATAACGCCCTTATAGCATCCGCTGAAACCCAATACTTTCTGGCAAAGATATATAACCCTCCAACAGGGCCAGAAATAAATAGTCACTTCACCATCAGCGGGAGCCCTCGTCGGTTGTACCCAAGGTACTTATATACTCATCGACCATGTAGACCAGTAAGAAAGCTTCTTATCTCTCCATCTTTCGCTCCTAGCTCGACTTTTATCTGTTCACGGAACTTTCTTAGTACACCTGTGTCTTCGTTTTAATGTATGGACATTCCCAAGCTTTCCACTCTGCCTCGCTCACGACTGCCTGTACTCTGTGAGAACTGTTAAAGGTCTTCCAAGGTGCAGAGAGGTACTGGAAAACTCTCCGCGCCCTGACTGTCCCTCTCGGTTACTACAGGTTTGTCTCTCACGGTTACCACACCACAGTGAGAGACCCTTGGTTTCACATATATATTAAAAATAATGAAGGCATATCCTGACCAAAATCACATGTGCTTTTTAGATGGCAGAGCGCCATCTAGTGGAACAGAAATCAACTAAACATTGATTTAACCTGTTCCCTGAAATTTGGCCAACCCATTTTCTTGATAAATCAAGAAAAGCCATCCACGAACGCGTTTTGCGCTGTTGACGCTCGTCAGCGTGGAGCAGTTGATTTATCAAGAAAATGGGTTGGCCAAATATCAGGGAACAGGTTGAATCAATGTTTAGTTGATTTCTGTTCCACTAGATGGTGCTCTGCCATCTAAAAAGCACATGTGCTTTTGGTTAGGATATGTCTTCATCATTTTTTATATCAGCACCTGATTCTTTTAAATGTATATATGTTATAATTAATATTAATATATAAATATATATTAAAATTAATATATATTAAATAACGAGATTAATATATATCGTAATTTAAACAGAGTTAATTAAATTAATAATCCTTATTTAAGAAGAGAGAGAAAATTTGTACCATATTAATTACCGTTACATCTGTCCCTTACTGCTATCGCCCATACTCTTTCATTTAATTAATTATATAAATTTAATAATATAAATTAAATCATTATTATTTTGAACCATAGGATAGCTCATAGTTAAATTAGTATGAAATCATATGAATTATAACATTATATTAAATATCAATTAAAAGGCATAAATTGGGTCAAAATATAATTTGTTTAACAATATTTTTTTATCCAATATATGACTTTTTAATTGAAGATATATTTATGAATTGCCTCATTTTCAAAATTATTAATTATATTTATACACTCTATATTAATATCTAATATCGCAATCTGGAATGTAAGTAATAAAGTATGGCGTCATCCCATAAGTCGCCTCAGGATTGCACCAGTTTGCAACCGGAGCCGCAGGGGGGGGGGGGGGGGGTGATGGCTTGCATAAGTCAGTGACCAATCAGAAGCAACCCCCGGGGATCCTGGTTAAAAAGGGGTGGCTTGCCGGACGAGAGGACAGTTTTGGTCCGGTTTCTGACAGGCACGCTCAGTATTAAGGCCATTTTCATCTCACGGCCGCCATCTTGAGTGTCCCTGCCTCGCGGCTGCAGGACTGGTGCCGAGCCTTTCTCTGGTAATTCTCGACTTCCTCCCGACCCCAGAGCTACTTGAGACGTTCTGGGAGAGCGCCTTTTGATCCCAAACTTTGTCCTTAATATACCGTGCGGACTTCTCATTCTTGCACGCCTTGCCGCTCAACCCGGGACTTCTTCCAACTCACTTGTCGGCTTACCGGGTTTACGACCTATATATATAGGTCGTAAACCCGGTTAAGCCAACAAGTGAGTTGGAAGCAGTCGGGGTTGAGTGGCAAGGCGTGCAGAGTGGGAAGTCCGCACGGTACATTATGCTGGTGTCTTTGGGGGGTAAAAAAGAGAAAATGTTACTTAAATATATTTTTAATGTTATCTCTATGCATAGAAACTACAAAGGTAAAATTTAAGAATTAAGAAGAAATAAAAAAAAGAATCAAGAAGGCACAAACTCAGTTGCCAATTGTTAATTATCATATGCTAGCTAATGTTATCATCATCAATTTATATTTATTCATCCTTTATATCTATAAAAATGAAATGCGAAATCGATGTTTGTTATCGCATCACGCAAAATCTACTGACTCAATCATTATGGAATTTCGCATGTAGGTAGCTGAAGATTTCGTTTAACATATAGGCTATTCAAAAAACGAAAAGGTTTAATGTGCTATTTTTAAAAAATGTTAAACCAAAATTCCTTAGTTCAAGCCTTTTACCGCTTGGCGGCGCACTGGTCGCGACGATAAATGAATTTGATTGGTTAATACTTTTACACGTTGTTGTTTTGTAATTTTACCCGATTAATGTGTGTCTTTAAAAGGTAAGATTATTTTTATATATTTAAACTCTTTGAAAATAATTTTAATCGATCATTATCAAATAAATACGCCCCCGGAACCTGGGTTAATTAAAACTGTATTGTGAAATTTCGCACGTAGGGAGTTGAGGTTTTGGTTTAACATTTAGGCTAAAAGCACAAAAATTGCATTTCGAAAAACTTTCTTTTCCTTTTTAGAAGGTAGATTTTATTTAATCATTTAGTGATATTTTTTCAATTTAAATGAATTGGAATTATTATTTATTTCGCAGCTTATTCATATATTTTGCTTCGTTTAATTTTAATTAGTGTAAATATAACGATCTACATTTTTAAAGATAAGTGTACTATTTTATCTCATAAGGTATATTATTTTTAGAACAGTATTCTATTTTTTTTTTCTTTCTTATATTTAGAGTGCGTATAAATTTTATTAAAGTTGTAAAAAGTATATTTATTGAAAAGAGTATGTTTTACAATATAACTTGCTACATATATTTTACTATATGTTTGTTCCATGTAATACGTTTATGCTCTATTAGCATTTATATTGTAAGCAGCAGCAATGAATTTTCAGTAACTGCTTTATTTGAGGGTTGGCTAAACATTTTTTGTAGTATTTTGTATTACCATAAACTACAAGATAGCTTTTTTATGCTTTTAAAAGTACGTATAATATATTTAACGTTTCATAATACTTTTCAACTTAAAGTCTTTGGAAACAATATTGCTTTTTTCCTATCCTGCAGGTCAACAGTACACTGCAACATGCTATCATAACTCTGGCTTTTGGCATTGATATTTATTTATTGTGAAAGTACTGTTTGCTACCTTAAGCTCTGGAGAAATTATAATGTAGTTCCATCCTGTGGAAATCACACCATAGTAAAAAAGAACGCATGTAGCTGGTAGCAAATTTTGTGACTTTTCAACTTAAAGTCTTTGGAAACAATATTGCTTTTTTCCTATCCTGCAGGTCAACAGTACACTGCAACATGCTATCATAACTCTGGCTTTTGGCATTGATATTTATTTATTGTGAAAGTATTGTTTGCTACCTTAAGCTCTGGAGAAATTATAATGTAGATCCATCCTGTGGAAATCACATCATAGTAAAAAAGAACGCATGTAGCTGGTAGCAAATTTTGTGCCCTGTGTGAAGCTAGCGTTCAAATTTAATTTTTTTGAAAGATATTTCTATTGTTGGCCTTATTTTCACTTGTCCTGACCCATATAGGGTTAGTTAATAACTCATTTGACATTTTACCTTTATTTATGGTCTTGGCAATATATATGTAAAGCTTTTTAGGTAAAAAAGAATTGAGGTATATTTTGAAATATAGATAAAAATCACAAGGAAGCAAGACCAGATCCAAATAAATAAATTATGTGTGGTTTCAGAAACAGCATTGTTACCATCTTCAGACAAAAGTACTGAATACATTCAGTACTTTTGTCTTTATAAGGTAACACTGCTGTTATTGAAACATCACACATAATTCGTTTATTTTTATTTGGTCTTGCTTTTTTGGTATTTTTAACATTGCCCTTGACTATTAGAAAATGATGCAAATTTCCTAATTATTTTATGCCATTTTAAAAAGCACATTCTTTTGTAAAAATATATAATTTCCCACATTTTTCTAAAACTGCCAACAATAACCTAATAAAAAAATAATCCAAGTCTGGGTATTTCAGTATTGCAGATATATTACATTTTTAAAAGTTGTTTAACTATAGATGTACATGCCGGATTAGGTGCCCTTAAAAATGTTTAATCTGGCTGTTTCTTCTTGAACTGCCGAGAGTGAAGTGGAGAAAGTGAAATTTTCAGGTTGCGAGGACCATTTCCCTTAATTCACACTAATCATTTGATTTTTTTTTCATTTTTTAGATACCAAAGCCCAGTTTGGTTACTTGCACTCACTGGAGGGGTTTGACTTTTTCAAGAATCAGGGGCCATTGGGGCAATTTTTTTCAGAACAAATTCCCCAAAACTGGATTCGATGATCCCGTGTCGTGGTTTTTAAAAATCAACAGTTTAGACCACTCCTCCAAAAATGCACTATATTCATTAGATGTGTTTGTGAAATTGATCTTATATTTCAGATTATTTTTACCAGAATTTTTAATTTTGATATTTGCAGTTTATCTCCATTGTGCTGAAAGAAAATTCTTTACTTTAAGTTTTAAAACAGTTGGGGGCTCTATTCATTCAAGAGTATACCCCACTCGAACAATACCCGGGCGAAGCCGGGTCCATATATCTATATAGGCTCAATTTATTGGGCAGTTTTTTCAACCAAATTAGACTCTTTTTTAGGCCTTCTTCCATTGTCTTTTTTTTTTGTTGTTTTGCTGTCATTTGTTTAGGTAATATTTAGATTTATCTGCTTCATAATATGTAGCTGCTCATATATATCTTTGTATGTTCTACTCATATTTATTGTGCATATTTTTTCAGCTAATTATACTTTTTTTTTTTACGTCTTCTTCCATTTGATTTTTTTTAATCAGTTGTTTTACGTTTTCACTGAGTTTTATGCATTTTCCCCCTCCTTTCAGATTATTTCTATGCTTTTTTTTATTTTGGCCTTAGTCATGAGTCGCGCTTATTTTAATACACTATTTTTGAATTTTTTTCTTCAATCTCAGTCCTTTATGTTTTACATTTTTCAGTTATCCTTATTTTTATTTTTACTAATGCTTTGTGTTTGTAGGTATGCCAAGCCATAGGAGAAGCAATCTTTCTCAGCGTTCCAATAGCTCTAGGGTTCAACATGCTTCAGGGTCAAACATTGCAAGTAGTTGGTGTGCATCTTGAGTCTCCCTGTTTCTCGCATGGGCAACTCTATGTAGCATGCTCCCGTGTTTCCAGCCCTAAAAATTTATTGGTCTTTAGTTCTACTTTTAGCAAGACACGCAATATTGTTTATCAGGGGGTTTTGATATATAGATTTTGACAATTTTGAAAGAGATTTCTTCGAATAATGATTTTGGGAAGCTTGACTTTTGTAACTACATAATTTGTGAATAATTTGTTATCATTATTGCTCTACTGTAGTTTCATCAATAAAGCTTTTTTTACTTTATTTTATTTTAATTTTTTCACATTTAATTCATTTACATAACTCTATTCTTGAAAATTGTTTTTTATTTTTTTTATGGTATCAACATTTCTGGTTCAATTAAGGTTTTTGTTAGCCTGCAACACACCTTATCATAGCTCATTGCATTTATCAGGATAACTTTGCTGTTTTGATTTTTACACCATTGGTATTTTCATGCCTCTATAATATTATATTTGTTTGCAGAATTTTATAGACAATTTGGTTTGGGTTATATACATTAAGAATTTGTAAAAATATAAAGGTCAAAGTTTTACAACAAAAAAAATTTTGGAACACCATTTCTCTCCCATTTAATTTAATGATGCTTCATTTATGATTTTAAGAATTGCATTATTTTTATGCATATTATTTTTAAAATTTGTGTTAGCAAGACATGGAATATTGTTAAGTTAATGTATTATTAACATAAACTTTACCAACCCGTGAAGCGTTAGCTCCAGTCTTTTACCGCTGGGGGCAGCACTGTTAGAGCTAATAAATGCTTTCGATTGGTGCTTACTTTTACATGCTGTTTGTTTTTAGACTAAATTAATACACATCAAGTTAGCATTTTTTCATTCTTCAAAAGTTAAGATTATATTTTTAACGTTTCATAATACTTTTAAAATTAAAGCCGGAAATAATATTGCTTTTTACCATCCTGCAGGTCTACATTACACTGCAACAGCTATCATAACTCTGGCTTTTGGCATTGATATTTATATAATGTGAAAGTACTGTTTGCTACCTTAAGCTCTGGAGAGATTATAATGTGTCTACAGATCCATCATGTGGAAATCACACCATAGTGAAAATGCATTTAGCTGGTAGCAATGTATCACATTTGTAGACATGTGGTGCGCTTACAGTAAAAGCAGTCGCTACCTACCCACCATGGTTATCATGGCCTGTACCACGCGTACTAGGGATAATTAAAAAAAAAAGGAAGCAAGACCGAATACAAATAATTACAATATGTGTGGTTTCAGTTACATTTTGGCTATCTTCAGACAAAGGTACTGAATACATTCAGTAATTTTGTCTTTATATGGCAACAATGCTGTTACTGAAATATCACACATATATATATATTTTTTTATTTGGTCTTGCTTTTTTGGTATTTTTAAAATTGCCCTTGACTATTAGAAAATTATGCAAATTAACTATTTAGATATGTAAATGCCGGATTAGGTGCCCTTTAAAATGTTTGCTCTGGCTGTTTCTTCTTGGACAGCCGAGAGTGAAGTGGACAAAGTGAAATTTTCAGGTTGTGCCGACCATTTTCCTTTATTCAAACTAATCATTAGATTTTTTTTTTAATTTTTAAGAATAAAAGCCCAGTTTGGTTACTTGCACTCACTGGAGGGGTTGGACTTTTTCAAGAATCAGGAGCCATTGGGGCAATTTTTTTTTTCAGAACAAAGTGTCTAAATCTGCATTCAATGATCTCGGGTCATGGTTTTTAAAAATTAACAGTTTAGACCACTCCTCCAAACAGCACTCTATTCATTAGATGTGTTTGTGAAATGGATCCTATATTTCAGATTTTTTCACAAGCATTTTCGATATTGCTGTTTGCAATTTATCTCCATTTTGCTGAAAGAAAATTCATTACATTGAGTTTACAAACAGTTGGGGCCTCTATTCATTCATGAGTAAACCTCGCTCGAACACTACACAGGCGAAGCCGGGTCCAGTCGGGTAAAACCCGGGCGTTGCCCGGGCCACTCGGCTAGTATATCTATATAATTTATTTACATAGAGAAAGTTTATTTGAATTAATATACCTAACAAAACCACCCCTTGATTCAATCTCAATTTTTCTTCAGATATATAAACATTTTTAAAAAATCAAACATAGATGGCGTTACCTCCCCATGCTTTCACTTATATACAAGCTTTTGTTTTCATGCCACATTTTACAAAAAGTGAAAACATATATCAAAAAACATCTTTAAAAAAAATAACAAGTGAATTTATCTACACACATTTTCAATAAAGCTATATATATCTTTCCATATTTAAAATTGTATGAACATATGATGTTTTCCTCTTGTTAAGGCCTTAGTAAAAATATCTGAAACATTTTCATTGGTGGGCACAAAATTTAAGTTATATACAACCTGATTCAAATTAGAATGTAAAATATTAAATATTTCTAACCATATGATTTGATTTATAATTTGTCATTCCTGATTTATAAATAAATATTGGTGATTGGTGTGTGTGTTATCACAAAACAGATTAATTTTATATTTTACACTAGTAAGTTCTTCAATAAGGTATTGTAAATATATGCCTCTTTTCAAACATTGCACAAGAGAAAAAAGTTCAATTTCACATGTAGATAAACATACTGTAGGGATTGTTTATGCTTGCCAGCTTATTAAATTATTTCCAAAATAAAAAGTCATACCACTTGTTGATTTTTGTGTTCCTCTACCACATTTCCATGATGCATCACTATAGCCATTTAAAATATTTTCTCCCTTAGAGTAAACTAATCCAAGGTCTTTTGTTCCTTTAAGATATCTTATAATTCTTTTTGCTGCACTAAAATGGATTTCTCTTGGATCCTGACTAAATCTGCTTAAAAGTGAAGTGGAATATGAAATATCAGGCCTAGTTTTAGTAGCAAGGTAAACTAAAGATCCAGTAATTTCCTGATATTTCTTTTTATCAATTACCTTTGAATTATTAAAATTTTCCAAATCAGTAAATACATCAAGGGGTGTATGAAAAGTTTTACAATCTAACATATTATATTTTAATAAAAGTTTTTCAATATATTTTTGTTGTTTTTTAGAATTATTTTGTCATTATATTTTAATATGTCAATAGCATTTTTTCTTTATTTTAAAACAAAGTGTTAACTTAAAAAAAATATATCATTGAAAATTTTATAATCAGTATTACAAATAATGATATCATCAACATAAAGTCCCAAAAGAATAATTGAGTCATTATTTTGGTATGAAAATAAGCATTTATCTGAATTTAAAAAGAGATGAAATCCTCTGAATAATGTAAGTATAAGAGTTCAAGGCATGCGAGGATGCGTTTCTTAAAGATTTTAATATGGGCGAGCTTTCGGGTTATCAACCCTTCTACAGGACAACATATCTGAGTAAAAGTGCATCTTATATACATATCCATATTGAGAAATTAGCATATATACAAGAAAACTGTAAACGTATTAACATAATTGGTGAAGAAGTAAAAATAAGAGAAAGCTGCGTGTTCTGAGTATGCAAAGAAGTAAAATCAAAAATAGTTGTACAAAAGGATACGGTTGAATTCAAGACTGCAACAGCAAAACGATCCAAAATAAAATAAAATAAAATAAAACGCTCTAGCAATGGTCACCTAAGGTACACTATGGCAATATTGCATTGTATATATCGGGGATGTCTATATGTCTGTTAATACTGTTATGTCTTAAAGAGAGCAGCGCCTCGACGACCAACCTTCTGTATTTGTTCGTGATTCCTGAGTAATATGCCTGTGGTTGAGAAGTATCGAAAGAGTGTCCTGTCTGTCTAATGTGTTGTACTATAAGGGATCTAGGTTCACTATTTCTGATGTTTCTATGGTGTTCATCTATCCTATCTTTAATTCTACGGCCTGTTTCTCCTATATACAAACTATTGCAATCTGAGCATTTTAAGGAATATACGGATTTTGTAAAGTATGACAGGGTGATGGGAAAACTATTTCTGGTGATGGGGTTTTTAACTATTGTTTCTAATTTGGGATTGTTGGTATAGAAGGTACGTATTCCGTGTTTGTTTTTTAAGTATCTGGCTATGTTGACACTATGGGCAGAGTAAGGGATGATGCAAGTCGATCTATAAGTCTGACTGCTTAGCTGCTGTTGTGGATTGTAAAAGTGTCGGAGAATGAAGTTTCTGGGGTATCCTGAGTTCATTAGGTGATTAATCACGATCTGGGTTTCTGTATGTTTAAATTCAGATGTTGAACAGTGAGTAAAAATACGTTTTGAGAGGGTTTTACCCGTATTAATTTTGTGGCTAAGGGGGCAGTATGAGGTATAGTGTATATAGGAGGGATGGAAGGAGGGCTTATAGTATACGTTGGTAATATACCTATGATTTTATCTTGTGATCATGATATCCAAGAATGCCAAGGAACCATTGTTTTCTTTTTCGAATGTAAATTGGATGTCCGGAAATAGTGAATTTAATTTAGTGTAAATACTGTCCAAGGATTCTATATTAATTATACAGAAAATGTCGTCTATGTATCTAAACCAGGTGTGAATATCTGCTGGGAAGTGACTTGTAATTAAACTGTCAATTTTTTGCATAACTATTTCGGAGAGTGGTGAGGACAAAGGGCTACCCATGGGAGTACCCTTTGTTTGCCTATAGTAACATTTATCAAAATTGAAAATACTATTGCTAAGACAGATCGAAATTAAGGTGGAAAACTTAGATATCAAATCTGCTGTATACCCATGCGTCCGGAGGAATTCCCTGGTGCATTCTAAGATGAGGGAGTGGGGGAGACTGGGGTATAGGTTGATGACATCAAAAGAGATCATAAGACTGTTGGGTACTACCTGTAATTGCTGTATATGGTCTAAAAATTTTGGTGTGGAAGAGATGGACGTCGGGGCGGCGCCCTCTTTAAGTTTGGGTATGATAATCTTAGCTAAGTACTGAGCTAGCGGGGCTGTGGGGGAGAGGTGAAAGGCTACTATTGGTCTAAGGGGGATATTTAACTTATGTACCTTAGGGAGGCCGTAGATGTAGGCCTGACCATGCAGATTCGAAAGGAAACCCTGGAGTTCATCAGTTGTTATGATCCTGTTCCTACATAGTGACCTAAGTTCTTTTTTGTACTTGGAAGTACCCCAGTCTCCCCCACTCCCTCATCTTAGAATGCACCAGGGAATTCCTCCGGACGCATGGGTATACAGCAGATTTGATATCTAAGTTTTCCACCTTAATTTCGATCTGTCTTAGCAATAGTATTTTCAATTTTGATAAATGTTACTATAGGCAAACAAAGGGTACTCCCATGGGTAGCCCTTTGTCCTCACCACTCTCCGAAATAGTTATGCAAAAAATTGACAGTTTAATTACAAGTCACTTCCCAGCAGATATTAAACCTGGTTTAGATACATAGACGACATTTTCTGTATAATTAATATAGAATCCTTGGACAGTATTTACACTAAATTAAATTCACTATTTCCGGACATCCAATTTACATTCGAAAAAGAAAACAATGGTTCCTTGGCATTCTTGGATATCATGATCACAAGACAAAATCATAGGTATATTACCAACGTATACTATAAGCCCTCCTTCCATCCCTCCTATATACACTATACCTCATACTGCCCCCTTAGCCACAAAATTAATACGGTTAAAACCCTCTCAAAACGTATTTTTACTCACTGTTCAACATCTGAATTTAAACATACAGAAACCCAGATCGTGATTAATCACCTAATGAACTCAGGATACCCCAGAAACTTCATTCTCCGACACTTTTACAATCCACAACAGCAGCTAAGCAGTCAGACTTATAGATCGACTTGCATCATCCCTTACTCTGCCCATAGTGTCAACATAACCAGATACTTAAAAAACAAACACGGAATACGTACCTTCTATACCAACAATCCCAAATTAGAAACAATAGTTAGAAACCCCATCACCAGAAATAGTTTTCCCATCACCCTGTCATACTTCACAAACTCCGTATATTCCTTAAAATGCTCAGATTGCAATAGTTTGTATATAGGAGAAACAGGCCGTAGAATTAAAGATAGGATAGATGAACACCATAGAAACATCAGAAATAGTGAACCTAGATCCCTTATAGTACAACACATTAGACAGACAGGACACTCTTTCGATACTTCTCAACCACAGGCATATTACTCAGGAATCACGAACAAATACAGAAGGTTGGTCGTCGAGGCGCAGCTCTCTTTAAGACATAACAGTATTAACAGACATATAGACATCCCCGATATATACAATGCAATATTGCCATAGTGTACCTTAGGTGACCATTGCTAGAGCGTTTTATTTTATTTTATTTTATTTTGGATCGTTTTGCTGTTGCAGTCTTGAATTCAACCGTATCCTTTTGTACAACTATTTTTGATTTTACTTCTTTGCATACTCAGAACACGCAGCTTTCTCTTATTTTTACTTCTTCACCAATTATGTTAATACGTTTACAGTTTTCATGTATATATGCTAATTTCTCAATATGGATATGTATATAAGATGCACTTTTACTCAGATATGTTGTCCTGTAGAAGGGTTGATAACCCGAAAGCTCGCCCATATTAAAATCTTTAAGAAACGCATCCTCGCATGCCTTGAACTCTTATACTTACATTATTCAGAGGATTTCATCTCTTTTTACATTGATCAAAGTTATTCGTTATATCTGTAGCAATTATGAATTCTGACATCGATTATTACAAGAAAATGATCCGATTTAAATCACTGGCTCTGGCAAGATGGAGGAAACATCTACAGTTCAACAAAACTTGTGAATTACATAGCTTCATCCCTCCTTCCCTCAGAATCAAGGATCCCGTCGGAAACGTTTATTCAAGGTTGGCCATAGAAGATACCCATGTCAAATTACTAAGAGCCCGAACTAAGGGATGTTTCTCAAAAATCCGTATTTTATCAAAAACCGTTAAAGATCTGATTTGTATACTATCACAGCGCATCCCAGCACGAAATATGGCAGAACTACTAACAGATATCACTAGTGATATAAAAGCCCAAGACTCCATGCTGGACATTAGACATCGCAATAAGCTCTCATTTTGGTCAAATAAATACAAAGTACCTCTATCTCCCCAGGATCAGCAACAATCTATCTTGAATTTATCTAGCTTTGTACCATCCCCTGATCAGGTCAGTATACTTTCGAAAGGGCTCAAACACAGATACCCATCAAAACTGGACAAAATTCCATTAATAGCAGGTATTGAAACATCCATCACCGGCCTAAACATGCAGGATAAACTCTCCGTCAGGAACCACGTCACATCTGTTTTAAATAGTCCTACAAACGACTTAGCCAACAGCCATCATACCAACCAAATTATAAGAACTCTGTCCAAGAATAATAACATAGTTATCACACGATCAGATAAGGGAGCCAGAACCGTCATTATGAACACTTCGGACTATATCTCAGGAATGAATCAAATCTTGAGCAACTCAGAAGTATTCACCCCGGCCACAGTGGAAGAACATACTACCTCGAATTCCAAGTACAAAAAAGAACTTAGGTCACTATGTAGGAACAGGATCATAACAACTGATGAACTCCAGGGTTTCCTTTCGAATCTGCATGGTCAGGCCTACATCTACGGCCTCCCTAAGGTACATAAGTTAAATATCCCCCTTAGACCAATAGTAGCCTTTCACCTCTCCCCCACAGCCCCGCTAGCTCAGTACTTAGCTAAGATTATCATACCCAAACTTAAAGAGGGCGCCGCCCCGACGTCCATCTCTTCCACACTAAAATTTTTAGACCATATACAGCAATTACAGGTAGTACCCAACAGTCTTATGATCTCTTTTGATGTCATCAACCTATACCCCAGTCTCCCCCACTCCCTCATCTTAGAATGCACCAGGGAATTCCTCCGGACGCATGGGTATACAGCAGATTTGATATCTAAGTTTTCCACCTTAATTTCGATCTGTCTTAGCAATAGTATTTTCAATTTTGATAAATGTTACTATGGGCAAACAAAGGGTACTCCCATGGGTAGCCCTTTGTCCTCACCACTCTCCGAAATAGTTATGCAAAAAATTGACAGTTTAATTACAAGTCACTTCCCAGCAGATATTCACACCTGGTTTAGATACATAGACGACATTTTCTGTATAATTAATATAGAATCCTTGGACAGTATTTACACTAAATTAAATTCACTATTTCCGGACATCCAATTTACATTCGAAAAAGAAAACAATGGTTCCTTGGCATTCTTGGATATCATGATCACAAGACAAAATCATAGGTATATTACCAACGTATACTATAAGCCCTCCTTCCATCCCTCCTATATACACTATACCTCATACTGCCCCCTTAGCCACAAAATTAATACGGGTAAAACCCTCTCAAAACGTATTTTTACTCACTGTTCAACATCTGAATTTAAACATACAGAAACCCAGATCGTGATTAATCACCTAATGAACTCAGGATACCCCAGAAACTTCATTCTCCGACACTTTTACAATCCACAACAGCAGCTAAGCAGTCAGACTTATAGATCGACTTGCATCATCCCTTACTCTGCCCATAGTGTCAACATAGCCAGATACTTAAAAAACAAACACGGAATACGTACCTTCTATACCAACAATCCCAAATTAGAAACAATAGTTAGAAACCCCATCACCAGAAATAGTTTTCCCATCACCCTGTCATACTTTACAAACTCCGTATATTCCTTAAAATGCTCAGATTGCAATAGTTTGTATATAGGAGAAACAGGCCGTAGAATTAAAAATAGGATAGATGAACACCATAGAAACATCAGAAATAGTGAACCTAGATCCCTTATAGTACAACACATTAGACAGACAGGACACTCTTTCGATACTTCTCAACCACAGGCATATTACTCAGGAATCACGAACAAATACAGAAGGTTGGTCGTCGAGGCGCTGCTCTCTTTAAGACATAACAGTATTAACAGACATATAGACATCCCCGATATATACAATGCAATATTGCCATAGTGTACCTTAGGTGACCATTGCTAGAGCGTTTTATTTTATTTTATTTTATTTTGGATCGTTTTGCTGTTGCAGTCTTGAATTCAACCGTATCCTTTTGTACAACTATTTTTGATTTTACTTCTTTGCATACTCAGAACACGCAGCTTTCTCTTATTTTTACTTCTTCACCAATTATGTTAATACGTTTACAGTTTTCTTGTATATATGCTAATTTCTCAATATGGATATGTATATAAGATGCACTTTTACTCAGATATGTTGTCCTGTAGAAGGGTTGATAACCCGAAAGCTCGCCCATATTAAAATCTTTAAGAAACGCATCCTCGCATGCCTTGAACTCTTATACTTACATTTATCTGAATTAAAAATTTTAAATCCTATCTGAAGAAGATATTTAGTAAAGGTTTCATAAAAGACTCTGCCTGCTTGTTTAAGTCCATAAATGGCCTGATTAGGTTTACAAACAAATTTCTTACCTTCTTCTTGATATTCAAATCCTTTAGGCTGTGACATGTATATAGTTTCTTCCAACTTACCATACAAAAAGGCAGTTTCTATATCAAAATGATGAATATGCAAATTTTTCATTGCTGCAAAAGCAATCAAAGTCCTTAGAGAATCTGATTTTATCACAGGTGAATAAGTTTCTGAATAGTCTACTCCTAATTTTTGTGAGCATCCTACTGCAACTAATCTTGCCTTATATACGGGATTTAAAGGATCATGGCTATTTTTAATGGAAAACACCCATTTTGATTGATAGGCTTAATGGTTTTAGTCATAGGTAAAACATCCCACACCTTGTGATTATTTAAAGAATCTATATCCCCTTTCATGGCTTGAACCCATTTTTCTTTATCTGGAGAGTTTATGGCCTCTTCATAATTAGTTGGTATAATTGGTAATTTAAAATATTCATTTTCATTCTGTGATTTAATTAATCTGTGATCTAATTTATTCTGTGGTGTTGTGTGTATATAAATATATGTATTTCTTTGGGTGAATGTGGGAGATAGTATATGAGGAGACGTTCAGGTGTAAGAGTATTTAGTTTTATTATAGTCATTGATTTTTGTGCCTTCAATAAAGAAGTTTTAAGTTTTAATAGAGAGTAATTAATTAAGATTCTCCCAACAATTGGTAGCAGAGAGCGGTTGAATTTAAATTGATGCAAATCGAGATTAATTGAATAATTTTTAGAAAAAAGAAAAGATGCAAAATTTTAACTTATCTCCAATAGAAAAACTATCAGACAAAAACTACTTGATCTGGGCAAATAGAATTGAAAGTGAATTAAGAGGATTGAAATTATGGAGACGAATTATAGAAGGAAAAAAGAGATAGAAAAGCCTCAGGAAACCAAAGAAGAAAATTTCGAACAAAAGTTGAAAATCTGGGAAGACTGGGATGATGACAATGCAATTGCAAGAAATGTGATGAACAGAACAATGAATGACACTCAAATTTTAAAATATTCAAGTGAAAGAAGTGCCAAGAGATTATGGAATATAATTGGGGAAGAAATGGCATCTAAAAAGAAGACTTACAGATGAAGAATAGAATAGAATTATCAAAATTAAAAATGAAGGAAGATGAAACGGTTGATGACTACTTGAATAGAGCAGTGATTATAAAGAGCAGAAGCATTCAAGCAGGAGATGAAATAAGAGATAAAGAGTTGATTTGCTTCGTTTTGGAAGGTTTGAGAGTTAAATTTGATTTTGACATAAAAATTATAAAATCTGACAGGCAAAATAATATGAACACAATAAGACAAATCCTGAAGGAAACAGAAAAAAAAATTAAAACATAGAAAAGAATAAAAACGGCAAACAGAAATTGCATCAAAAGCTAAAGAGGGCTGGACGGAAAGAGGGAAATTTATTAAATGTTATAACTGTGGAATGATGGGACATATTTCTAAAGAGTGTAGAAATAAAATAAAATGTTTTAATTGTGAAGGATTTGGGCATAAATCGGCAATATGTAGAAAGAATAGAAATGAATGTCATGCAAAGTCATATAATGGGCCTAAGAAAGGGATAAACAAGAAAAATTATTGAGAATCTACAAGTCTTTTGTTCCTTTAAGATATCTTATAATTCTTTTTGCTGCACTAAAATGGATTTCTCTTGGATCCTGACTAAATCTGCTTAAAAGTGAAGTGGTATATGAAATATCAGGCCTAGTTTTAGTAGCAAGGTAAACTAAAGATCCAATAATTTCCTGATATTTCTTTTTATCAATTACCTTTGAATTATTAAAATTTTCCAAATCAGTAAATACATCAAGGGGTGTATGAAAAGTTTTACAATCTAACATATTATATTTTAATAAAAGTTTTTCAATATATTTTTGTTGTTTTTAGAATTATTTTGTCATTATATTTTAATATGTCAATAGCATTTTTTCTTTATTTTAAAACAAAGTGTTAACTTATAAAAAATATATCATTGAAAATTTTATAATCAGTATTACAAATAATGATATCATCAACATAAAGTCCCAAAAGAAGAATTGAGTCATTATTTTGGTATGAAAATAAGCATTTATCTGAATTAAAAATTTTAAATCCTATCTGAAGAAGATATTTAGTAAAGGTTTCATAAAAGACTCTGCCTGCTTTTTTAAGTCCATAAATGGCCTGATTAGGTTTACAAACAAATTTCTTACCTTCTTCTTGATATTCAAATCCTTTAGGCTGTGACATGTATATAGTCTCTTCCAACTTACCATACAAAAAGGCAGTTTCTATATCAAAATGATGAATATGCAAATTTTTCATTGCTGCAAAAGCAATCAAAGTCCTTAGAGAATCTGATTTTATCACAGGTGAATAAGTTTCGGAATAGTCTACTCCTAATTTTTGTGAGCATCCTACTGCAACTAATCTTGCCTTATATACAGGATTTAAAGGAACATGGCTATTTATAATCGAAAACACCCATTTTGATTGATAGGCTTAATGGTTTTAGTCATAGGTAAAACATCCCACACCTTGTGATTATTTAAAGAATCTATTTCCCCTTTCATGGCTTGAACCCATTTTTCTTTATCTGGAGAGTTTATGGCCTCTTCATAATTAGTTGGTATAATTGGTAATTGTTGATGTTTATTATTTAAAATATTCATTTTCATTCTGTGATTTGTTTAATCTGTGATCTAATTTATTCTGTGGTGTTGTGTGTATATAAATATATGTATTTCTTTGAGTTAATGTGGGAGATAGTATATGAGGAGACGTTCAGGTGTAAGAGTATTTAGTTTTATTATAGTCATTGATTTTTGTGCCTTCAATAAAGAAGTTTTAAGTTTTAATAGAGAGTAATTAATTAAGATTCTCCCAACAATTGGTAGCAGAGAGCGGTTGAATTTAAATTGATGCAAATCGAGATTAATTGAATAATTTTTAGAAAAAAGAAAAGATGCAAAATTTTAACTTATCTCCAATAGAAAAACTATCAGACAAAAACTACTTGATCTGGGCAAATAGAATTGAAAGTGAATTAAGAGGATTGAAATTATGGAGACGAATTATAGAAGGAAAAGAGATAGAAAAGCCTCAGGAAACCAAAGAAGAAAATTTCGAACAAAAGTTGAAAATCTGGGAAGACTGGGATGATGACAATGCAATTGCAAGAAATGTGATGAACAGAACAATGAATGACACTCAAATTTTAAAATATTCAAGTGAAAGAAGTGCCAAGAGATTATGGAATATAATTGGGGAAGAAATGGCATCTAAAAAGAAGACTTACAGATGAAGAATAGAATAGAATTATCAAAATTAAAAATGAAGGAAGATGAAACGGTTGATGACTACTTGAATAGAGCAGTGATTATAAAGAGCAGAAGCATTCAAGCAGGAGATGAAATAAGAGATAAAGAGTTGATTTGCTTCGTTTTGGAAGGTTTGAGAGTTGAATTTGATTTTGACATAAAAATTATAAAATCTGTCAGGCAAAATAATATGAACACAATAAGACAAATCCTGAAGGAAACAGAAGAAAAATTAAAACATAGAAAAGAAGAAAAACGGCAAACAGAAATTGCATCAAAAGCTAAAGAGGGCTGGACGGAAAGAGGGAAATTTAATAAATGTTATAACTGTGGAATGATGGGACATATTTCTAAAGAGTGTAGAAATAAAATAAAATGTTTTAATTGTGGAGGATTTGGGCATAAATCGGCAATATGTAGAAAGAATAGAAATGAATGTCATGCAAAGTCATATAATGGGCCTTAGAAAGGGATAAACAAGAAAAATTATAGAGAATCTACAAGTCATGTGATAGAAACAAATGAAGAAAATTTCTGAAAATTACGAAGATCAAGGGGTAGACAAGATAAGATGGAATATGGATTCTGGAGCCTCTAGTCATATGGTTAGCAAAAAAGAACTATTTATAGAATAAAAAGAGGAAGAAAGAATAATAGCGACAGCTGAGAAAGGTGCAATAATAAAATCTTCAGGAAGTGGATCGATAAGAATGAAGTCAAATGTAAATGAGAGATTAATAAAAGTAGAAAATGTTTTGCATGTACCTAATTTGAGAGAAAATTTATTGTCAGTTACAGAAATTATAGATCATGATTTTAATATATTATTGAGTAAATATAAAGCTGAAGTAATAGACAAAAATGGTGAGATTTTATATGAAGCAAAAAGAAATGGTGATAAATTTGAAGTAGAGGGACTCCTAAATATGGAAATAGCAAGAAAAGCAGAAGTAGATGATATGCTATGACATCAAAGACTTGCTCATGTAAATTTTCAGAAATTGAAAGAAATGTATGATAATTCAACGGTATTCGGATTGAAAAATTTACATAATATTAGAGGGAATTGCGAGTCTTGTACATTAGGAAAAATACATAGAAAATCTTACAAAAGTATTCAATATAAACAATCTGAAGATATTTTGGATCTATGGCATACCGACATAGTTGGACCTTTAAATGATTCTTTTGGATATAAGTATTTCATTACCATTGTTGATGACTATAGTAATTTTACTTTCGTTATATCAATTGCTAATAAATCTTAAACAGCAGATTCCATAATAAACTTGATTATGCAAGAAGAAAGACAGACTGGAAAGAAAGTAAAGAGAATTCGAAATGATAATGGAGGAGAATATGTTTCAAATTATTTGAAGAGATGGTTATCTAGTAAAGGCATCAAACAAGAATTCACCACTGCTTATACTCCTGAAAGTAATGGAAAAGCCGAAAGATTTAATAGAACCATAGTTGAGTCAGCAAGAACCATGCTAATTGATTCTAAATTACCTAAAAAAATTTGGAGTGAAAGTGTTAAAGTGGCTGTTCATATAAATAACAGAATTAAAATCAAAGAAATGAATACAACTCCTTTCGAGATATACAAGGGATGGAAAACAAACATTGTTTATTTAAAAAGGTTCGGAAGCCTAGCTTATGTTCATATAAGAAAAGAAAAGAGAAAGAAGATATAACCAAAAGCTCATAAAGGGATCATTATGGGATACAGTATGATAAGAAAAGGCTATAGAATATATTTACCAGAAATGGATGAAATACATGAAGTATCAGATGTTAATTTTAATGAATCCAGACTAGGATATTATTTAATGAATAATAGTGGTAGAAATCTTGATGAAAATTAACTTTTCTTTTTTAGTAGAGAAGACCAAAATTTGATTTCTCACGGGAATGAAGACTCTGGTGGTGATATTTATAATAGAGAAGACCAGGTAGAAAACTTTAACATCGATAATGAGCATATTCCTCAAGATAGAACTTATGAAATTAAACGTCCGAAAGATTACCAAGAAGCACTGAATTCAGAAGAAATGAAAGCGGACCATCTCACCAAGAATGTGGATGCTGTCAAGCTAAAGAACTTCATAAGTGGTGGAGTTATTTTTTGAGGAATGAAAATTGAAAATTTGAAGGGGAGATTTGTTGATGTTTATTATTTAAAATATTCATTTTAATTCTGTGATGTAATTAATCTGTGATCTACAAGGTGCGTTCATTAATTTCCAGGACTGCTCTGTATCTTTGAAAAAATAAAACAAATAAAAAAACTAATTTAATATTTTTCAAAATATGCCCCTCCTGCCTCAATACACCCGTTCCATCCTTTTTTCCAATTGTCGAAGCAGGAGATAAAATCACTTTTTGAGAGGTTCCTCAAGGTTGCCTTCGATTCAGCTTGTATCATATCAACGTTGTCAAATTTCCGTCCTTTCAAGTTAATTTTCAATTTAGGATAGAGGAAAAAGTCATTGGGAGCTAAGTCGGGGGAATAGGGTGGATGAGGGATCTGTATGGTTGAATGCTTGGCCAAAAACTGCAAAACAACATGGACTGTGTGCGGCCGCGCATTACCGACGTGAAGTATCCAGTCATTGTTTTGCCATCTTTCAGGTCTTTTAAGGCGCACTGCCTCCCTTAAGCACCTCATTATCCCCAAATAAACAGATAGTCCAGTCACTGAAGATAATTCTTCTGTTAGATTTAATTAACTCCTTTATTTTGAGCTTGTTTTCCTCGCAACGAAATGATCTTGGACGCCCAGTATTCTGATCATCGTTCACCTTTTCCCGACCTTTTTGGAAGCGTGAAAATCATTCAAAAGTTCTTGAACGGGATAAAGCTGCATCGCCAAAAGCTTCTTTAATCAATTCATAAGTCTCAGTAGCACTTTTTTTCAATTTAAAACAAAACTTAATGCAGATTCTCTGCTCTTCGAAAATGGCCATTTTAAAATTAGAAATGCGAACCTTACAAGGAAGTTGTTTTGTTCTATTTTTAGATCGGCGCGTGCGCCACGAGACTCGTGCTTTCAGTCAGGTGTGGTCGAATGTCCAATATTCAACTCTGTAAAAAAATATTTTCTCTAGCTTTTTTATTTATTTTATTTTTTAACCAGTCCTGGAAATTAATGAACGCACCTTGTAATTTATTCTGTGGTGTTGTGTGTATATAAATATATGTATTTCTCTGAGTGAATGTGGGAGATAGTATATGAGGAGACGTTCAGGTGTAAGAGTATTTAGTTTTATTATAGTCATTGATTTTTGTGCCTTCAATTAAGAAGTTTTAAGTTTTAATAGAGAGTAATTAATTAAGATTCTCCCAACAGTAATGAATCAACCTTCTTAACACTATCTACTGGATGGTAGGTAGGATCAGAAGTGGTGTCATCTTGTGATGTGTCTTCATCAGATAATGATGGTTCATAGTAAAATCCTTGTTCAGGGGTAGGTCTCAAGTTGTAGACATTTTTATCTTCATCTGGCTCATTACTTGTGGATTCTGGAACATTTCCTTGGTGAATAGGAATTGGTTCTTCTTCTTTTTGGCCATTTTTATGGCAAAAATTAGGTCAATTAATACATGATCTGGCAATTCAGCTTTTTCTTCATTACTAAGTAGTTCAGCTCCCTTTTCTTTTTCAATAAAGCTTACATCCCTTGTTTCAGTAATTGCATAATTTTTAGGGTCACAGATTCTAAATGCTTTTCTTTTATTTGAGTATCCAACAAATATACCTGATTTTGTGATTTTTTCAAATTTGAATCTTTTGAATTTAGGAATCCAGTATTCAGCTCTGTATCCAAAAACTTTTAAATGTTTTATAGTAGGTTTCTTTCTTGTAAATAGTTCTTCAGGGGTGGTTTATTCATTCCTTTTATGTGGAGTTCTATTTTTTATATAAGAATAAGTGTTCATTGCTTCTGCCGAGAATTTTGGTGGCAATTGTGATTCTACTAATAGTGCTCTTGTACCTTCAATTAAACTTCTATTTGCTCTCTCCACTATTCCATTTTGAGAGGGTGAATAAAAGGTTGTAAATTGATGTTCTATTCCCTTTTCTATCAAATAAGAGTTTGATTGTCTATTTGTAAATTCCCCTCCATTATCAGACATTATTCTTTTGATTTTTGTACCTTTCATGATTTCTATAAGTTCAATATATTCCTTCAGTTTGGCAAATGTTTCTAATTTGCTTTTAAGGAACTTTGGTATTATTTTCCTTGAAAGTGTTGGAAAAAAAAAGAAGAATAGTAAATCAATGATCTTGAAATACTTTTAGACTGACAACACTGTAATATAAAAAACGAGAACAAAGGAGTGTTGGTTTTGTTTACAAAATTAGTAATTGTAATGTAAATTGTTAAATGTTCTTTTCTATCTCTCTTTGAAAATAATAAATTTAAAATACTTTCTTAAAAGGTAAAAGCGCCTAATTATTTAAAACCACTTCAGCTGTAAGTAAACTTGTTATTTGTTGTTTCATTGTCTGAACCATAAGAGATTCCCAACATGGTAGCAGTTCGTAGTTCTTTTTGAATCGCGGTAAAAAATATATATATAAAATATAAATAAAAACAAAAATGGCTCTCAGCGAAGATATCGCAAATATTGTGAGGCTTAAAAATCCTGAAAATTTTGATTTATGGAATTTTCAGATAACAATTATTTTCAAAGCAAATGGCCTTCTAGATATTGTAAATGGGAAATCGTTGTTTGAAGACTTGAAAGATGAAACTGGAAAAGATAAATGGAGCCTAAAAGACGCCAAAGCACAAAAATACATAATGTTAACCATTGAAAAGAATGTTTTAACACATATTCTAAATTGCAAAACTTCGAAAGAAATGTATGAAAAACTAGTAGCCATTTATCAAAGAGAAGATGAGCAATTAAAATGCAAATTACTACAAGAATTTCATGGATTCAAATTTGACAAAAATACAGATATGGCAACAAATATAAGCAGAATGCAAAATTTAGTATTGAAACTAAATAATGTAAAACAAGAAATTGAGGAAAGCTTTGTAATTTCTAAAATATTGAGCATTTTGCCAAACTACTTTAATTACTTCAGCACAGCATGGGACTCGACACCAAAAAGTGAGAAAACGTTAACAAACTTAATATCAAGACTTAACTTGAAGAAACTAAACAAAAAGTAAAGCCTGAAGAGGGAATAGCCATGAGTGCTACTAAAGTAAAGCAGTGCTTTAACTGCAAAAAGAGTGGGCACTTAGCAAAATATTGTAGACTAAATAAAAAAAGGTGTACCATCTGTAAAAAGACAAATCATACTCAAGACCAATGCTTCTTTGAGAAATCTCAAAATAAATTCCAGGAAAATATTCCTTGCCGAATTTGTAAAAAGACAAATCATAAAGAAAAGGGTTGCTTTTTCAGAAACAAAAATGAAGAAAAATTGTCCTTTTTTTGCAGGAGAGACTTCAAAATGTAAAAATGAGGAATTGCTAGAATTCAGTGTAGACAGTGGCTCAACAAGCCATATGATAAATAGTAAAAAGTTTTTACTAGATGAGGTAGAAGCAACTCAAAAATATCAATAGCAAAAAAGGAAGAAACTCTAATAGCAAAATCAGTCGGAAAAATTCAAGGGAAAAAATGTGATCTCGAGGAGGTGATGTTTGTACCAAACTTGACAAATAATTTACTATCAGTAAGTGCCATTACCAGAAATAAAGGCAAACTCGTCTTTGAAGATGAAAAGGTATTTGTCTTTAAAAATGGAATAAAAGTTTTAGAAGGAGAAATACACGAAAATGGACTCTATACAATAAATATAGAAACAGAAAACCACGAAACTGAAGAATCTCACCTAACAGCTAACCAAAATGAAGAAATGCTAAAATGGCACAGAAAAATGGGTCACATAAGTTTTTCAAGCTTAAAACAATTAAAATCTATGGTTAATGGAATAAAAATAGAAAAAATAAGTCAAGATGAAATATGTGAAACATGCATTAAAGCTAAACAGGTAAGAAAGTCAAAAAGCCTTTAGAAATAATCCATACAGATTTTTGTGGCCCTTTAGATCCCACTACCCATGACAATAAACACTATTTTCCTATATTTCTTGATGACTACACACATTTTTGTCATGTGCATTCGTTACAAAATAAATATGAAGTAAAAGGATATCTAAAATAATTTATTACAGAAGCAGAAAACCAAATGAATCTAAAAGTTTCAAAAATAAATGTGACAATGGCGTAGAATATGTAAATGAAGATATAAAATCCTGGTGCAAAGCTAAAGGAATCTGTGCTGAGAACATGTACAAGAACATGTACGTATGTTTTCCCACGTGACGCAGCGGAGCGTGACCTTGCCTGCACGGGTGGGTCAGTTGTTGTTTTGTACTCTGTATGGATGGACATTAAAACATGGTGGCAGCGATAACTGGATAAAATACGAACCCGTATATTGCAAAATATCGATTTTTGCGTACCTTGGAAGATAATTCAACATGGCTCAGATTCAACCTCCAGAAACTTTCGACTTCTCGACTCCCAACGAATGGCCCAAATGGAGGAAGAGATTCGAACGATACCTCGTGGTCAGTGGAATGAAGAAGAAAAAGGAGTCGGACAAGATCGATTTGTTCATGTACTTGATGGGTGACCGCGCGGATGATATATTCAGGACCTTCAAGTTCGAAAAGGAAGAAGAGGCAACGAAAATTGATTCCGTCCTCAAGGCGTTCGACAGCCACTTCTGTGTCAGAAAGAATATTATCTACGAACGTGCGAAATTTAATTCAAGAATCCAAGAGGATCGGGAGCCACAGGACGAATTCATCACGTCATTGTACAAATTGGCTGATAGCTGCGAATTTGAGGGTCTTCATGAGCAGTTGATCCGTGACCGAATAGTGGTTGGAGTGAGGGACAAAGCTTTATCTGAAAGAATGCAGTTGGACAGCGAACTGACTTTGGAAAAGGCGGTGAAAATGGTTCGACAGCTGGAAGCCGTTCGACAGCAGCAAGTCGACCTGCAGCGTCCCTCAACAAGCCAAAAGGTCAATCAGGTGAAGTTCAACTCGAAGAAACAATCACCGAAACAACAACAGCAGCCTTCGAGGAAGAAGGACAAGTCAGCCAAAACAAGATCACAATGTCCAAAATGCGGAGGTTTCTCCACAGGGAAGGACAGGCCTGCCGTGCTAAAGGACAAAGATGTAACTTATGTTCAAAAACTGGCCATTTTGCAAATTGCTGCCCAGATAAGCAGGCGAAGACTGCGGAAGTCAAAGCTGTTTCTGAACTTGATGAAGAAATTGGTTTTCTCCTGGAGGTCTCAGCTGTGGAGGATTCACCTAATCTCGATGATGATGAAGGCGAGTGCAGGAGGCGATGGACAGCAGAAATCCAAGTGAACGGGAAACAGGTGAAGTTCAAGCTCGACTCCCAGGCGGATGTTACATGTGTTCCTCTGTGTCTCTTCAAGAAGATAATGGGACAGCAACGACTAGTGGAAAGTGATATCAACATTAGAGATGCTGAATTTTCCGAACTTCAGACTGTGGGTATGTTTATATCAACGCTGCGAAATGGAAATTATGAAATCAAGGAGAAGATTTATGTCATTCGTCGTTTGAGTGAACCTCTTCTGAGTCGCCGGGCATGTGAGCTCTTGAACCTGGCGAGGCGGATTGAAGTGGTTGCGACGAGAATTAACCCGATCAAGGAATTCCCTGAAGTATTTGAAGGACTGGGACAGATCGGAAACCCTTACGAAATCAAATTAAAACCTGGAGAAAAACCATATGCTGTGCATACTCCTCGACGGGTAGCAATACCTTTGATGGAAAAACTCAAAACAAGATTGGAAGAGCTCGACAAGGACGAGATCTTGACGAAGATTTTTGAAGCTCAACAAGAAGATACGACCCTGAAAGCAGTAGTCAACTACCTTGAGCAAGGCTGGCCAGATAAGAAGAAGATGTCACAGGCTCTGCTCTCTTATTGGCATGTCAAGGATGAACTCAGCGTTCAAAATGGACTACTGATGCGTAGCTGTCGTCTTGTTATTCCAGCAAGTATGAAATGGAGATCCTAGATAAGTTGCACGCTGGACACTTCGGGATTACAAAAACAAGACTTCGCGCACGTGAGACGGTATGGTGGCCTGGCATTTCGGAAGAGATCGCGGAAACAGTCAGAAAGTGCAGTGTCTGTATCCAGGAAGCCGTCTCAAAACATGAACCTTTGATACCAACCAACTTTCCTACGCGACTGTGGCAAAAGATTGGAATGGATTTGTTCAAGTTCGAGAATAAGTGGTATCTAGTCGTCATTGACTATTATTCTCGCTTTCCTGAAATGATTCAGCTGGATCGGCTCACAGCCAGTGTGGTGGTGCGTAGTTGCAAATCCATATTTGCCCGACATGGAATACCAGAAACTGTTGTATTGTAAGCGATAATGGGACGCAATTTGGAGCTGCTCGTGAATTTGAAAATTTCGCAAGGCAGTACGGATTCACACATGTCACTTCAAGTCCTCGATTCCCGCAGAGCAATGGGATGGCAGAAGCAGGTGTGAAAATTGCTAAGTTGATCCTCAAGAAAAATCAAGACCCATCGCTTGGACTCCTGGAGTATCGATCGACCCCTTTGGAGAACGGTTACAGCCCTGCTGAGCTTCTCATGGGACGTAAACTCCGAACGACCTTGCCAATTGCACTAGAGAATCTTAATCCAAGGTTGGTGGACTCTCAGACCCTGAAAAGAAAGGAAGGGAGAAGGAGAAAGGATATGAAATCCAGATATGATCGACGCTGCGGAGCTACGGACATGGAGGAGCTATCCGAAGGTGACACGGTTTGGATTACAGATATGCGAACCTGGGGGATTGTAAAGCAGAAAGCATCGACACCAAGGTCATATATGGTTGATACTCCAGTTGGGACTTTACGTCGAAACAGGTTCCATCTACGAAAAGGAGTTACAGTGCAATATCCAGCCGACCCATCGACGCCGACCTTTTCGGGGGAGGAACTGGTTGAAAATGAAAAGACCCCAGTTGTGGATTATCCCTCTAACGACTCAGAAGACGGCCAGATAAGAACCCGGAGTGGACGAATTGTTAAACCCGTGGATCGCCTTCATTATTAATTATATTATGCATTTAAAGTTTGTAATGTATATATATTTCAAATCTTAAAAAGGGGGATGTGCTGAGAACATGTACAAGAACATGTACGTATGTTTTCCCACGTGACGCAGCGGAGCGTGACCTTGCCTGCACGGGTGGGTCAGTTGTTGTTTTCTACTCTGTATGGATTGACATTAAAACAGAATCATTATGGATCTCACCATTCCTCACTCACCTCAGCTAAACGGCAAAGCCGAAAGATTAAATAGAACCCTGATGGAGAAAGCTAGAGCTCTTTTGATTGATTCTGGTGTAGAAAAATACATGTGGGGAGAAGCTGTAAGGGTTTCAGCCTATTTGCTGAACCGAAGCCCTATACAAGAATTAGAGAAAACCCCTGCAGAACTTTGGTTCAACAAAAGACCAAATTTGTCAAACTTACAACTTTTTGGTTGTGAAGCTTATGTCAAACCCTAAAACACATACAGAAATTGGAAGAGAGAAGTAAAAAATATACCTTTATAGATTATGCACCAAATGTTTATCGCCTTTGGGAAGAACAAAGCAAACGAATCTTCACAGCTAGAGATGTATTTTTTTTAGATAAAGGATGTATAAATAAAGAAGAAAAAATACCTATTGTCGAACCAGAAGAAGAATCTGAAGATCAACTAGAATTAAACGAAGAACCAAGTCTACCAGAAGTCTCTAAAGACAAAGAAGATATCCCTAAAAAACCAAGTACTTCAAAATATAATCTTAGACCAAGAAGTAGTTTACAAACACCATCAAGATATGAAGACTTTTATTTAGAGCAGGATGGAACAACAGAATCAGCTCTTCTAACTTATAAAATAAAAGGATTTAAAAGCGCGAATGTTTCTTTTATCCATAAAACGAACTTCTACTGTCCTTACTGCGATGAAACAATATATTGAGAGGGCATGGCTCATCGGTGGTGAACCCTCCCAGCGGTTTCGCCAATTTAATTCACCAGACCGCTTCTCAGAGCTCAAATACTGTATTGGATCATTCTGCTTTTATATGCTACACTAAAGGATGGAATCTTAGAAATGGTTTTCAAGTAAACTATGGACATAAGTTTAAAGGACAGTAGAATTACATTCAAATATTTGCTTCGAGCAATGCTCTTCAGCAAACTATAAAGACAAGGACAGTTAGGAATAAATTAACACAAAGCAATAACGCGCCATCTATACATATAAAATAAAAGGATTTAAAAGCGCGAATGTTTCTTTTATACATAAAGTAGAAGTTCGTTTTATGTATAAAAGAAACATTCGCGCTTTTAAATCCTTTTATTTTATATGTATAGATGGCGCGTAATTGCTTTGTGTTAATTCTTCTAACTTACTCTGAAGCTATATCTGGTCCAATTCAAGAAAAATAGAAAAAGGCAATAAAAGAAGAAAAAGAGTCTCTTGCCAAAAATGAAGTTTGGGAAATAGTAAAAAAAATGAAGCGTCAAACAAGAAGATTCTGACCTCTAAATGGCTCTTTAAAGTGAAAGAAGATGGCCGCTACAAAGCAAGACTAGTTGTAAGAGGCTTTGAACAAGAAGCAGGCATTGATTATGATGAGACATTCAGTCCAGTTATAAGCACTGTCTCTTTAAGGATATACTTTGCTCTAATGGCTAAGAAAAAGTTTGCTTTTAAAACATTTGACATGAAAACAGCTTTTCTATATGGGTTTTTGGATGAAGAAATATATGTTCAATTGCCAGAAGGTTATAAAGGGAACATATGCAGGTTAAGAAAGGCATTGTATGGTTTAAAGCAAGAGTCATTAAAATGGAATGAAAGATTAAAAACCTTTCTCAAATCCCAAGATTTCATAAAACTAAAATCAGAGCCATGTCTTTTTAAAACCAACAAAGGAAATATGTACCTTGCAATATATGTAGATGATGGTATCTTAATGGGAGATAATGAAGAAGAATTGAATAATATTTTAGAAAAACTGTCCCAAGAGTTTGAAGTTAAAATAAACAATGCTCCAAGAACCTTTTGGGAATAAATTTGTGTTTTGAGGAAAAAAAATAAAATTTTACTTTCACAAGAAAATTATGCAAAATCAGTTCTTGAAAGATATAATATGCAAAACTCAAAACCAGTACCCACTCCCATTACAGATGTAGTAAAAGAATTAGACAAAAACTTAGAAATATCAAATGATATCAAATTTCCCTACAGACAAGCAATTGGAAGCCTTTTATATTTGACAAACAAAACTAGACCAGACATGACCTTTGCCACAAATTTTGAAAGCAGGTCAATGCATGATCCTACAACTCAAGATATTATAAACATCAAAAGAACCCTAAGATATTTAAATCACACCACCAATTTAGGCATATCATATGATGGAAAGATGCCATTTGAATTGAATGTGTATTGTGATTCTGACTTTGCTGGAGATATTAAAACTAGAAAAGGTACCACAGGATATGTAGTTTACTTATGTGGAGGTCCCATAAGTTGGTGCTCCAGAAAGCAACCTGTAATTGCCCTTTCCAGCACTGAAGCAGAGTTCATTGCTGCAGCAGATGCATGCAAAAAAGTGTCATACATAAGATCCCTATTAGAAGAATTAATTCCAGATAATTTTGATATAAATCTCTATGTTGATAACCAAAGCACTATAAAAATTATAAAATCAGGCCAATTCACCACTAAAACTAAACATATTGATGTCAAATATCATTTTGTGAAAGAACAAGCTCAAAAGTTTTACCTGATATATTGTCCAACAGAACCCCAAATTGCAGACATCCTAACAAAACCTCTAGCCAGACCAAAGTTTGACAAATTCAAATCCCTTCTTATGACAACCATTTAAAACATAAGTCAAGTGAAGAAACTGTTGAATGTGATAAGATCACTGATTTAAGAGGGAATGTTTGGGAAAAAAAGAAGAATAGTAAATCAATGATCTTGAAATACTTTTAGACTGACAACACTGTAATATAAAAAACGAGAACAAAGGAGTGTTGGTTTTGTTTAAAAATTAGTAATTGTAATGTAAATTGTTAAATGTTCTTTTCTATCTCTCTTTGAAAATAATCAATTTAAAATACTTTCTTAAAAGGTAAAATCGCCTAATTCTTTTAAACCACTTCAGCTGTAAGTAAACTTGTTATTTGTTGTTTCATTGTCTGAACCATAAGAGATTCCCAACAGAAAGGTCATCAACTATGTTCAACACATATATTGCTCTGCCAATGGATTCATGCTGAAATGGACCTATTAAATCCATATGAATGAGATCAAGGGGTTTGGTTGATTGTGCTTTGAATCAATCTCTTTAAATGGCAATCTAGTAAACTTTGATTGAATGCATGTGATACATGGTTCTAAGTTATTAATTGGTGAACAACTGAACCCATACACCATGGAGTCTTTTAGCATCATATTCATATAATTTTCATTTATATGTGCAAGGCGTTTGTGCCAAATTTCCCAATTATTTTCTTGTGTTTTGAACACATTTTCTTCTAGTTTAATGTTTGCACATGCATCAATTGTATAAATGTTATCTTCTCTTTTTGCAGTTATAATGCTGGATCCATTGTTATCTATTATCCTTGCACCATTCTCATCAAATATAATCTGTTTTCATTTTCAGTTATTTTACTTATATATACTGATATTAAATTACTATTGAGTTCGGGAACATAAAGAACTTCTTTTAGTGTTAAAAGATGATTATCATCCTGATAAATTTCAACAGTGCCAATACCATTTGATTTGATGAATCTATCATCAGGAAGAGTGATTTTTCTGCTATCATCTTGAAGATCATTTATTAGATTAATGTCTGTAGACCTGGTTTGTTGCTCCACTGTCTAGTATCCACTTGCATTTATTGTTGAACTCTGGGGAACTTAAGTTCATGGCAGTTTCTTGATTATGATTTTCTCCTATCAAAGAAGCCCTAGAAGGATATTGTTTATTTTTTGAAAATGTTTGTTTGGGGATTGTTTGTATAGAATTCCCTTGATTTTGTTTTCTTTTCTTTTGTTAACTGGGTTGAACCAGCATACTGCTGCTTTATGTCCAAACTTTTGATAAATGAAGCAATTGGGCTTTCTTTCTCTATTAGAATCACTTGAATTTTTCTTAAAGTTTTTGTTAAATTTATGGCCCATATTATATGCAGCATTTTCATCCTTGTTGTTTTTGTTTCTTTCTTCATGGAGCCCAAAAATTCTTCTTATATCAGAATTAGTAGCATCTGGGTAATTGTCAAATTGCATTAAGACAAGATTGTATTTTGGCGGTAGCCCTCTAATAAAAGCTGTGATGAATTTTTCATCTTCCATTGATCCACCCAAAATTCTTGCTTCTTGCAATAATTTCTCTGCTCTAAGCAAATATTGTTCCCAGGTTTCCTCTTTTTTCATTGTTAATCTAGATACATTGTTTTTAGCCTCTATGCATTTTCTCTTTATGTTACCCTCATATCTAGAATGCAAAGCAGTCCAAATTTCTTTACTTGTTTTGCATGTTAAAATTAAACTTACTTGTGTGTCATCCATTGCACAAGTTATTATCCCTCTAGCTTGGGCATCTTTTCTTTTCCATTCGACAGTTATTTTTTCATCTTTTGGAGGATCTTCTTTTATAAAGCCATCTAGATCTTTGCCTTCCAAAATACAAATGATGCGAAATTTCCAACTTGTGAAATTATTTCCATCGAATTTTTGGATATTCATCGATGATTCAGCCATTTTGAATTTTAACTTAATATGTTCTTTTCGAACCTTAAAGATATTTTCTTTCTTTCTTTTTTCAAAAAATGGCCTTTGTTTACCTTTTTTGCATGAACCACGCTCTGCTACCAATTGTTGGTGTTTTTGGGGGGTAAAAAAGAGAAAATTAGTCTTGTTTTTTTAACGATCTAATGGCTTGTCTTTCTCCTTGATTTAAATTAATTAAATTAAATTACCAGATAATAATAAGGCTAAAATTAGAACAGAAGTTACTCCTATTATTAAAAATTTAGAACGAAAAAACAAGACTAATTTAAATCAAGGAGAAAGACAAGCCATTAGATCGTTAAAGCAAAATAAAGATATTATTATTACACCCTCTGATAAAGGAAGAAATACAGTAATTATGAACACAACTGATTACAACACTAAGGTAGAAGAATTACTTCAAGATAAAGAAATTTATGAACTATTAACAAAAAGCCCCTTACCTAATTTTACTAAAGAATTTAATAAAAAACTTAATAAAATCATACGTTCACATAAACTAGACAAAAAAACATTTGAAAATTTAAAGGCTGTGGACAAGAATTTACCAAATTTTTATGGCCTTCCAAAAGTACATAAGCCGAACACACCTTTACGTCCGATTGTTTCCTATGCTGGTTCTCCTCTTTACCCCCTCACTAAATTTATTTCATCCATCATCTCTCCCCTCCAGAAATTACTTCCCCACACTGTCCCTAATTCTACAGTAGCTGCAAAAACGATCAGAGACCTTTCAATTTCTAATAACAGCTGTATGGTATCTTTCGACGTTGAATCACTCTACACTTCAATCCCACACAATGAAGCTATTCTAGCACTTCAAAAATTTACAGAAACCCATCAAAATCTAGATTTCCCTTTCTCCACAGAGGCTTTGATTGATTTAATTAAACTTTGTTTGGAACACAATTATTTTAGCCACCAAAATAAATTCTACAGACAAATCAAAGGCTTACCGATGGGAAACCCAATCTCATCGGCTTTAGCCAACATTTTCATGGACCAAATTGATCAAGCTGTCACAGAATCAAAACAACTCAAAATCATTTTTTGGAAAAGGTACATAGATGACATTTTTTGCATAACAGAATCAGATTTCGTAGTATTTTCAAAATTTTTAAATAATTTAAGACCATTTTTAAATTTTACACATGAAATTGAAAATAATAATTCTCTGGCATTTTTAGATCTACAGCTTAAAAGAAAGTTTAATCAAATAGAAACTAGTATTTTTAGAAAATCAACCCACACAGGAAATTATTTGAATTTCAATTCTTTTGGCCCAGTTCATCATAAAATCGCTGTGGTTAAAGCTCTCTCCAAAAGATTAGATACACATTGTTCTTCAAAATTTAATGATATAGTGGAGAGAAATAGAATCTTCAGAGAATTAAAAAACAACAATTACCCTAGCAAATTTGTTGAAAAAAAATTTTATAAACCAAAATCTCCACCTTTAAATAACACCCCTGATCAATCAAAAAAACTTTACTGCTCCCTCCCCTACAGCTACGGCTCTGAACGCATCGCCAGAGTCCTAAAGAGATACAACATCATAACTACCTATCAATCATCTTTAAATTTAAAAAAGGCCCAACGCCATCCAGACACTAAACAAATCAACAAAATGGAAAACAAAATCAACGTAATTTACAAAATACCTTGTAACAATTGCCAAGCTAATTATATAGGTGAAACCAGCCAACCACTTGAAGATCGTTTAAATCAACACAAATCAGGACTACGGAATTACAACCCACTGTCTCTCCTTGTAGATCATGCACTGAAAAACAACCACACTCCGGATTTCGAAAATACAGCTGTTTTATACCAGAACATTAAAGAAAAACACTGCCGATTGTTCTTAGAAAGCTGGGCCTCTGCAGAAGACACAGAAAGCATAAATAGAAAAATTGATTTACCAGACATCTACCTACCATTTAGATCTTTTTAATTTTTGTCTAATTATTTTAATTTCAATTAGTTAATTTTTATTTTAAATTGACTTATTTTATACTATTTTAAAGGGAGAGGTGCCGTTTTTCAAAATTACATAACTTTGCTTTATTTAATTTTTTTTTTTTTTGCTTTAATGAATTTTTAAATTTTAATGTAATACCCGCGATTTCTTAAATTATATTTTCACACATTAGTAATAACCTGTAAAAGTAATACATACCACTTGTTTAAAATATTTTTACATTTATCGCTTCAAAACCCAAAAGTATTGATACATTAAATATATAACATATTACATGCAATACTTTAAACTTTTTTTTAGTTTCCACTTTTTAATTTATTTTTTCTCATTTATTCATCCTAAATTGTTTTAACTTCCATTTCAATGCATTTTTATAATTTATTTTTTACTTACATATAAATCTATCTCCTTAAATTTTGAAATGAATTTTTTAAATACCCACAATTTCTTGTTAAACGTTTTAAAAAAGTTCATACACTTTATTGTTTAAATCATTTTATATTTAATTTCAAATGTTTTAATAGATACATATATTTTTACATTTATCTCTTATTGAATTATTATTGAATTATTTTTATGTACTTATTACAAATTTTTTAAAAATATAAAGATAGAACTCATTTTTTTTCCTTTAATATTTTAAGATATTTTACATATTTGATTGCAATTTAATGATCAAAGAAAATCATATTTACGCAATTAAGAAAGAAGATTTGCACTGTGGGTTATGTGGAAGTCAGATAACTGATGAAATATACCATTTTATTGCTGAATGCGGGGATCTGGAAGGAGAGAGAAAAAAGATCCTGAAAAGTATTCCTAGACCGCATTTGAACTCAATAAAGCTAATAAAAACTGTTTCAGATAAGAAAAGTTGGGCAATTGAACTGTTCAACTTTCAAAAAGCGGTTGGGAATAAAATTGCACTCATGGAAGAGAGAAGAACAGGGGCACAATAAAAAGTCACCCTGTTTGACATACCTTGACTGTAAATACTATATTTTCACCTGTTCTCTTATGGTTAATATTGTCTGTAACTCCACGGAGAATCCGTACAGGGCAATATGCCCTAATAAAGCTGTTTTGTTGTTGTTGTTGTTGATTGCAATTTTTATAATAATTTTTTCATTCACAAATTTTTCCCACCTACTCTGTATTTTAATTGATTTCAACTGTGATATTATAACACCATGCGGCGCTGAGTTTGTGTATACATAAATGTAATGCCTCGATAAAGGCTGGCGTTCAGCCAGCCGAAATATTGGCAAAATAAATATTTTATTAAATCCAATATATGCCTTTTTATTATCTAATCTATATATATATATATATATATATATATATAATTCCTGGTCAACTGGTTTCAATCAGTAATCAAATCAGGACAAATTAAAAGCGCTTTTCAATAATCCATACTAGTGAGCTGGAGTTTTCGAGTAGTTTGAATTTGATGTAAATGGACTTAGAGTTACGCAGACGTATAAAAAATAATTAAATTGTGTATATATTTATTTATTAGGTTTTGACTAGAGACTAGAGTAAATATATTCTGTCGAGAGATATGTAAATCAGTTTTGTTTAATTTTTAGATTGAATTTGTTTTGTTAATTTGATTCTATGTAATTATTTTTAAATAAGAAAAATAAACTTCTCTTTTTTATAAGTTCTGATAATTTTTATAGATAGAGGGATACATCTTTAAGAAAATTAACAATGGCGACGAGGATTTCGTCGAACCATATATAATGGAAGAAGAACCTTTTGAAAATTATATTCAACCATTCAAACAGTACATCTTGGTGAAGGAAATCGAAGGTAAGAAGATTGTTTCCTTTTTTATTATGTCTGTTGGAGCGAATACTTATATTATTCTAAAAGAATTGATCGCACCTAGAGATGTTTGTGCATTAGAATTCGAAGAAATTGCGAGTATTTTAATTGTTCATTTTACACCGAAGCCAAATATCATTTTTGAAAGATATAAATTCAGCCAGTTGGTTCAGGAACATGGCGAAAAAAAGAAGATTATGTCCTTAAATAAAAAAAAAACAGGCTGATAGGTGTAACTTTGGTTTATATTTTGAAGAACAACTAATGGATAAGTTCGTTTCAGGAGTTTCTAGTCAAGATATTTAGAAAAGATTACTGCAAGAGCCTGAGCTCACTTTTAATATGGCAGTAAATATGGCTACCACAATAGAAACGGCAGATTGTAATGTGCTGAAAATGAAGTCTTATGCTGAAAATAAAGAAATAAACAAATTACATTCTAAGTGCAAACATTGTGGCAAGATGAATCATCATTTGGACAAATGTTTTTTAAAAAATTCTTTCTGCTATTCTTGTAAATAATTAGAACATATATCGACTGTATGTCATTCAAAGTCTAAGAATAGATATTTTCAACCAAGAAAGAGAGGTACATCTAGTGAAGCGTCTGCCAACGGAGAATCATTTTCAAGAAAGAATGGTGAGTCCATCAATAATATAGAATATCTGACTAATAAATTTGAGAGTATATTGTATGTCTTCGACATAAAATTCTTAGCAGAAATTGACACTGGTGCGGCTTTAAAAACTATGTTGAAAGATCTATTTTCAAAATATTTTGAACATATTAAATTGTTTCCGTCTAAATGTTATTTAACTGATTATCAAGGAAAGGGCATTTCCTCTATTGGAGAATGTAAAGTGGAAGTAAGATTTAAAAATAAAATGGCCATTTAAACTTAATAGTAACAAATATTAAAAATAATAAATTTCTTATAGGAAAAGACTGGATAGTATTTTTTGATATGGTACAAATTAATGTCCAACAAAATAATAATTTTGGTAATAATTTAATTTTTAAAAATATTATAAACTTTTCAAAGATATAGTCTTGCCAATAAAATATATTTCCGTACACATAATGTAAAAAATAATTTTCCGCCAAAATTTTATAAATTTAGACCTGCTCCCTTTGCTATTAGTAATTTAATTGAAGAAGAACTTTTATTTTTATTGGATAATGATATAATTGAAAATGTAGTGGATAGCCCAATAGCTTCACCGCTAGTATGCGTCCCTAAGAAAAACAGCAAAATTAGAATTTGTGCAGACTTTAAAAGAATCTTAAATCCATTTATCTAAGATGTTAAATATCCGATAACGAACATCGATAATGTTTTACATTCTTTTTTTGGTGAAAGTATATTTTGTAAAATTGATCTTTCAAGCGCATACCATCAGATACTTCTAGACGAAGAATCTCAAAAATTGACAGTTATTTCTACCCATAAAGGCCTTTTTAAATATAAAAGGCTGCCTTTCGGTATCAAGTCAGGAGCGACAATTTTCCAAAGAACTATGGACAATATTTTTTCAGTTCTTAAAAATGTAATAAAATATTTAGACGATATTCTTATAGCATCATCTGATGTAAATGAACATAATTCAGATGTTGAGACAGTCATGAATAAATTATCTCATTTTAATTTTTCAATTAATAAAGAAAATTCTCTGTTTTTTGTTGATGAAATCAATATTTGGGACATAAAATAAATAAAAATGGAATCTATCCCCTTGAGGATAATTTGGACAGTATAAAAAAATGTCCTTGACCGAATAACAATTCAGAATTGAAATCTTTCTTGGGCATGTTGTCATTTTACAGTAAATTCGTAAAAAAATTATCCATACATGCAAATCCTTAATTCTCTTTATTGAAAAGAAGTTATAATTGGAATTGGAAAAAAGAACATGATCAGGCTTTCGAAAAATGTAAACATTTGATTAATACAAAAACTTGTTAGACGCATTATTCGCAAGATTTACCTCTTTATGTTACTTGTGATGCATCAAACTATGGTATAGGAGGATATATTTCCCATATTGTTAACGGCATTGAGAAACCAATTACCTTAGTTTCGAGACCACTAAATGGCACAGAAAAGAAATATTCCCAGATAGAAAAAGAAGGTTTATCAATATTCTTTACCTTAAACAGGCTAAACCAATTTCTTTACGGAAGAGAATTTTCTATTAATTCAGATCACAAACCATTACTAGCAATTTTTGGCGATAAAAATAATTTACCAGCCTTAGTGGCAAATAGATTACATAGATGGTCACTCTCAATATCAAATTTTAATTTTAAAATTAAATATACTAAGGGAAATGAAATACCTCTTGCAGATTTTCTTTCAAGATTTCCAAATCCTGAAAAAGGGGAGAATGAAGAGGAAATGGGAGAAATATTATTAATAGAAAATTCAATATTAGATTACGTCTTGGTATCAGACAAAACCCAAGAAGATCCGACTCTTAGAAAACTATATAAATTAATCAAGTATGATATGTATGATATTGACTCAGATGTAGATATAAACCCTTATTTTAGAATTGAAAACGAGATAACAATAGTAAGAAATTGCCTATTTTTCGGAAATAGAATGATAATCCCCGAATTCTTAGGAGAATATGTTTTGAATATCATTCATGAAAATCATATGAATAAATAAATGGGTGAGCAAATTGAAAAATTGTCTAAAAGCTATAGCATTTGTATGGAAAACACATCAAAGCTGCCAAACAGGAATTTACTGAGTGGACTCCACCAAACAAAGTTTGGAAGAGGATTCATCTTGACTATCTCTATTTTGCGGGAAATACCTTTTTGATATTAATGGATGCGCATTCTAATAGGATAGAATGTCAAATGGTTCCAAATACATCGGCGGGATTCTGCATAGACTTTTTGAGAGAATGTTTAACGAGATATGGTATACCGGAGGTGGCGGTAATGGATAATGGGCCCCCGTTTAGAAGTTATGAAATGAAGACATTTTTCGAAAGAAACGGCATACATGCGATGTTTAGTCCCGCCTACCATCCAGAGAGCAACGGACTAGCGGAAGTGTCTGTAAGAGAGATAAAAAAAAGCTATGAGAAGAATTATTTCGGAGGAAAGAGAATTACCCCTTGAGTTTGCTTTGATAAAAGCATTATATGCATATAGATTTAGTCCTTTGACTAGAACGGAAAATCCCCTGCTGGAATATTTTTAAATCGCGAGATTAGAACGAAGATTTCCATGTTGAGCAAGAAAGCAGTAAGAGTAGGGAGATTGAAAAATAAAAAAAAAAGAGCAGAATAGCTACAAAATAAATGATAGAGTAAGATACAGATGGATGGAAAGAGGAAAGCCGAAATGGATGTTTGGGATTGTAAAGAGAATAGTAAGAAGCAACAGCTGTATGATAGAAACTGATGGAATTGAAAAGAAAGTACACACTAACTATATGAGGAGATGTATGGAGAGAAAGGATGTTTCGTCATCAGAAGAAGGAATAAGCTACCCAAGGCCCCAGACGTCAAGTCCCCGGACTCTTGCTACAATAGTAGCAGAGTCTACACCTGGACCACCGGCTGAATCTACACCTTCCCGGAGATATCCACTACGAGAAAGGAGACCACCGGATAGATATGTACCTCAATAAGTGTTGCTATCTTAAAAAAGGGGGTGTTGATGTAAATGGACCCAGAGTTACGCAGACGTATAAAAATAATTAATTTGTATATTTATTTAATAGGCTAATCCCTTAATAGAATGTTCAAATCTAAAAGCTTGAGGGATGAGTTTCTTTTGCATTTATTTCGAGCTATCGGGCAACGCCCTTCTACAGGAAAATTAAAAATAAAGTAAATTAAATTATATTACACTGAGATTAAGCGAGGCAAATGTATAACAAACTATATAAAGTAAATATCAGAAACAAGCACACGTGAACCTACTCGTGCGTACGATACATATGAATAAATCAATAAACTGAAATTTTTATATTTGTGTATATATATAGCGAATTTGAATGTCTAAAATACGAACTGATATAGAATCGGACTAAGAATATGGCATATTTTGGAGATATAGGACAGAATAACTATTGACTTTGTGGTCTCTGAGTTCATGATACAGTGGGGGGTTGGGTGGCAGCAGGGAATATTACATTATAAATTTCCGGTAAATCAATTTTTCTATTAAGGCTGTGGAATTTACTTGACAGGAGGGACTCGATGATTAGTCTTTGATGTTTGCTGGAGATATTGGAATAATGAATTTTAAGGGATGTAATGTTGAAGGAATGGCCAGTTTCGTTTATATGCTGAACTATTAGGGATCTATGGTCTAGGTTATCGATATTTCTTTTGTGTTCGTGAATTGTAATGTTGACCTGTCTCCCAGTTTAACCTACGTAGATTTTTGGGCTGTTTGAACATTCTATGGAGTAAATAACGTTTCGTGCCGTGCTGTGAGGTTCATTATAATTAAGTTTCATTATCTGGTTTCGGAGAAGGGATCCTGAGGTGCGCAGGTGAAATAGGTTTTAATTCCGAATTTCAATAAGAATCTTGCTATTGTGGAGGATAATGGTGAATATGGCATATTGCAAATCGATCTGTATATTGGAGGCTGTATCTTTTTAGATGAGTCGTAAAAGTGTCGTAATATAAAATATATTGGGTATGAGCAGTTTTGAGGTTAGCTATTATGTTTTGTGTTTCAAGGTTTTTGTACTTCTGGAGGGAGAAGTGGGTATGTACGCGTTTTGATAGGGCAATGACTGTATTGATCTTATGACAGATTGGACAAAAGGACGAGTATTGAACGTAATTAGGGCGGAAGGATGGTTTATAATAAACGGAGGTGTGTAATTCATGTTGGTAAGGGATAATATTTATGTCGAGAAATGGAAGGATACTATTGTTCTCTTTTTCAACAGTGAAGTGAAGATCAGGGTGATAATTGTTTAGATTGCTGAGGATGTTTTCGGTTTGGGTGGTGGTGCAGATGCAAAAAAATATCATCGATATACCTGCGCCAAAAGACTATGTCATGGGGGAACTTGGAAGTAATCCATCGGTCTATTGCTCGCATTGAGATCTCTGCTATTGTAGTAGATAGAGGGCTTCCTATTGGGGACCCTTTTGCTTGCCTGTTTAATTTGGAGTTATATGAAAATATGCAGTTATTTAGACATATGGAAATGATCCATGGAAGCAATGGTCGCCTTTCCCGTCAGAATCTGACGCCATCTATTGACCGTCGCCGCAACTAGCGGCAACGGGTCGGTGACAAAGCCACAACACCAACTTTGGCAAACTGATAAGCGTCCACCTAGGGACCATGGTTTCGGGCTAATGGCCCTCGTCAGTCTAGGGCGGACTTTATTCCATGAGATCCACACGGGATCTAATGGAATCCTCACAATCTACCAAAGAGGTGTTTTGCTGGCAATGTGGCTGGGCCAAATCTATTGGCAAAACAGATGGCGTCAGATTCTGACGTTTATTTTGACGGGAGAGGCGACCATTGCTTCCATGGATTAATTTCCTCCCGGGAAATTTTCCATCATATGGAAATGAGTTGTGTGATTTTTTGGATGATATCTGTATCAATATGATATTCTTGTAGAAGTTCTATTGTATCCCTTATGATAAGAGGGTGTGGAAGGCTGGGGTATAAGGATTGTACGTCAAAAGACACCATGTTGCGGTCAGATTCAGGTTTGATTTTTAGGACTTCTCCTATAAAGGTTTGAGTGTTGGATATGGGGAATGGAGCATTTTGTAATTGGACGAAAGGTGTTAGAAAATTGGCTATAAATTTGGAAAGGGGGGCTGTTAGAGAAGAGAGAAAAAGGCCACTCTAGGACGTAAGGGAGTTTCTGGTTTGTGTGTTTTTGGGAGGCCATAAATATAAGGTTCATTGTGTGGGCTGGATAGATTAAATAGGAATTCATTAAGTTCGTCGTCTGTGATCTTATGGTCTGTATTAATCTTTTTCAGTTCTTTTTTGAATGATTTGTACGCATATTTTTTTTAAAATCATTTTCGGATATAGGATGGAATTTAATTAGGTCTTCTAGGATTGTTGATTTATTAATATGTATCGTACGCACGAATAGTCTCACGTGTGTTTGTTTCTGATATTTATTTTATATAGTTTGTTATACATTTGCCTCGCTTAATCTCAGTGTAATATAATTTAATTTACTTTATTTTTAATTTTCCTGTAAAAGGGCGTTGCCCGAAAGCTCGAAATAAATTTATTTGCAAAAGAAACTCATCCCTCAAGTTTTTAAATTGTGTATATATTTATTTATTGGGATTTGACTAGAGACTAGAGTAAATATATTCTGTCGAGAGATATGTAAATCAGTTTTGTTTAATTTTTTTGATTAAATTTGTTTTGTTAAATTGCTTCTATGTAAATATTTTTAAAGAAGAAAAATAAACTTCTCTTTTTTATAAGTTCTGATAATTTTTATAGCTAGAGGGATACATCTTCAAGAAAATTAACACAATTCTGCGCTCCAGAAACCTGGGCTATAAATATATCTCTCTATATATTTACATATACTCAGAAAATATATATAGAGAGGTAACTCTGCCTTTGCCGGTCCCAAGCCCGGATGAAAAAGGAGGAGGAGAAGCAGTAACAAGCTCACTAAAAAACCTGGGCTCAGCTGGCCCGGCTGATAGTACCCTGTAAGGGCTCCTAATCCAGGGATACAGGATGAGCAGCGTTTGTACTCCATGTTAGGAGCGGCTGCACATGGTGTCTGTTCCTCATGTCAGAGGCGGCCATTTCTTTTGGAGCTAAGTCGGCCTGCCACTAAGTAGTGCTCCCAGTCTTAATGACAAAGGCAGTCGCATTCTACTTCACCCAGTCATGATGGTTTCAAGCTTTACAAGCTTGATACCCTAATATGATTGAGTGGAGATAAGAAAGAAGAAGAAGATATAGAGAGGTTTAAGCTCCCACCGGTATCAATTATAATTGAACACGAAATATTCTTGTAATAAATACAAAAGTCTATAAAAAAATAAAGGTCGCCTCTTTGGCCAAAATAGACACCAAAACTAAGCGCCATCTATTGACCGTCTCCCCAAACTAGCGGACTCATATTGGTGACAAAGCCACGACACCGGCTTTGGAAAACTGAGAAGCGTCCGCTTGAGGACCATGGTTTCGGGATAATGGCTCTTATCAGCCTAGGGCGGACTTTAGGTGCTTAGCTGGTAGAGTAGCTAGGCCAAATTGATGGCCAAATTATATATGGAAATTCAAGCGGGAGGAAATTGATTTAAAAATAAAGGTCGCCTCTTCGTCAAAATAGACGCTAAAACTAAGCATCAATCATATCTTCCTCCCGTCAAAATTTCCATCTGAATACAAAAGTATTATTTTCCTCGCCCAGCTAGTACATCCATGTATTAAATTAGATAAAGAGAGATCCTGCCATCATTGACAATAAAATATCTTCAAATTTATTCCTAAATATTTGTGAAATATATTGTTAACAGAGTTTTCTCTCACAGTTCATATTTGCATAAAAGGAAATAAATATTTATATCAAATTCAGCTGGATTAGACTAACAACTGACGGGATTTTCTTATAAGAAGTTTTAGAAGTAGTTTTTCCTTCTTTTCTTCCTTTTGGAAATTTCTAGGTTCATATTTTATTCACCTTTCTTTCATTCTCTCACTCTTTTCTTATATCCAAAGTACTTGCTATTGACCGCTCTATTGAGAGAGAAGTAAAAAGAAAAATGTATATTTTATAATCAGAAAAATTCCTCGACATGAAACTGTGAACTACTTCTGTAAATACCACAAGAAGAGAAGGTTTTATATATACTCTAAATATCATTTTATTAATAGTTTCATCAAAATTTTGTATTTTATGTAGACTTTGCAATCTCTTTTGTCTGAAAATAAAGATATTTATTTCTCTATATACAGGAGTCAATCTATGCATGTGTTTTTATGCGTAAACAGTATGGAAATTCCCAGTATATTACCTGTATGGATGATATTTTAAAATAAATTTTTATTTTTGATCTGAAAGCAGTCACGGTTATAGTTTTCTATTTTGGAATCTGACAATTAGGCAAATACCAAAAATTAATATATTTTGAGGTTAGAAAATGATGATTAATATTAAATTATTTTGTTAATATATTAATCCTTTCGGTAAAAAATTAAATAAACGAAAATTCGATGAAGCAAAAGTTTCTTTTTATATAACGGTAATACAAGCTTTCTGGCGCAACAGCCCTTCGATAGTTAGAATTTTGTTCATATGAATTCACATTAGGTAGAGTTAAAATCATTTAATTAAAAACATAAAATCTCATACATACTTTATTTTTAGCTCTTTATTAAGATAAAACTTTAATAAGGCCTATATAACTGGCTGTCGTTCTAGACCCATTCATAGATCAGGATAGTGTTATTACAGATGTAATGGTATTACAGATTTGACTCTGTAATAAATAATGCCAAATGACATTATTAAATAGTTCCATATATTCAATTATTGTTATTTATTGGATCATTCCAGGTTAATGGAGCGTAAAATGTCTCCAATTACCATGTGATGATACTTTATTGTAACAATTTTGTACAATTAATTTTTCCTTGGAAAGACAGATTGGGCACAGATGAAGGACTTGACTGTGATTCAAATGGGCCAGATTTAAAGGCCGACCAAAATCTAAAAATAAATAAACTCTTTGCTCTAATTTCTACTTATTCATAATGTATCTTTATGCAAATTTCGAAAGGAGACGACATGCCTAGATAACTGATACTGCAGACGAGTATTATTTTTGTTTTTGTGGATATTTTTAGTAAGATTACAGTATAACACATATATGGGTACAGAAATCGCTTTTTTCGAACATTACATAAGTTGTGAGATAACACATATTATTTGTAATTTTTTATGTACAAAAATATGAATAATGATAAGGTTTGATATCTCTTTGGTAATGTCAAGTATCTCTACAACCCCAGGCCACAAGAATCTCCATTGTGAATCATTGCTGGACTCCGTTAGGGGGCAACCACAGGTGTGAAGGGTTCTCAGAATCTTATCGCAGATAAGAAAATCAATCGCCCCCTAGTCCAGCGACGTTTGATAGGCGTCACATGAAGCTTCCTGGTTGGGGATTGTAGATCTACTTGACATTATCAATGAGATTTTTTTATATCCACTGGAATTATTCAAGACTGTCATCAAAGTTTCTTGATAGCGTTTATCTCATAATCTTACCTTATTCAGAGAGAAATTTCCTCATATCTTCTCTGAAAATGAATATATTTGTCAACCTCATTCTTTAATAGGATTTTGATAACAATATATATGGTGATTTGTGAAGCAGTTGTGATGGTTGTGTGATGAGTGGTAAGGACCCACAGGAGACAGGATCCAGAGACAAAAACCTGTGGAGAGTAGATCGGGGATAAAATATAGAAGGTCCGAGGACAACCCTTAGAATAACTGGCGTTGAGTCCACCTCGGTGTGAAATATTCCTTGATCATCACATCCAGCCGCTTTTAAGCCCTTTTGAGTAAGATAAATCCCCTAGACAGGATCCAGAGACAAAAACCTGTGGAGAGTAGATCGGGGATAAAATATAGAAGGTCCGAGGACAACCCTTAGAATAACTGGCGTTGAGTCCACCTCGGTGTGAAATATTCCTTGATCATCACATCCAGCCGCTTTTAAGCCCTTTTGAGTAAGATAAATCCCCTAGGGAGGGAGTGGAAGTGAAGACTTGACACTTGTTTACCAAGGGAGTGGTTTCAACTCGGCTATCTTCCCTCGTACTTCCACACAAGCATTTTATTTGTATATTTCTAAATATTATGACGTATAATAAATTCGTTTTTATGAAAATATTAATTAGTTTATATTCACAAAATATACATTTCTTATATTAGAATGCACAAAGAGTATTCCTATTAATCAAAAACTCAGCTGTCCCATTATTTCTTTGACTGTCAATATGTTATAGGGAGAAATTTCTTGGAAATTTCCCAGCAACAGTTTATCTGACAGCTGTCGATATTGACAGGATAATAGCCAAACCAGATTATTCGATTTCTACAGAACATTGACAAATCGAATTCAACAACAAAATGATTTTAATAATTCTCCCCTCATTGCATATTCTTTCTTTTTTTTTCTTTTTCTTTCACTCTCAATGAATACAAATAGTGTATCCAAATCTAGGTTCAAATTGTTAGAGCCCCCGTTTTTCGATTGAGGAATTTTTGTATAGAGCGAAAAGTCTTAAGAAAGGTTTAAGTATGTATGTGCTATATGTAAATAGCCGAACCTTCCAGACTTTCATTTCCGGTTAGGAATACAGATATTGGAGAAACGCTGGACCAAGTTTGTTGAATTCAGGGGTGATTCTGTAGAAAAAAATAAAATATTTTTAAACAAAAAATCATAGTCTTCCATTGTCAGACCGAGAACTTTTCACCTATATTACTATCGTACTACCTTATTTTTATATTTATAGTATACACGTTTATATAACGAATGAAGACATTAAGACGCGAGTGTTTCTTTTCACAAATAAATCAAACTTCGACTGTCCTTGCGGAGGAGCATTGCTCGATGCAAATATTTAAATGCAATTCTACTGTCTTAAATGTCCATAGTGTCCTACATGTCCATAAGATTCCATCCTTCAGTGTTGCATATAAAAGCACTAGCCGAATGACCCGGGCAACGCCCGGGTTTTACCCGATTGAATGTTTTTATTCAAATACTATTTGTTACAATTATAAATTGGAGCCGTGGATGTCACTCTTGTGAAACGTCCCGCTCCAAACTTTACATGTACATTAAGTCAGCTGGTATTACCCCTCATTTTCACCGCTAGAGGCGCGAGCGAATTGACTTTTTGTAAATATACATAATTATAAAGATAGAAGCTTCTATAGAAGATAATGATCATAATGATGATGCGCGCGCATCCGTGACAGCGGCCGATGAGAAATTGAGGAATTGAGGAAAGACGGTAGTGACTATATATGTTGACTAGACGAATGGCCCGGGCAACGCCCGGGTTTTACCCGAGTGCGTATAAAAACGTTTTAATTCAAATACTATTCGTTACAATTATAAATTGGCGCCATGGATGTCACTCTTGTGAAACGTCCCGTTCCAAACTGTGTGTTTTTAAAATGTTTTAATTAAAATACTATTCGTTACAATTATAAGGTACTTATATATATTTAAAGGTTCTCATAAAGGTTACCGATTTGAAAGTTTATTTCATTTTATTTAAAGAAACATATTTTCATTTTAGTATTGTTATTTATTTTAAAAGATTAAGTAATTGTGCAAAACGATAATTGCCTTAAAAAGAAATTGCCTTAAAAAAAAAGAAACATTCGCGGTGATTTTGTCTTGCATTCGTTTATACAATTATTATATATATTGGCATCATATATTAACTTTATGAACGGAAAAATATGTCCAGGGTAGCCTAGTGGTCATGGCATCTGCCCGGTAAGCGGAAGGTCGTGGGTTCGATTCCCATCCCTTGACACCTTTTTTTATTTTATCTATTCTGACCAAAATCTATCCGTGAACTTCACAGAGTGAACTTCACACAGACAGAATAAGGCAATTATATAAGTAGATAATAATAGTGCAAGTATACCGTCATCAATCTTTTGCCTATACCTAAATAATCTAATTGTCCTGTTTGTTCTTCGAACAAAATGATACAAAAAAACGATATTCTCGAACATTTTAGATTTCAAATAATATGTAGAAGTGATAGCAACGTTTCGGCCTAGCCTTGGCATTCATCAGGTTAAGGGCATTACTTAACTACGTGCTATCACACGGGTTATAGGTTTTCCTTCCTTTATGTAGATATTTACTGAGGGTTACTCCTCTATGCCACGCTAGGCTAGCTTAAAATATTTCTTTAAATACGACATTTCGAGTAAAGACTCTGTCGCTTCCTTCAATTAGCCTGCCTTGCAGTGCTGAATCTTTAATCATGATTTTAACATCACTACTGTGTTTCACTCTTGAAAAGGCAACATAAAGTTGTCCGTGACCGAAAACAGGCTCCGGCAAATAAATGCCAACACGTTCGAGCGTTTGACCTTGTGCCTTATTTATGGTCATGACAAAGGCAGGTTTTACAGGAAATTGCCGTCTCTTCATAATGAAGGGCAATCCTGTTTCAGATGGGGCCAAATCTATTCGGGGAATCAATACAATGTCCCCCTTATTTGAGCCAGTCAGGACTTCTGCCTCAATGACGTTACTCTTTAATGATTTAATAGTAAAGCGGGTTCCATTACATAAACCCTTCTTCAGATTTCTAAGAAGCTGAATAATGCATCCGACCTTTAATCTTAGACGATGAGGCGGCATTCCTGAAGGAGTAACACTATTCAGGAATTCAACGGGAAAATTATTCCGCTCTTCTTCGCTGTCTTGAGACAACGGAATCATCACTTAAATAAGTGTGGTAGTCGCCAACTTTAAGGTCCATGACTTGGTCATTCATATTATGAACATCGTAATTCTTGGGGCACAATATTGCTCTTTGTGACATGGTTTCAACCAATTCAGGAGTAATTGTGTCTCCAAATATTTCTCGGACTATATCGTCTTTGCATATTAGTTCTTGGGGAATCTCAATGAGATCTGCTCCCAAAACGTCAAAGGTTGGAAGACTTCCATTGCCTAGCTTTAATAGCCATTCTGTGTATTCGGGGTCCGATCTGGCCCTTACATTTCTTACCAATGGTAAGTGCTCAAAATGGCTCCATGTCTGAGAATATTTCAAACAACTTTGCACAATTTGTGCTCTCATACCATGAGGTATAACTGGTAGGCATTGGCGAAAATCGCCTCCTACAATGAGGACCTTACCACCAAATGGAATTTGGTTAGGATATCTTTTATCCTCAGTCATGACTTCTCTAAGAAGTCTATCGATTGTGTTAAGGGCATGGTTTGAAGCCATTGTACACTCATCAATAATAAATAGCTTTGCCTTTCGGAGGGTGCCAGCAGCCATTGTAGTCATTTTAATATTTGAAACGGAAGTTTCATTCAACGGAATTGGAAGACCGTATAAGGAGTGCATTGTTTTTCCTCCTTGTAATAAATTGGCTGCAATGCCAGTATTAGCAGCTGGAAGAACAAATTGGTTCATTCCTCTAACGGAGTGCATCAAGGTGGTATAGAGGTAAGTCTTTCCACTCCCACCTGGACCATCAATGAAGAAACATTTTGGTCTCATTGTTACATCTTTGACTGCAGCCATTATTTGATCATATGCTGCTGTTTGTTCAGCGTTAA
>CP092874.1:46937127-46951102 GCA_030710605.1 Cordylochernes scorpioides
TCATGATGGGGCTTTCCCGGTTTATCGACACTCGCGGAAGCCTGACACCCATATATAGCGACAACGGGACCAACTTCATGGGAGCAAGTAAGGAAACTCAAGCTTGTGGCAAGTGAAATAGACTTTGAAGTGATGGCTCCCAGTGGAAGGTTCGGCCCCCGTCAAATGGATATTTAACCCACCTGCGGCACCGCACTTTGGAGGAGCTTGGGGGTGTCTCATTAAATCAGTGAAAGAAATTTCTGCGCGCGACGCTTAATGAGGTAAATCCAAAAGATACAACTTTACTCATAGCCCTCATGTTAAGCGAAGGACATCATTAACAGCCGTCCATTAACCTACGTCTCAAGTGATCCTACCGAGAAAGACTCACTCACTCCGAATCATTTTCTTCGTGGGGCTAAAGATACTGGTCCCTCCATTCCGAGTTTAAACGAGGCAAACAATCGCGACTTGAGAGATCAAAGGAAAAAAGCACAGCAGTTGACTAACGAGTTCTGGATCAAATGGACTAGGGATTACATTCCCAAGCTCATGCCAAGAAGCAAATGGCATCACCAGACGGAGCCGATAAGGACTGGAGTTCTAGTTTTTCTCGTAGATGAGCTACATCTCAGGAACATGTGGAAGCGCGGTTTCGTCTCCGATGTACACTTTGAACCTGACGGCCAAGTACGCGTCGCTACGATCAATACCAACACACGGGAAAGCTGTGATCTACAAGCGACCAGTGACAAAGATCTGCCCCCTTGGATTAAGAATGAAACTTGGCGAAAGGAGAGGCAGATTCATGAAGACCAGCTCTATAAATTCGGCCGGAATTTAAATATGTAGAATAGTTATAAAATAGAAACATGTGAATATAGTTAGGATTTGCATGGTAATTAAGAAAAGATTTCTCTCGCTGGCAGGCAGTCGCGTGAAAAGGCATCGCGTGTTTTTGTTTAAAACTTTCAAAAAAACGAAGTGTATTCAGAAGAAGAGATTTTCAATCTCAGCTTCGAGGCGTAAAGGGAAGTGACCTTACGCTCGCAAACCTACAATTTTCCTTTAAGAAAAATAACTGCTTGTTTCGACTGATTGTATATAGGTTTTTTTTTTCCCTCTTATATGATACACTGTAAATAACATTGCTGATTACTGGTACTATTACTGTTATTCCAGGATGTAATCTACATTTTTGCAAGGAAAATCTGTATAAGACCCATAGGTCTTAATAAAGCTTTTTGTTGTTGTTGATATCACCAACATATGTATGGTGAACATCGTCGCTGCTATTGGCCGTCATTATTTTGCGCACATATGTTCAATGCTCACCCATCGCGAAATTCATTTCTTCGCACAAGATTCAATAAAAATTCAAATAATTCCTGTAGGATAAACTTACCATTAGTAAAGAACACAGTCATCCTCTCAATTTTTGGCAGGTTTGCTCAAACTTTCCTCATGATAATTCAAACTACGATAAATCATTTAATCCTTCTGCTACACGGGTAGATCCTTATATAAGGTTGTTCCAAAAGTTGGTGTTTTTCTTAAAACGTTGTTTTTCCTATTACTTGGCGAATAATATTATTACGGCGAATACATAATTATACATAATACAATTATATATAACGGCAAATAATATTGATATGTTATTTTTTACAAGTGTCACGAACCTTTAGGACAACCTTATAATTCCAACCACTCCGCGCTACTGAACGTGGACAACAAACACACCAGCCAAGAGAACACCAAATTCCACTCAACACACATCCAATCATCCCGCTGTAATAAGACACCAGAATATAAACAGCGCAGCAGCGTGCCAGCCGGAGGACATGGGGCAAATGGACCTCAGACCCCATTATCCAGCCGTGGACTCGCTGTAATTTGAACTCTACTGTAAACATCCCACTTGCAAGATGGCAAAACCTTCCTTACATAGACACACGTTTTATCTAGCCTTCACGAGAAGTTACTTCTCTCATACTGAAATTTTAACAAACACCTACACCAAATATTCACTCTGTCTATATATAAAATTTATATAACCATTTTCACTTATATTTTGAAACTTTACCTCTCATTTTGTTATATCTTATACATTGACATGATTAACATTTGATAATGCCAATACCCTATATGCTTCTTCTATTTTATTTTTCTTTTATTGTTCATGTATATTAATTTCCATTTTATCTCAAATAAGTATTCATAATTTATATTGCACCCCTATTTATTTTTTTGTATATACCACACTATTTTAAAAACTATTTATTTTTATATTTTCTATCATACTTTAATTATATATACTTTTAAAAACACTTTTACATATATCGCGAGAAATAAATTCAAAGGCGAAAAATTTACTTATTAATAAGTTTTTCACTTGTAAAGATTAGAGTAAAAATTGTGCAATTATACTAGGATTTTATTTATTAAATATTAAAAAATGGGAGATAGATATGCTCTTCTCGACATTAAAAGAAACAAGGTCCTTTCTAAAATAAATTATACAATTCTCCTAAAATATTATGATAGTATTTACATATTAGCTAAACAATTGCTTCCATTTATTATCTATTTACAAATATAGAGTATGCAAATTCCACGACATCACTTCTTCCCCAAAGGAACTGCGTCCCGATTTTTCTCTAAAATAAACATAATTTACAGACCGTCCAGAAATTAAAATGTCATTGTTTTGTTTTTTAAGGATCATTGTAGGGATTCATGCGCAAAACAATATAAATATTTGGACATAGTTCTCCTGCGAGATTCGTTCACCGATACAAATTCGTAGTTTACATCTGATAACTTCTTTATTATCTTTTATGGACCAGAGTATTTTTTGAAGAGTTTCTCGGATAAACCAACTTTTTCGTACGGGTATGAAGATCCAATCAAGGTCACCAACATTTTAATGAATAGACCTATGTCTTGCATCGTATCGTAGTTTGATCGATGTTTTGAGTTCTGAGTGTGTTTAAGCGGGATAGCTAGCTTGCGTTTTCAGGATCTATCATTAACTGATGTATGTCTTCGTCTTTTTCATAATCTGTCTGGTAGGGCAATAAGTGTCCAGCTTTGTTTCAGCCTCTCGTCCATGTACTAAATAAAAGAGTGATAAGCCTGTAGTTCCCTGCTTTGCTGTATTATAATAAAAAGTACCAAAGATAGAATAACGGTACATCGATAACATGTCTCACAGGGTCTTATTGATTCTATCAGTCAAGCCTTTGATCTGTGAGTGAAAGCCATCGTAATGTACTGTGACATTCCACACATTCTGGTAAGTTCGTTAATGGCTTTTGCTTGATATGATCTCCCCCTCTTTCCATGATAATTTATAAGGAGCTTCACAATTTTAATTTATTTGAAAATTTTTAGTCCTGAATTTTCTAAATGTATTATTATATTTATTTATAAAAATTTGGTTAATTATTTAATTTTGATCTGGCAACGCTGTTGAAGGTGGACGTGCGTCGCCTCGCTCTGCAATTATTGGAAAATATTGACTAAAATTAATTTAAACTATCACTAAATTCGAATTAAAGGTAAAGACTCTTCTAGTAAGGTATATCAATTAAGTAGGTTCAGAAGATGAGTTTCTTTAATTGTAAAAACGCTACAAGCTTTCGGGCAAAAGCCCTTCGACAGGCAAAATATAACTATACTAAGAAAGATATCGATGGTTGTAGGGAATATATACACGTATTAACATGTATATATACATGTATATATTCCCTACAACCATCGATATCTTTCTTAGTATAGTTAAATTTTGCCTGTCGAAGGGCTTTTGCCCGAAAGCTTGTAGCGTTTTTACAATTAAAGAAACTCATCTTCTGAACCTTCTTAATTGATAAATTCATATTAGTTAAATTTTATTGAAATTTATATTGAGAAATAGTAGGGTGCCGCCTTTGTGGTACCTGTTTAGTTATTTTTTGCTTTGAATTTGCATAAGTCTAGTTTAAATATGGACGATAAAATTGAAAAACGTACTAAGGAATGTAAGAGATTCGGCATATGATCATCTCGGAACAAATTGCTGAAACATTAAAATCTAAGTACTCATCTACAAATAAAATCATAAATCAGAATGATCTTACAATTGTTCAGGGTTTGCTAAAGCAATTGAATATATTGATGGATACAATGGGAGACATCGCTGTAATTAATGGCTCTACCTGTGATAGACTTGGAAATCTGGACAAATCAATAAAGAAAATATCTCCTTCGGGTCAATTTTATAATAGGTCATATGCTCAAGCTACGGGAGTTACTAGTGAAGACGATAAAATAGTTATGCAAAACCAAAACGTAACGGATAAACAATAATATTTAAATCTAAGTTAAATGCTTCCCGGCTGATGTATTAGGCGAAGTAAATAATGGTATTAAAAGATGAGAAATGAGAGATCTAAAGTCGAAATAAATTAAATAATAAAATCAAAATCTGGCGTAATACTTAAAGTTGATTCAGGTGATAATTTGAATATATTGATTGAAGAGTTTAAAAGGATTGATGAAGTAAATCAAAAAGCATTAATTTATGCACCAAAACACTAGATCATACAATTGTTTTCAAGTCAATTACTAAATCTACAGATATCAAGGAATTGCCTTCGCTTTTATGCAATATGAACCCAGAGTTAGAAGGTCGAGAGAAGAAGATAAAGGTTCTGTTCGCTATGAGATCAATTACTGACGTACAGGATGTTGTTCTCCGCATTTCCCCGGCAACATACCAAATTATGAAGAAATTACAACGTATATATACAGACATACAGGTTACATATATGAAGGATAAGGTACTTGTACGTCAATGTCAAAACTGTTTTAGTCATGGTCATAGTAAAAATTCATGTAACATCATAAAAAGTAAAAATTGCGGAGACAATGACCAACATGTTAACTGTCAATCCTTAACGAAGTGCATAAATTGCTCTACACATCCTAAATATAGAAATAGCAATAATCATCGTTCTAATGACAAATTATGTCCTGTGTTCCTTCAACAAATGAAATATGAGATACAAAGAACATGTTATGTAGATTTAGATCATGATATTGTTATTTTGGATTTTAGAATAGATTTATTCTTTTTTTTTTTTGGTTAATGTTTAAATTAAAAATTCTACAACAAAACACGCGGAAAAGCAATTTGGTTAATAATTAAACAATGGAATTTATTTCTAAGGAAAACTACGATTTGATTATAGTTCAAGAACCATATAGTATAAATAATGAAGTAATCTTTAATATGCGTTCAAAAATATATTATACGAATATACCGGGAGTTCCAATATATACCACAACAATCGGTACAAACCCTTTTTTATCATGTAAATTAATTACAGAGTGTTGTGTTGTTTATCTTTTATAAACTACAACTTATATATTTATTATTTAATTATAATTATTTATTTATCACACACATTTAAATTTAGTAAAGATTAATTATATATTTACAAAACACAGTCAGTGTATTCTTCTTAATTCTATTTTCTTATATTCACATCACTTATATATTTCACACTATTCTACATATTCCTTCCTTGTTTAGTTAATATCTAATCATGTCCTTAAATCTAGAAGGAACATGTATTTGTCTTCCACTTCTAGTGATGACAGTCTTGTTTTCATTCTCATTAGGTGATTCATTTGGGTATAAACAGTCCATATCAGATATAGCAATCTGCTCTTCTGGTACAATATCTTCTAAGGTTGCTTCTTGTTCTGGTAGATACCTTGAAGTACTAGGAAGTTCCATTCTAATTTCTGGAGTCTTAATCAAAGTGGTATTCAAATCAATTCCTTTGTTAAAATCTTGTAAGACATTGGCATGTCTTAAATGCTTTGCATTCCTAAAGATAAAGCTACCTGTCTCAGTATTGACTAACTTGAATGAATTTGGAGATATAGTCTCTAGAATGATAAATCTTTGGTTGTCATAATTTGGTGTCAACTTGCTTTTCATTTCAGTGTTTGCGACATAAACAATATTACCTTTCTTGAAGTCATGAGGCAAGGCCTTATTCTTGCTATCAGCATATTTCTTCATTCTTTCTTTATAGGCTTGATTATGCTCCATCACTTCTTTCAGATCAACACATAGTCTGATTTCTTCAGTACCCTTTTTTTGAACTGCCACAATGTTTGAGATCCATTCAGAAGCTTCATGGACTTCCTCAAAAATGCCATCTTCTATCATTTTGTCTAGCTCTTGATTGATGGCTTCTACCATTTTATATGGAAAATGTCTGCATCTCTGAGCTACAGGAGTAACATTTTTTTTTAGAGTTATTTTTTGACTATAACCCTTCACATTTCCTTGACCTTGAAAAAGGTTCATGTTTTCTTGTATCAAATTATATATATCCTTCGGAATAACTTCCTGTTGAATATTCCTTATTTTTGTTCCACGCTTTATAATTTCTAATTCGAAACTTGCTTTCTTTCCTAAAAGAGGTTCTGCTTTACCTTCAATCACAAAAATCTGTTCCTTTATAGACCTTTTACCCCATGAAACATCTGCAAAGAAATATCCACAACATGGAAGAGGTGAAGTTTGTCCATAGGCATAAAATTTCCTTTCTGTACCATTTAAAGTTGGCATTTGAGACTTAGGAAAAATATTTTTCAAATTTTCAAGTCCTATGAATGTTGTATCACTACCTGTATCAATAGTCATTGTTATTTCCTTTCCATCTATATAGATACTTTATATTTAATTTATGAATTAGCAAGCGGTGTTTCAACAAAGAAAGATGACGTTAAAAGGGCAACACTTTTGCATTGCCTTGGACCACAAGTCCAAAGAATTTTCTTTAATTTGCCAGAAGAAAAAGATACGTATGAAAAAGCAAAAGAAGCTTTAACTAAATATTTCACACCACAAAAAAATATTGTATCAGAACGATTTAAATTTAGGCAAAGAAAACAAAATACAGATGAAAATATTGATTCATATGTCATTGCCCTAAGAGAATTAGTCAAATCCTGTGAATTTGGAAATTTAGAAGAAGACATTGAATTGAAGATTTTGAATATTTCTTTTCTTTCCTTCAATATTTTTATATTTATTTTTATTTCTACAAACTCTATTAAGATGACCCATCTTGTTACAAAATGTGCATTTCATATTTCTAGCTCCACATTTATATGGAGGATGTGTAGTTAAGCCACATCTATAGCATTCTTCCAAATTAGGTGCACTTACCTTGGAGGTGCTTCCTTTTTGATGGTACACATTATGAGCTTTTGGTCCTTTAACAGTTGATTCATTAGCTGCTTGGAAATTATTTTTATAGTTTACTCTATTTATTGAGGTCATATCTTCATTTGTCAATACTCTAAAGTCAATATACTAAATAAAGACACCCATCTTCCTTATCGCCTTGTTTATTGCAAAAGATACTTTCTTTGTTATCAGAGCCTAAAAAGAAAGTGTATTCATCTGAGTCTTCATTATTTTCTGAATATTTTGAATATTTCTTTTCTTTCCTTCAATATTTTTATATTTATTTTTATTTCTACAAACTCTATTAAGATGACCCATCTTGTTACAAAATGTGCATTTCATATTTCTAGCTCCACATTTATATGGAGGATGTGTAGTTAAGCCACATCTATAGCATTCTTCCAAATTAGGTGCACTTACCTTGGAGGTGCTTCCTTTTTGATGGTACACATTATGAGCTTTTGGTCCTTTAACAGTTGATTCATTAGCTGCTTGGAAATTATTTTTATAGTTTACTCTATTTATTGAGGTCATATCTTCATTTGTCAATACTCTAAATTCTTCTTTGGCTGTTTCAAACATTCTTGATATCTCAATTGTTCTTTGAAGATTCAAATTATCTTGTTGCAACAACTTTTCTTTTAATTGCCTATTATAGCATTTTTCTATTATCTGATCTCTGATCATGTCTTCTTCTAAATTTCCAAATTCACAGGATTTGACTAATTCTCTTAGGGCAATGACATATGAATCAATATTTTCATCTGTATTTTGTTTTCTTTGCCTAAATTTAAATCGTTCTGATACAATATTTTTTTGTGGTGTGAAATATTTAGTTAAAGCTTCTTTTGCTTTTTCATACGTATCTTTTTCTTCTGGCAAATTAAAGAAAATTCTTTGGACTTGTGGTCCAAGGCAATGCAAAAGTGTTGCCCTTTTAACGTCATCTTTCTTTGTTGAAACACCGCTTGCTAATTCATAAATTAAATATGAATTCATCCAATGTTTGTACTCGGAATACAAATCTGTAGCATTAAGGTTCAACGGTAATGGAGACGTCAAATTATTTATCCATCTTCTGTTACGCTTATTTAATTATTATTATTATTTTTTTAATCCTCGTCGCCAAATATGTTGTGTTGTTTATCTTTTATAAACTAAAACTTATATATTTATTATTTAATTATAATTATTTATTTATCACACACATTTAAATTTAGTAAAGATTATTATATATTTACAAAACACAGTCAGTGTATTCTTCTTAATTCTATTTTCTTATATTCACATCACTTATATATTTCACACTATTCTACACAGAGTTTTCAAATTCATTTGCAACCACTATATCAATACAAACTACTAAACGGCAAATTATTCTTTCAAATATTTATATACACCCTAATAAAATGGATACCTGTCATGTTCAATTCCTTGATAAATTAATTAAATATTTTAACACAAATCCATTGATTTTAGCTGGAGATTTTAACGCTCGAAGTCAGATGTGGTTTGATAATATTATTAATCAAAACGGTAGAAGAGACTTCAACCTATAATTAATTTTCACAATATGCTTATACATAGCAATCGAAACAAAACATGTCGAGGATTAAGTATAATAGATCTTACTATTACTAATAGTCATGCTCATGTACTTGTTAATGGATGGAAAACGTTAAATCTTTCGCTAATTACAGACCATCATGCAATCTCATTCGACATTAGTCTGGAAACAGAAAGTTAATTACAAGAAAATAATTCTACATGGTATTTTCAAGAAAAAAGAGCCAATTGGCAAAATATGAGCAGGCAGTTAAGGTGTCCTAAGATAAATGAGGCAACGATGAAATTAGGTAAAATAGTAAATATAAACGATATAAACTGTGTAGTTTCTCTCATAACTGACATATTAATTGAAGCTGCATATGCATCTCTACGAGTAAAACCATTTGATTGGTGGACGGATGAACTGGAACTTTTTAAAAATCATTTTAAATATGTTCGAAATCTATATTATCGGGGTAAACGGTCTAATATACAGCTAGTTGATGGAAAAATGTATGAAGAAATACGAAATAAGTATATGAATATTATTGAAAAAACAAGAATTGTAAGCTGGAGGGTATTCCTGGAGATGTTGAAAATACATCTCCTTTTGGTAATACTTATAGAACCTTTAAACAAAAAATTTCTCCCAGATCTTTTGATTTACTAATTCTAGATGTATCTCAAGATGTGCTCGATTCAGAAATGAAAAATCTTTTATCTTCTCTATTTCCGAATGACTGTCAATCTTCTGACACACACTATCATAAATTAATCAGAGACAAGAGTTATGCTTTTTCTAATGATAAAATCATTTATTTTGATAATATTCAAATCTGTTCAATAATTGAAAAACTCAAAAATGGCAAGGCTCCAGGAATAGATCATATAAGCAATCAGATGATCAAAACGGCAGTTCATCATATATCTCCGGTGTTAACAAAATTGTTCAATGCTTGTATCGGACTTAATTATTATCCGGAGGCCTGGCGAAAGTCAGCAGTAATGATGATAAAAAACCTAATAAAGAAAATTATAAAGATCCGAAAGCCTACCGCCCTATAAGCTTGTCTTCTAATTTAGGTTAAATTTCTGAAAGTATAATTCATACTGAACTTTTAAATCATATTAATAGTAATAATGTTATGCATCCTGCTCAACATGGATTTACACAAGAAAAATCAACAATCTCTGCTTTACAAGAAATAACTAAATTAAGTCTTCAGAAAAGAGAAACTGAAAATACGGCAATAGTAACAGTTTACATCAGCGGAGCTTTCGACAACGCATAGCATCCGGCAATTCTCCAACAATTGGACAAGGCAAATTTTCCAGCGGTACTTATAAAAATAATTAATTCTTACTTTGAAGACCGGAATGTCGAGTTTAAATATACTAATGTGAAGTGTAGAAGAAATATAAATGAGGGATGTCCCCAGGGTGGTATTATTTCTCCTATTCTTTGGAATATATTACTTAATGATTTCAACTTATCTTTTAACGAAAGTTTTGCTAGAGTAATTGCTTTCGCGGATGATGTGACATTTGTGGTATGGAGTTCAAACATCTATGATCTTCAGTACATGATTACCAAATGTTTAATAAAAATCAAAGCCTGGTGTGAAAAGGTAAAACTTTCACTAAGTCCCAACAAAACAGTATACTCTATCTACATAACTATGAAAAATTGCCCATTAATTTTGATGGAAAAATAATTTAACCATCAGAAACTGTAAAAATTTTGGGACTCATTTTTAAAAATCATAGACAAAGGTATAAGATTAATTTTGGAAAACATGTTGATAAAATAATTATGAAAGCTACGAAACTTAAGAATATATTATTCTCATTATGTGCACGTACTTGGGGCATTGATACTCGGCGTAGATTGATCTCATATAAAGCTATTGAAGCGGTGAAACAAAGAAGTAGAAAAGAAGAAGTGGGAAAACCAAGAGAAGAAGGTATGCAGGGCCCTTTCAGGGAAGTGTGGTTTGAGAAATTCCAGAGAAGGGGGCGGCAGACAGCGGGTCCAGCTGGCGCCGTCGTCGTGAAGGGATCAGCCGGGTCAGCGGCCGGCCTGCCGGGGGTTTGTGCACCGAGAAGACCTGGCAGTCTGGGGAGAGAAGTCTGTCTGGTGACAACAGGACCTGCAGCGAGAAAAAACGGCGGTGACAACAGACGCAGCAGGTGGGCTCCGGACGTGTAGCCGTATGGACTGACCGGCAAGACAGTAGCGGAGGAGGATCCCTCTAGTGGCAGACATTGAAGGCAAGTCAATCTCCGATGTATAGTTATTAATATCCCTTTTAAAGCTTTGGTAATAAATCCATAGTACTAAGCTGTATCCAAAAACGAACCCACATCGTTCTCTTAGAAACCTTGAACGCAAACATCGACGGCTGAGAAGAGTCGTAACACTATGATACGCCCCATAGTAAGCTATGCATCAATCATTTGGTTTCCGTTTATCACTGCAGCAAAAAGATCGAAGTTGAATTCTCTATACAATATCAAATTCTTATTAGATGCATTCATGCTTATAGGGAGTTCATCTTCCTACATTACACACATTCTAGCGAAAACTTCTTTATTGTCCGATTATCTTGAATTATTACAAACAAAGTATAATATGACAAATTCTCTCACAGATCAAACACTCAAAAAAACCCTTCAAAAAGAATTAAGTAAACTATATCTGGATCTAAAATTTAAGTTTTATCTTTCTCAATCTAATGAACTGTTCAAGAAATTCTTTCCAATTGCTGTCCCAAATTCCATTTCTTCTGATAAATTCACTACTTTATTCTTAACAGGCAAAGGAACCTTCTTAAGTTTCCTTTTCAAACTGAATGTTATCAATGATCCAACATGTGAATGCCGCTTAGATGTTGAATCACCAGAACATCTTCTTTTGACTTGCCCTCTGATCAAATTGTATGAAATAACTTTGAAACATTACCAATTGTCTTAGTGTATATATTCAATATCATAAGAACTTTGTTAAGTTTAGAACTATTTGTACAATAATTTACAAAACAACACTAATCCATCGTGTAAATAATTAATCATATATATGTAAATAATAATAGCACAGCACAATAGTCCCTTGGATTTCGTGCTTTTTGTAAAAAAAAAATAATAAAAATAAAATAAAATATAAATAAAAATAGAAAAATTAATTTAAATTATAATAAATGATTATATATATAAATAAATATTTCTGAAAATATATATGTGATAACCGAGGGTCTCTCGCTGTGGTGTGGTAACCGAGAGGGACAGTCAGGGCGTGGAGAGTTTTCCAGTACCTCTTTGCACCTTGGAAGACCTTTAACAGTTTTCACAAAAGATAGGAAGTCGTGGTCGAGACAGAGTGGAAAGCTTGAGAATGTCCACACACAAAAACGAAGAGACACAGTAGTAGTAGGAAAGTTCCGTGAACACAGATAAAAGTCGAGCTAAGAGCAAGATGGAGATAGAAGAGTTCTTACTGTTCTACATGGTCGATGAGGTGGACCTGGGTACAACCGACGAGGGCACACGCTGATGGTGAAGTGACTATCTTTTCGGCTAGGGCAGAGGTCTTATATATCTTTGCCGAGAGGGGAAGGGACTTTGAGCGGGTGCAAAGAGCGTGGGGCGTCAGCGATATTCTACACCCTTTGACCTGATGGCAACGGTCTGCCAAATTCCTCTTTAGGGTTGTTGGACTTCTATCTAGATTTTAGATGTTTTCGGACTTCTAACGCAATTTTGCTTTAGCTCAGCTCTTAATCTATTACATATTTTTATTTATTCATCCTCGGTTTGTACAAAGTACATTACATATGGTAATGCAATGACACATGTCAATCATGCGTATAATTATTTATAGATGTGTTTCTATTATACAACATGACAATCTTGCCATAAGTATTATACAATATAGGGTTGTTGGTTTAAATTACCATAGATGGGCCCCGGGAGTGAAAGGGTTTATCCAGGTTTAAACGAGTAAAGCCTCTCAAATACATGTAAGTAATAAAAATGTATTTTAATTAATTTAAACTGTGAGGTTAAAAAGGGCTATAACAAGATGTTTTGTTTGGATATATCTGAAAATTATAAAAATAAAATTATGTTTAATTTAAAGTTATGATATTCATTATAAAGGAGAAATTTAGATAAAACCTTTGTGTAATAAAAAAATAATGATGATAAAAATAAAAGGGTGATAAGATAAAAATTGACATTCTAAGAGATTATTGGCGAGCGTTGGAAAGGGTTAGGCGTTAAAGAATATGCAATTGTAAGTATTACACATGCAACCAAATACTTAGATCCAGGTGTAAAGCGAGGATATAGACTTGAGCGTCTTCCTAGGCAATGTTTCACTTGTGATCCTGTATAAGGGTTATAGTGCTTTGCCAGAATTGTAGGATTATTGGTTTGAAAAGTTGTTTAAGAAAAGGTTGTTCATTTATATGATTGTGAAAGGGGTGAAATGAGCCATGCGATAAGTATAATTGTTTGTAGCGACAGTAGGTGATCTGTCTTGACTTGAAATCAAAGGTTGATTGTGGTCCGCTAGAGCTAAAAAAAAAATGAAAGTTGTGAACGCTTTGTGCATGCGTTGGTATTGTGCTCTGCGGATGATTGAAATAAACTTTTGAAATGGTGTTCAAGCCAGAAGTTGGGATTTTTAAATCTGGGGAACTGTGTTCAAAGAGTTTGTTGAAATTACGAAATAAAAAAAATTGTCAAGCAGTACTATCATTTTTCTACGTTGATGTGAAGCAATGGCTGAGAGAGAGAGAGAAATAGTTAGTAGTGAAAATTACACTGAAGTAGTTTGAGAAATAGATTGTTGTAAACGATTGCTGTGGATGCCCAATAGTTAATGATAAACATGATCATATTATATAAGAGTATAAAAACAAATATAGAATGAATAAAAATATAGAAATATCATTAGATTGAATAAAGTTTAAGTGGACAAAATCAGACATACAATATATAAAATAATAATAATGTAGAATTAAAGTGATTTTTGAAAACAAATAAATGTTTTTTTAATACTAAAATAATATTTGAAAAATAAAAGTAAATTTGATTTTTTTAATAATGTTGGATTAAAAATTTGTGATTATATAATTGAAAGGTAAAAAATAAAAATAAAATATTTAATTCAAAAAATAGAATACAATTAAA
>CP092874.1:46951202-46984492 GCA_030710605.1 Cordylochernes scorpioides
GATCACTATAATGATTAGATGAAGGTTTGGTAGTGGAATGGGACAAAAGATATTTCTTCTAGAGAGAAGTTATCAATGTGGTTTGTAGATAGTTCATATACCTTTGGTAAACATCGGTGTTTTTATGACTCTCTGTAACTGGGATTTTTGTGAAATTTTCGAGGAAATATAAATCGTTGATGTGAAACACGTGTTACAAATGGTGATCATTCCGATAGCGGATATTTAGATGACAGAATTATAATAAAATATACCTTGAGCGGGGGAGAGAAGACGTTGGACGGGGCTGCGGGTGATTGAACCATGAAACGGGGGGGGGGGGGGGGGGGGGAGGGGGGGTGGAGCTCCGTGGTATAAACATGAAACGGGGTCGACTGGGGAGTGATGTCTAAAGGGCATTCGCCGCTGTTTTTGTTCGGGGATTCTATTACTGGGGTTACTCATCCTCCGCAGGATGTTAGTTAGATTTGTCATTTACTTCTCTCTCTTATATTTTTATCGAGGTTGGCATATTTATTGCCTATTTGAAAATACCGGGATTTATATGCAAAAAGGGCTTTGATGTTGTAGGCGGTGTAATTTGGAATAGTTGCGTCCCGAAGATATCTGGTGTCAAATGATTGAATTCACTGAGATATACATCTTGAGACAATCGCTGTCGGTTTTGAATAAATCTGGGTTGTGGAGGTGTGATGTACAGAACATTCTCTGTGTAATATTTTAATTTATTGACATGTATGGTGTCACTGTCTCTATTGAGAGGTTGATTGAGGCGATCTTTTCGAACGACATATGGCCCAGTAAAATATGATGCTAATTTACCTGTGTCGGGATGTCTATATTTTTTTATCAAAACAAGATCATTCACTTCGAAATGTGGTGTTCTGTGCTGCTTATCAAATGTTTCTTTCTCTTTTTTATGCTTATTTTGGTTACGAGAGCTTTCCATCTCTCGAGCTATAGTTATTTCGGGTATGGATTAAGATAAGTTCTTAGATCTGGGGAAATAACATTGAACATTAAGTAGGTGGGTGGAAAACTTGTGACAGAATGGGTTGTATTATTATACGTCTGAGTGACGTGCTTAACTAATGGAGGCCAGGAAGCTTACGGATTTTCCAGATAAGCCAGTCTGAGCTTGCCTGTAATGGTCGCATTTAAGCGTTCTATCGAACCGTTTGCTTGTGGGTTATTGCTGGTGATGAGTAGGGGTTGTATACCATGTGTTATTAGAAATTTACGGAATTTTTCTGAGGTAAAAGCGGGTGCTCTGTCAGATAACAGACGTTTTGGAAATCCTTGTTGTAGTAAAGTTTTGAGGGTTTGAATGTACATTTGGGTACTTGTGGACTTCGATGGAAAGGTCCAATAATATCGCGTTAAATGTACCACTCTAACGTGTAAATATGTCTGGGAGTGTCCATATTTCGAAGATCCAGCTATGGTATCTATAGAGATTAAGTCGAATGGTTGTTGAGGTGGTGGAATTTGTCCGAGGGCTCCAAGGGTTAACCTTTGGGACTTTTAATGATTTGGCAGGTGTGACATGACCTGACAATTTTTTCTATAGATTTAGAGATACCTTTGCAGTAGTACTGGGTAGTAATTATGCGGGTCATCTGAGAGATGCCTGGGTAGTTATATTCTTGGTGAACTTTGTTCATGAGAGTATGTTGCAGGGTTTCGGAAATTATTAATTTAGTTACACCTTTTCGGGTAATGGTATGTAAGCCGTTTGTATCAATTTTGAAGGGGGATGCTGTTGACTGATGCTGTTTAATAATATCAGCACTGATAAATCCTACAAAGGGGTTTCGTGATAGTAATTCTGCTTCGTACTGTTGGCTGCCTTTGAGGTAGTGGATTTCTTAATTATAGGTAGATACTCTCAGGCTCCATCTAAAGAGTCGTCCTGAGGGAATTTTTTATAATTTTAAGCCATTGTAAAGCTTGGTGATCTGTGTATATGGTAAATTTTATACCGGTGAGGTATATTCGGAATTTGTCTACATTTTCGACGATGGCGAAGCACTCGAGTTCGGAAACGGTGTAGTTTCTCTCATGTGCTCTAATGGCGCGGCTGAAATATTGTATAGCATGTACTTGTCTGTCTAGATGTACCTGTTTGAGTATGCCTGCGATCCCTTGGGTGGACTAGTCGCAATAAAGGCGGCATGACAAACCGACTTGATACAAGTGTAGTACTGGTTTACTGGTTAAATTCTCTTTGAGAGTGGTAAAGGCTTGTTGACAGTCTGGGTCCCAATTCCATTTCACATATTTTTTAAGTAGTTTATTTAAAGGTGCTCGTAAGCGGACATAATTTGGTATAACCTTATTATAAACGTTCACTGCTCCTAAAAATGATTGTAGTGTTTTTTGATTGGTAGGTGGTTTGAGGGCATTTATGGTATTAAGATTGCGCGTCTGTGGTGCATAAGTACCTGCTGTAATAGTGTATCCCAAGAAATCTTTAGATGTTTCAAAAAATGAACATTTATTATAATTGAGTTGGATGTTTTCGTGTTGACCCCAAGTTAGATATTGTTGTATGTGTTGTAGATGAACTTCTAAGGGGTCAGAAAAATATTGATATCGTCGAAATAATGGGTAAAAAATTTAGTTTATATCTTTGCATGACCTGGTTAATGGCACGATGGTATATCTGTGGTGAATTTTTAAATCCGTACGGAAGTCTACAAAATTCGTACTGATTATCGAACGTCACGAAAGCTAGTAGATTACGTGAGTTAGGTTCTATTTCCACTTACCAATATGCGGATGCTACATCTACAGAAGAGTAGTATTTGGCTTTCGACAATTTATCAAGAATGGTTTCTATTAAAGGTAAAGGATGTACGTCTGGAGCGATGATTTCAGAGTTTTCTGTAATAAACACAGAAACGTTTCGTTTTGTCACGTTTCGTAACAAGAGTATTGGACTGGCATAAGGTGAGACTGACGGGGCAATGATACCATGTTGGAGCATTTTCTCTATTTGGGTTTGTATTTCTTGTTGGTCTTGTAGTGGCACTCTATATGGGCGTAATGCTATTATTTTATCTGTGGTGGTATTGATTTTTATCGGTGGTATGTTCAATTTGGGGTTATTGTTTATTAGTAGAGAACATATGCGAGAATTCGTATAGAATTGGGTGAAGTTCGTGTGGGCAATGTTCTAACTGAAGTGCCGCATTACAAGTTATAGATAACTTAATATCATGGGCAGGAGATACAGGGGGTGATACAACAGTGGGGGAACATATAGGGGCAGGGTCCGCCACGTGTAAACAAGACTGGTTCGAGGAGAGGGTGGTAAAAATAGTTGTTTCCCTCGGTTGATTGGGACATAAAACCTGTTTGCGCTTGGTGAACATTTGTTGAGAGAGCATCATCATTTTGATGAATTTGGAGAATATTAAAATCTATAATCTATTTAAATGTTTTAAGGGTATTAATAGATAAAATACCAAAAGGTAGTGAAGCTTCTATTATCAAAAAATAGTTTTTGGGTGAGGTTACCTATTTTAAGTTTTAAAAAAATATATCCTTGGGTATTTACATTGTGGGCTATTGCATTTATAGTTAAACTGTACTGATGGATAATGATTTTATATGGTAATCTATTTTCTATCGTTCTTAAAATATCTAAGTTAAGTATGTTTATAAATGCTCCTGTGTCTATTAAAAAGGGAAATATTCACATTTGGTGACAGTTCAGTTCATATTACGAGCTGTTCAACGAAAAAAGGTTGCAGGTTTTCCAACCGTTGAGTTGCTCGCGGGGCTTGTAGAGTCGTCTTGGCTGGCAGCTTGGACTTGGGGAACAGGGCTCAGTGATTGGACCTTGGGCCGGTTCTGGATGTGGGTACCACGTTTTGGTACAGTGGTTGTGCGTGGTCTGGCGCTGTAGACTTGGCGTGTTCGGCTCTGTGGGAACCGTTGTTCACACTGGGAGTGCCAGTGCATAGCATTGCAATACTTGCAAGGCGAGGGTGGGAGTGCAACTTGGTACGTTACACGTGGTAATGACCGCTGGTTGTTGTACCGCGGTGGTGGGTTGTGGTAGGTTGGATGTGGGGCTTTCTTAACTTGGCGCTGGTACGCGGCACTGGTGGCACACTGGTTCATTCTGGACACTAGCTCAAACCATTCTTTAATGGTGTTTGGTTGCACAGTTACGAGTAGTCCGTCGGTCAGAGACTCTATTAAAATGTCGGCCGGTTTTGTTTCGATAGTAGTCTTCTAGGGGCATTTGGGGTGTCAATTTGATGGCCAAAAAGCGTGCAAACGACGCTTCTGTCGTTGCTGGGAATAAGTCTATCAGTGTCTGGCGGGCTTCATTATAAAATAACCTATCTAACCATAGGCTTCGAAATATTGGAGTCGCTTACCTTGCAGGTAGCAGGGTAACTTGCGTAGGCGGTCTGTGTAGGTCAGCTCAGCTCGGTCTGCTTGGGCATCGAAGTTGTCGAAAAAGCTCTGGGCTTCAAATGTACCATTGTATGGGCTCACGTCTATCTCCCTCGGAGATCGAGCGATCAGCAACTTACTCAGGGCATCGGCGATCTGTGTCAGCGGGTCTGTGGAGGTACCTTAGGGTGGCGACGTTTCCTCCTCCTCAAATGTCGTCTCTTGTTTTTAGGGACAGATGGCTCGGTCGTATCGTTGGACTGGTCGGTTTGCTCTTCCATCTTGGCTCTTTCTCTCGCTTCTATCTGGACAGTCTTCTTACATCTTCGTTGTGGTCATACTTCGTTGTGGCCATCCTGTCGACTCTCGCTATAGCTGTAATTACCGAGGGTATCTCGCTGTGGTGTGGTAACCGAGAAGGACAGTCCAGGGCGTGGAGAGTTCTCCAGTACCTCTCTGCACCTTGGAAGACCTTTAACAGTTATCACAGAGTACAGGCAGTCGTGGTCGAAGCAGAGTGGAAAGCTTGAGAATGTCCACAAACAAAAAAGAAGAAACACAGTAGTAGTAGGAAAGTTCGTGAACAGATGAAAGACGAGCTAAGAGCAAGATGGAGATAGAAGAGTTCTTACTGTTCTACATGGTCGATGAGGTGGACCTGGGTACAACCGACGAGGGCACACGCTGATATTGAAGTGACTATCCTTTCGGCTAGGGCAGAGGTCTTATATATCTTTGCCGAAAGGGGAGGTATGCGGGAGTATGAACTTTGAGCGGGTGCAAAGGGCGTGGAGCGTCAGCGATATTCAACACCCTCTGACCTGATGGCAACGGTCTGCCAAATTCCTCTTTAGGGTTGTTGGACTTCTTTCTCGATTTTAGATGTTTTTGGACTTCTATCGCAATCTTGCTTTAGCTCAGCCCTTAATCTATTACATAGTTTAATTATTCATCCTCGGTTTGTACAAAGTGTTGTACATATGGTGATGCAATGACATGTCAATCATGCGTATAATTATTTATAGATGTGTTTCTATTATACAACATGACAAGCTTGTTATAAGTATTATTCAATAAAGGGTTGTTGCTTTAAATTACCATTTATTAAAAAACGAAATTAAAAAAAATAAAAGATAAAAAGATCAGGTGTTGAAATCAATATTAAAAATGGCATATCCTGACCAGGAGCACATGTGCTTTACAGAAGGCAGAGCGCCATCTGGTGGAACAGAAATCAACTAAAACATTGATTTAGCCTGTTCCCTGATATTTGGCCAACCCAATTTCTTGATAAATCAAGAAAAGCCATCCACGAACGCGTTTCGCGCTTTTGGCGCTCGTCAGCGTGGAGTAGGCTGAACCATTGCGATCAAAAAAGATTTTTTGATCCCAATGGCTTCCCTAAAAAACCAAGAAATGGGTATTTGAGGCTAAACTTGCGTAAATACTCTTAGCACATTAAAATACGAAATAAAAAAAATAAAAGATAAAAAGATCAGGTGTTGATATCAATATTAAAAATGGCATATCCTGACCAGGAGCACATGTGCTTTACAGAAGGCAGAGCGCCATCTGGTGGAACAGAAATCAACTAAACATTGATTCAGCCTGTTTCCTGATATTTGGCCAAACCCCAATTTCATCCCACGAACGGGTTTCGCGCTTTTGGCGCTCGTGGATGGCTTTTCTTGATTTATCAAGAAATTGGGTTGGCCAAATATCAGGGAACAGGCTAAATCAATGTTTAGTTGATTTCTGTTCCACCAGATGGCGCTCTGCCTTCTGTAAAGACGATTTCATCAAGACGATGTCATCGGCGTACGCCAGGACATTATCCCGGCCGAGTAGCTGCTCCAGGCGAAGCAGTAGGGGCCCGGTGGAGATGGCGAAGAACGCTGCGCTGGCAGCGCATCCTTGCGTGACTACGTTGAGCATGTGGAACAGAGGAGTTCTCCCAATTCCTTCTATTCTCGCCGTCGCCTCGGCCCCAGCGTAGAGCAGAAGAACCCACCCCACGAAGACTGGCGGAATACCGACGGAGAGAAGAACGGACATCAGGAAGCCTCTGTCCAGCGTGTCAAACGCTGACCCCCAAGTCGGTGGCGACCACTGCCAGCGGAGTTTCTTCTCTGCAGGCAGAGGCAACTTCGTCAGCTACGCGGGATATGTTCCAGGCTGGAACGGCGTAGCTCTGGAATTTAGGTACGATGTCCCGGAGATGAGGTCGCAGTCGCCAGTAGAGGACTCCGCTGAGGACTCTGTAGTTCGTCGTTGGCAAGGAGAAAGGTCGAAGTCCGGCTAGGCCTCGACCACTGTGCGGTTTTGCTATCAGGGACATTTTGCTGCGCCGCATGGAAGAGGGCAGGGCCCCGCAGAGCTGGGTCGCCTCGAAAGACCCGACGGAGCGCACTCGCGAAAAAATCATCGAAGCCCCGGAAGAGCTCGCAGGGCAAGTCATCCCACCCGGCCGCTTTCCCAGTTGGCAGACGGCCGATGGCAGTAACAATCTCTTCTTCGCCCGATCCCATAGCGGTGGAGTGGATCGCTTTCCTCAATGGTGACCCTTAGGGTGAATCCACGCAGGAAACCATCGATGTCCTCCGGTGAGCACTTAGGGTGGTAAAAGTGCTCCTTTAGGTTGGCGAAAGCCAAGTCTCTCACCGCTTATCCCGTGATCACTCGACCTGCGCTGTCGTAGAATGTTGTCGACGACGTTCCCCTGCAACGAAGACGAAGAGCGCGCCCCAGGTCCGGCAGGGAGGGATAGTCCGAGTTGATGGATACATCCTCGAGCTTGATTCGGACATATTTTCTTTCCCTATAGATGTAGTCGTCGTCGTTGTTGAGCAGGTAATGGAGGGACTTGATGGCCGAGGCCAGATGTGCCTTGATTTGTCCCCACACCTCCAGATTTCCGCATTTTGCATGTCCTCGATGTTTCCAAAAGCCTCGTTAAGAAGCATTTCCACTGTCCCAACGATTAACCTAGATCGGAGCATGCTAGCAATGCATGGTGGACGAGGTTCTGGGGCATCGCTGATTTGGAGGAGAACCGCACGGTGGTCAGAGTTCTTTTAGTATAGGCTCCAGTATCGGGTGACGCGGTTGGAGAGTCTTGATGGTAGGAGAATTCGATCCAATCTGCTCGCATCCACCCAGCTTCCGCAACTGGAGATCCTTGTTGGTAAGTGCGCGGCGTCGAAGATAGCTGCGGCATCTACGAGGTTGGCCCGGTCCAGGAGCTCCCCAAGGGCTTCGACAGATCCGGAATCAATGTCGCTCGCGGACTCCACGGAGATATTGAGGTCCCCGAGGACCCACGCGTCTTCATTGACAGCAGCAGCTACGATGGCCTGTAGCTGCTGTAGCCGCTCCTCAGGAGCATGAGAGAAGTGGCAGTTGATAAATGTCTCCTTTATTTCCGGATGGTGACGTCGAAGGAGGCGTTTTGCCAGGGGACAGGACCCGTTGAAGATGACCTGGACGCCGGATGAGAAGATGCAGGCGAGGCCTGATCCTCTGGCGCCAGATGCTGGGACAACCTCTGCCCTGTATCCCAAGCAGAGGTCCTCTACTCTGTCCAGGGTGGTGACATTAGTCTCTTGCATGAAGGCAACGTCAACTGCATGCTGCCCCAGAAAACAGCACAGATTGATGCTCCTGTGTCGAGCGGCAATGCCGCGCGCATTAAGGCACTCAAGGTGGAAGCTCTTGCCTACTCCTTGTCCATGATTTGATGTCAGAGAGCCGTTTGTAAAGGGTTGACTTGGAGCCTCAAAGTCCCTTTATGAGTTGCTCGCATAGTAGGAACAGGGCCAGCTTCTGTTCTGCGCTGATTTTATTCATTAGTAGCCTAAGTTGAGGAAGGGACACGATGGCTTTTTTCACTTCCTCCTTCCTTAGCCTAGGAGTGTAATCTCTCCAAAAGGGGGATCTTGGGAGGCGCTCGAGCAGAGTGTTAAGCTGCAATAGGGCCGTTGACCCAGCTTTTGGAGACAAGGATCTAGCTCTATCCTTGCTCTTGCGATGGCTGGATTTGCTACCTCTACTGATATTGAGGTCGGTCTGGTTGGAGGTTTCCGGAGTCCTGGTGATGAACTCAATCTCGGGAGCTTTGGCCTCTTGAGTAGGTAGCGTGGAGAATGTCTGTGCCGGGGCAGCCACTGGCACAGGATGGTTAAATGCTGCAGGTGGCGATGCAGCTGCAGTGGTGTTAGGAGCAGGCGCCGGTTTTACACTGCTCTTCTGGCTCGAGGGCTGGATGGTGTTTGCCTCCCTGATGATCCGGGGGCAATTCATTCTCTTGTGGCCCATTCTGTAACACTTGGAGCAACGGAAACCGTACTCCAAGTAGGCCAGCGCAGAGCCGCCCTTGGCGGTCACAGCAATCTTCTTAGGAAGATCTGTGATTTTTTCCCGTTGTTCATGAGGATGAACGCTGTCTTTTTTAGGTCCAGCCAGATGTAGCCGCCGGAAGAATTCACGGCAAGGGCGATGGAGACCACCTGGGAGTATGGCCTCAGGGTCCTGATGATGTCAGCGTCTTCAATGACGTATGGAAGCCCGCTGATGGTTATTTTTTTCTGCCTTTTTCGATAAGGTAGGGCTTTGAGGAGGGCTCGCCTGATCATCACCATTCTAATTATTTTTTCTGCCATTTCAGGCCTCGCGAGGCCAACCAGGACCTGTCCGGTTGCTTTTCCCACCTGCACTACGCAGCTTTTCCCAGTTTATTCTCCAGGGTCTTGATGTAGTCCACCGGAGTGAACTCCGGGGAGTACTCCAGATAGACCATCTGGTCAAATGTCTCGGCAGCTGCTTTGCTCCGGCATTTCCAGCATTTTTGAGATTTATTTGTTCAATGCTGGAGCGGCGCAGTGTTGTCCCGGGTGGCTTCAGTCTTGCGTGATGGACCAGGTTGAGGCTGGCGCACCCTTTCTGAAGGAGGCGAACGTTTCCTTTTTTTGCATGGCTCGAAGTTATCCAGTTCGTTTTCAACGATGTCAGCCCGGCTTGATTGGGAGAGATTTGCATATCCGCCGCTTGTCGCGGGCGATTTTACATAATTTACAATTGTTTCCGAATTCGAAGAATTCCTTGTAGAAACGTTTTCCGCCGTAATTTCGGCGTTCTTTTCTAATATATCGACGGAAACATCACCAGCCTTTTCCCGTCATATTGGCTATCCGTCAATATTGAAAGCATATTTGTTACTTCCATTCTCTCACCCTCCATGCCCGATGAACGCGGAGCTCGCGTAGAGCTCTGTATATGAGTTTCTTTATTAACGTAATCTCGAGCATTGTGGCATCTCTGCCCTTCTACAAGAGTACACAAACATATTTAAACATATGTTTTTTTATGTACTCCTGTAGGAGGTCAGAGATGCCTGAAAGCTCGAGATTACGTAAAGGGATTTCTATATAGATTAAATAGTAAACATGGAGAAAGAGAATAAGTCGCGTGGCTACGCCGCCTTGCAAGGGTTACATCAACAGGAAGTGACGTCAGCTCCAGGGTTGCCGAGCCAATTGTCCGCCGCCACGGTCCAGCAAAAACGATCCAAATATTTTCTGTTATATATGTGGCGATATATTGTAAAAGCGCAAAGAAATGCAATAACAGACTTTGTAAAGCGGGCGTATTTCGCATATTTTTGTATAAAATTAGGAGCCCAGGACAAGACATGGGCTCCATATAAGGTATTCAAAACGTGTGTCTAAACACTGCGCCTGTGGACAAAGGGTGAAAGGCAACTGACATTTGGGATCCCTATGGTTTAGCGAGAGCCAAATATTCATGACAATAAATGTTACTTTTGCGTACAAGACTTGAAACACTTTAACAGGAATGGTAAGAAAAAGCTTATATACAAAGACCTATATTCAGCTAGACTTCCAATACCACACAGCCCAAATAGTCCCCTCCCAGTTTTTTCATCCAGTGCTAATAATCCTCTTTATGATGAATCAGAAGACACCACACAAAAAGATATCGAACTGGATGATTCTGATAGTGAGAACTATGGAGAACAAGAATGTCCAAAACGTTTTTTACAACCAAAAACTGAATGATTTGACACGTGACCTGAGACTTTCAAAGCAAGATGCGGAACTGCTTGCATCAAGATTAAAAGAAATGAGCCAACTCGAAGACGATGTCAACGTAACATTTTATCGGACAAGAGAAAGTTCGTTCCTTCCTTTCTATCAGCTGAATGATAATCTGGTTTACTGCACCAATGTAAAAGGCTTACTACACCTTTTAAAACTAGACGAATACCGTCCTGGAGATTGGCGTCTATTTATCGATGGTTCCGTGCGTAACCTCAAATGTGTTTTACTTCATAATGAAAATGAATATGCAACTATTCCTATAGCGTATACAACAAAATGAAGGAGAATGTTGAAAATATAAAACCCATCTTGAATAAAATCAAATAAAATGAGCATAATAGGTTATTTGCGTTGATTTAAAAATGGTTAACTTTTTACTGGGATTTCAAAGCGGATACACCAAGTATGCTTGTTTTTTATGCATGTGGGATAGCAGGGCACGACAAGTACATTGGAAAACAAACAAATGGCGTCTTCGAGATGAACTTACAGTAGAAAAAGCTAATGTGATTAGCAAACCTCTGGTGTCTCGGGAAAGAAAACATTCTACCACCATTACATACACTGCGTAACATTGAAAATGGAACACCAAGAAATAGTGGCCAGAAAGTGATTAAACTCGGCAGACAGAGAGAGACAGGGACGAACAATAAGTGATCTTTATTTCAAAATGATAGTCATAATACAGAGCGAGAACGGCGTCGGCTTAGTAGCAAGTAGGACCACCGCGGACGGAGATGCACGCAGCAACACGTCTAGGTAGAGAGTCAATCAGAATACGGATGGCGTCCTGGGGGATGGCTCTCCATTCCCTCTCAACCATTTGCCACAGTTCGTCTTCTGAACGCGGCTGTGGCAAGGCATGCAAACGGCGTCCAATGATGTCCCAGACGTGCTCGATTGGTGAGAGATCAGGAGAGTACGGTGGCCAGGGAAGCATCTGTAAATCTTGCAGAGCTTGTTGGCTAATGCGAGCAGTGTGCGGTCGGGCGTTATCCTGCTGATAAAGGGCATTGGGTACCCCTGAAGGTAGGGGAGTGTCACCGGTCGCGGCACATCATCAACGTATCGTTGGGCCGTCATAGTGCCCTGAATACGAAGTAAAGGTGACCTGGAATCATACGCGATTGCGCCCCAAACCATGATTCCACGTTGTCGCACGGTGGGGCGTTCCACAATTGCTGCCGGATTGGACCTTTCTCCACATCGACGCCACACGCGTACACGGCGACTATCACTGGACAAGCAGAAACGCGACTCATCTGAGAACAAGACCCTGTGCCATTCCGTCATCCACGTCGATCTAGCCCGGCATCATTCCAAACGTTGGCGCCTATTCGGTGGGGTCAATGGCAGTCTTCTTAGCGGACGGCATGAGTGCAAGCCATTAGCAACCAATCGACGGGAAATGGTTCTGGTCGAGATGGAATGATCTAGGGTGTCTTGGACATGTTGCAGGATGGCGATACAATGCCTTGTGGGGCCGCCACTGCTTGTCGAAGGATACGCCGATCCACACGTGCTGACGTCACTCTGGTTGCACCGACATTCCTATAAATTGCCACATTTCCTTGTTCCAACCATCTTCTCCACAGTCGGTGCACCGTGACGCACCAAGGTGTGTATCAGCTGCGATTTGACGTATGGACCAACCTGCCCTTTTCAGTCCGATCACCATGCCCCTCGTAAAAGCGTCTGTCTGCTTGAACTGCCTCCGTTTACGATGACCTGGCATTCTCTGTTATTACACGTGTCTTTTGACACAAGAACAAAATTTCTACAATGATTTTCTTTGAAGAAATAACGACACGAATACTGTCCTTCCTGCAAGTTCCTTCCCTTATATCTTACTCCATGTGCGCACGAGAGCTGCGCATTTTACATCATTTGCATAACTCTGTTAGGCGCGTCTACCCTGAAATTTGCATAATTTTCTGGCCACTATTTCTTGGTGTCCCATTTTCAATGTCACGCAGTGTATAAAGCTAGGTTTATGTAAGCAGTTTGTAAAGGCTCTGGATAAAGATGGAGAATGCTTCAAATATATATGTCGTTTTTTTCCAGATATTAGCCTAGAAAAGATAAAGCAGGAGTTTTTGAAGGACCTCAAATCAAAAGACTCCTGAATGGCAAACATTTTCTAATAACCATGAATGGAATTGAAGAAGCAGCATGGTCAGGCTTTAAGGCTGTAGTCATGGAATTTTAGGTAATAGAAGAGACGATAATTACAAAGAGCTTGTTTAAAATATCCTTGAAAGCTATGAAGGATTGGGTGTAAATATGAGTATTAAGGTTCACTACTTGCATAGCCACTAGGAAAAATTCCTGATAATCTCAGTGCATATAGTGATGAACAAGGCAAGCGATTCGATCAAGGCATGAAAGTGATGAAAGAGAGATATCAAGGTGTCTGGGACTGCCACATGATGGCAGATTACTGCTGGAATATGTCCCGCGACCTGCCGAAATACACTTATAAGAGAAAATCATGAAATTCATGAAGGATTGACTGTAGCATTTTACATTTTTTTATGGCTGGGTAAACCGTTTGGTTTTCGACCACTAGGACCCGGGTTCGATTCCCGCATTGGGCACTTTTTTCTGTTTAAAAAAAATGCTCCAATGGCCCCGATTCTTGCAAAAGTCCAACCCCAACAGCGAGTGCAAGTAACCAAACGGGGCTCTGGCATTTGTAAGTGCAAAGTCGAACTGCTTTTCACATGTGTAGATATGTGGTGCGCTTACAGTAAAAGCAGTCGCTAACTACCCACCATGATTATCATGGCCTGTACCACGTGTACTAGGGATAAGCAAAAAAAAAAAACATTTTTTTTTATAGATTCAGTTTTCTTATACTACAGTAAATAAAGTACCTTTTGGTATGACGTTCTCAGTTTTTATTTGCGTTCAATGTTTTTTTTTCGTACCGATTATATGTATTGATGTAACACATTGTGGCCTAAATATGTATATGTTAAATCTTTAAAAAATGATTAGATACATAAAAACTAACATTATTTTCGTGATCAGCACCTCAAATTAGGTCAGAAATTGAGGCATTATCAAAAACCTTTTTCAGTGTATACCAGTGTTATTTATTCATAATTAATAATTTAAACATCAAATTTTTCAGAATAGGAGCCTTGGTTATCTACACATTTTTCCAGCGTGAAAAAAAAAAGCTGTTGAAATGCTAGTTCAAAGTCAATTTTTCTAAGTTTGTTTAGCTCCACCGTCGCATTTTCAATTACTTCTGATGACGATGAAAAGCGCCTCCCTTTTAACGTCATTTTAAGTTTTGGAAAGAAGAAATCACATGAGACGATATCAGGAGAGTAAGGAGGATGCGGCAAGACAGATACTGAGTGTTTGGCTAAAAGGTCTTGAGCAATAGTGGCTCTATGAGCAGAGGCATTATCATGTAGCAATTTCCACTGTTTTGTTTAAAACGGTTGGTTTCTTTTTCTTCTTATCGCATCACGAAGGCGCACAAGTATTTCTTTATATGCCTGTTTATTGAGTGTAACCCCCTCTTTAATATATTCATAATAGACAAGTCCTTAATAATCGAAAACACTACAAGCATTACTTTTCCTTCGGGCTTGTCAAGACGAACTTTCTTCTTCCTAGGAGAACTTGGTGTGTTTCATTCGAGTGATTTTTTTTTTTGTTTTTGGTTCAAAAAGAAAGCACCATGTTTCATCACCAGTTATTATTGTTTTCAGAAAATCAGTATCATTATTTGCAGTTTCAATTAAATCTTGGCAAATTGATAATTTGGTTTCTTTTTGTTGATCTGTTCAATTTTGTGGGAAAAAATAACCACAGAACTTTTTCATGTTTAAATGTTCACCAATAATTTTTTGGCAACTACCATACAAAATTCCAAGTATTTCTGATATAATATCAATAGTAATTTTTCTATCAGCAACAATTAAATCACGTACCTGTCCAATATTGCGATCCGTTGTTGACGTCAATGGCCGACCTTATCTTGAATCATCTGCGATGCTCTAACGGCCATCTTTAAAACGTTTATACCATAAATAAACTTGCGTTCGTGACAATTTTTCGTCTTCATAAGTTTTCATTCATTAATGATAATGTCTCTGTGAAAGACCTTTTCAATTTTTACACAAAATTTAATATCATAATTTTTTTTAATTATAAATCAGTTAGTTGTGAATCAATAGAAGATGCTAATTCAATTAGAGAGGGACTAATATTCAATTCAATGTTTGGAAGTATTGTGTAAATAACTCTGTTAATCAAAATCACATAATAAAATGTGTCAATTTCAATCAATAAGGGTGCAAAATGCCTCTGTATAACATTTACAGAACATTCAAGCCACGACATTTATCGTATAAAGAATAAAAAGTAATTTTACGTAGAGGGGCATATCTAATTAAAATTCAATTCAAGATGTTGACTGATCGATTCTTAAAATTTGATAATCTACATTTCAGGGATCCTTATAGCTGAGGAGTCCATGTCTTGAATTATTAATAACTCCAACCTAAATATAGCCACGTGGAATATTATGGAAGAAAAGCTTCAGGATGATACGGAAATTTATTTAAGGCAAGAACAAACTATGAATGATAAACAAAAGATAAGCAATGAGGGAAGTGTACAGAGTAGCAAAATAAACATAAAAATGATACTCTGTTGATAAAATAATAAATATTTTGCTACAATATTAATATATATATAATATTGCTGAGAGAGAAATTATTTGCTTGATTTTGATACATGAGTATTATTCCAATGGTATGCAGTCATGGCGCCATTTATTGAACGTCTCCTGAAAACTAGAGGACTCATGTCAGTGACAAGGCCACGACACCAGCTTTGGAAAACTGAGAAGCGTTCACCTAAAGACCATGGTTTGGGCTAATGACCCTCGTTAGTCTATGGCAAACTTTATTCCATGTGATCCACAAGAGATCAAATGGAATCTCCATAATCTCCCAAAGAGGCGTTAGCTGGCAGAGTGGCTAAGTTAAATCTATGGCAAAATAAATAGACGCTTCTCAGTGTATCAAAGCTGGTGTTGTGTAATTTGTCAGCGACCTGAGGCCGCTAGTTTGCAGAGACGGTAAAAATTGCGCTTTGTTTTATTGTTTAGTTTGACAAGGAGAAACGTCCTTTATTTTTATAGATAAATTTCCTTCCGGAAAAATATCCATTTATATTAACATATATAATGATAAGGTCCAATTTGGATTATAGATTATAAGCACACGGTAGAGATTATTTTAAATTTTATTTCTATATTAATATAAAAATTATTTTTAAAAATACAAATGAAAAGTATACAGAATGTATATATTAATCATAAGGTAAAACGTCGAAACGTCACACACTAATTATTTATTTGGATTTGGTCTTATTACCTAGTGATTAACATATATACTATGTTCCCTTTTTATTTGTATTTTTAAAAGTATTTTTTATAATAATATTGAGAATATAATAATAAATTGAAAATACGTATAAACCCTATAGGAAAACACGAAAAAAACCTCCATCATATCCTGTCTATAATAATTTGGTAATATCTATATTCTCTCTCTCTCTCTCTTACAAATCGATAATTTACCTATACATATTGGAGGAAAAAAAAAAAACGATAAAAAGAAATCAAATCAAATTTTCTCTGATAAACAGGAAAGATAAAATGAGAATGGGAACAAATATCGATCCAATGAGTGAGCATTTTTCCAATTATCTATTCTGGTTTTGATTGAAAATTTGGTTAACGCGACTTCTGATTATAAAACAGGATAATCTCATAGTTATTCCCCAGTAACCTATATTTATTTATTTAATTGTTTTCTTTTATTTGATATATACATGTATTTTAAACTATTTTGTCTCTATTTGTATAATAGTTAACTATGAAAATTTTATATTTACATTTTTTTTTTAATATAAATTATGTAAAATAGTATTCGCGAATCATTGTACCGTGTTTTATCCTATAGAAGGGCGTTCGTGCCCGAAAGCTAGAGATTAAAAAGTTTGTTAAAAGATACATTCCTTACTGAATATCCATACAAGAGATTATTTTTGAATTGTGAAATCTTAATATTATTGCTGAATGATTGATTTGATTTTTGTAGCCTTTTTTATAATGATTGGCATTATACTTCTCGGAAATCGCGGCTAAAATTGGTTGAAGCCGAGGTTCCACTCGAGCCCCCTCCCTTCCCTAATCCTCTCCCTTATCCCCCCCCCCCCCCCCCCCCCACCATTATTACTCCGCTCCCAGTAATATCCCTGCTTGCGCACCTGAAATGCTTGTTTTTCATGTCCTGTCCCCCCATTGTTCAGTCTTTCAGGCCGTAGCACTTGGATTGGTTAAGGCTCTTGAAACGCTATCACACTACTGACCACCTAACTTAAGGATTCCTCTTGGACAATCTCTCAGTCGTGAAGTCAAATTCTGAACTCTAGGACTGGAATTACCTTATCAGGAGAGCTATGCTTCTGATTTCGCGGCTGAACCGCAACGAGAACAGGTGTGCCATCAAATGGATCAAGGGACACAGCGGGACCGTGGGTAACGACATTGCAGACACACTCGCAAAGCGGGGAGCGGAGTCTGCTAACAGGGCTGCTACAAGCTCGCTCCTTTGTCGTATATAAAAGCGACAATCTACGGGCGGGTGCGTGAAGCGTGGGAGGGCAGATGCTTGTCCGTTTCTCGACCGGCCCTGCATATGCGACCGCCCTTGACGCTTTCGTGTGATTGTGGCACTGTACCCTGGAACACTACAACAGAACATTGCGGTCTGTCTGCTCTCCACGGTCACCCTTGGGCTCAATACTCATATTATTGAACCCATATCTGCCTCCTCCTGATCTCCGCGGATCACCACCCTGCCCCACTGATCCTCCTCAACATCCCGGCTATCCTAGCCTCATCGGCGATGATCCCCTGGCCACTCATCTCCAGGCCCCTCCAACAGTGCAATGTATATAGTGCTTTGTATATATTCCGCTTTATGCGTCCATCGGGGCTCAAAAATCATTGATTCTGGTTAGCAGCCCCGTAAATAAAGATATTTCCATACTTCTCGAAATATTGATAAATTTAATATTTTGATGATGGTATAATTTGATATAGCTTGCACCACGTTGATGGGGGCCAACAGCCTGAAACGCATACATGGTTAGCTTTTCTTGATTAAGAATGGGTATTTGGCCAATTCTGGAATCATTAAAATCAACTTTAGTTTATATTTATTTCGACAGATGGCGCAAACTATCAGCAACTTTTAGTTGCACGATCTGGAGATGCTTTTTTTCTTAATTTATCCATCTGATCCCAGTACAATTTCACTTTTGTGCTAGTATATTTCAAACATATATAAAATTTATTTTTGTGTATAGAAAAATAAGAACGAAACTATTATGCACACAATTTAACTTTTTAAATAAAGCAAATTTTCAATTATCCTTACAGCGATGAAAACAATGAGAGGGCCCGGTTCATCAGTGGTGAACCCTCCTATCAGTTTATTCAACAATACCGTCTCTTAGAACTCTACTATTATATTGGACAATTCTACATATATATGCTACGATGAAGGGCTGAGTCTTGTTTATGGTATTTAAATAAAATATGGATATAAGCTTTGAGGACTTAATAATTACATTTTTTACCCACCGCGGTAAGGACAGTAGGAAGATTGTTTTGTTTCTAACTTAAAAAGTCTTGCATTAGAGTTTTATTCCTTTAGGTAAATAGGTTGGATTTTTGTCTAAATTTGCCAAAAACTGATGTTGTGGCTCATTCTCTTATGATTAACTGATAGATGAAGTAGGGAAGAATTGCTATGGAATATCTGCGTTGAATATGTTGGAATTGCTGAGGTAGAGCAATCCTTCTGTTTATGCTGTTGTTGTCTTTGGAGATTCAGAATGTATGTATTTCATGTATTTGGAGAATATTTTATACCGGAAGCATTATGTAGCAAATTGCTGAATACGTCATATGCAATCTATGGAAAAATGTTGATTTTAATAACGAATATGATTCAGAAAAAGAAGATCGACTTAATTTAGCGACTCAATATAATGTATATACATAACTTCTGCCCTATTTCTCTCTGGCGTGCTTATTATCCTTTTATGTAAATAATTATACAATGTGTAACGTCTAAATATATAAAGCTTGTTTATTTAGTTTAATGTTAAACTTCAGGCTTGGTACTCACGACGTCCTAAGTTCAAACCCGATGTCGGCGTTTTTTCTTTCCATCCAGCGTCCCGGCTACGTTCCACCAGAAGCCATCATCGGCCGGCTGCAGGCACTGTTGTGCGCTTCGGGCAGGGGAAAGAGCAGAGTAATGTGTCTTCCCGGGGGCATCTCCTGGCTTGCCCGTCATCGAGGGTGGCGTTGGCCTACTTGACATCACGGGCCAGCTTCGGCTAGCCCAGGGTCGGCAAACTGCGGTTCGCGAGCCACATGCGAGTCTTTGGATGGAAAGCTGCGGCTCTTTATATAGTTCTATACGAAAATATTATTTATTGAGTACTATTTATTTTTGGCAAGAAAAAATGTGTGGCTCTTTAAAATTTTATAAATTTTATAAATTGTAATTTTTGACCCTTCTGACTTAAAGGTTTGCCGACCCTGAGCTAGCCTAACCTTAGGGGTTGCAGGCACCACTACGCCGCGCCTCCAACGGCTACTCTTGGCTGGTCCGTAGAAGGGCGTGGCTGACACCGCCAGCCTGAGGTCTCCACATCTTTGAGACAACAACAGATTTCTGCGGACGCTAGAACCGCTGACTCTCTAACGATGACTACAGACCACTGTCGGAGACTTCTCACTCGAGTGCGTTCAATGCATGCTGCGCTCTCAGCGGGAATCCTAGGAGCCTTCGAGACTACTTCAGGAAAATGCCAGTTCCAGCTATCATAGCGGAGAATATCGTCCGATAAAAGAGTTGTGGCGTCTTATGATTTTTGGTAATTTTTCAAAATACTCGGTTTTTTAATAATTAAATAAAGTTGTATTCAATAAATATAGAGTGAAATTTAAACCCATTGGAGTTGATTATTCGGCCGTACTATACGAATGTCGAGAGGTTAAATCAACACAGAGGGTAATTGGCTGTAGCCCGATATTTTCCAAAAGTTCTTTAATAAATATTTAGAGAATAAGTATCTTCGAAGTTATTAGGGTGAATGTAGAAGTTTGAAACAATAATGTTTGACTTCTCTCTGATTGTACAGAAATAGTTATACAAAAAGAATTGGTGAATAAATCAACATAAATTTAATGCTACTGTTATGAATAATCGTTTCTGCGTAGACTTCTTTATGTGTTTTAGAGAAAACAATTTGTGAGTCACATTTTGAATATCACATCATTCCCTAATAGATAAGGATCTTGATAAATAATAGATTTGAAGGGTTGGACACGACAGAGGCTCGAAGTTCATCTAATAATTATCCAGATGGGATATAGTGAGTCTTATATGCATTAACTGGAAATAAAGTTTAAAACCTTGTCATGTTTTTAAATACGATTATATCCTGACTTGTGACGAATTATTTCGTTTTTAAACACCAATAAACTGTAATATTTAGAAGTTTAAGAAAAAGGCATCTCCTTATCGTGCAACTGAAAGTTGCTGATGACTTGCGCCATCTATCGGAATAAATATCAACTATTCTCGTTGATTTTTAATTATTCCAGAATTGGCCAAATACCCATTCTTGATTAATCAAGAAAAGCTAACCACCGACGCGTTTCGGGCTGTTGGCCCTCATCAGCGTGGTGCAAGCTGTACCTCAACGACAAAAAAAAAAAAAATTGGTCATTAAGGCATCCTGAAAAATCATGAAACGGGTAGTTAAGGCCAATATTGCGGAATAAATAAGACACCAATTCTGGAATAATTAAAAATCAACGAGAATAGTTGATATTTATTCCGATAGATGGCGCAAGCCATCAGAAACTTTCAGTTGCACGATAAGGAGATGCCTTTTTCTTAATTTATGCACCTTATCCCAGTACAATGTTACATTTGTACTATTTTTTCACATTTAGAAGTTTGTAGATGAGTTCCCGAGTTTTATTTATTTTAAATTATTTATTAATCAACTAGGCGCGATATTGAAATATTTACGCCTATTACAGAGGAAACAAACAAATAAAAACTTAGAATAAATATTACAAATTGGCATGTGTTAATCGACAGATTTCATAAAACTTATATAGACAAAGTGATGATGTAAGAGAGTTAAATCATTTAGATCAGGGAACAATCGTTGTATCACTTCTGTAAAGTTCGGACAGTCGTAGATATGGTGAAGGGCTGTAATTTGTTCATTTTCTCCGCAGGAATAATTTTGTGATTCTGATAGACCTCTTTTATGTAGGTATTTCTGGAATTTTCGTGTGATGTGACAAATTGAGTGACTATAGAATTTGGATGGAACTGTGTGATGGAGTTGATTTCAATAAATTAAGTTGGTAATCACAGTTAGAGGAATGAAGCAATAATTTTTTTTTAAATCCACAATCCATCCAATTAGTTCTCTAAGTACTCCCTGTAGATATTCTTGTCCCCAATAAAGTTCTGAGGGGTTTTTCTTGTACGAGTACACATATCCCGGTCGACACCAACGGCTATTCTTCCAATCTTCAAAATTACGTGCTTGTCCACGCTACATAGGGCTTATTACTCATTGGTATTGCAATTTATGCAATAGACAATAGACACAATTAAAATATTTTTTTTCGAGATCTTGTCAATAAATACAAAATTACACAGTCTGTATACTATATATAATAATATGACCCCTCTGCACCGCTGCAGAGTTTGGTAGAAAATCACCAGAGGGTCTTCAGCGACACCACGCATTTTGAGTGCTTCGCCGATGAGGAGATGGTGGTGGCGTAAGTCCTCGAGATCACTGGAAAGATTCAGGACTGTAGTTCTGGCCGATGATGGAGAACACCTCTCGGATGACAGGGGGATATATAGAAGGACAATATCTGCGTACCTAAATGGCGCCCCTTAAAAAAATAATAAAAATTCTATAAACGTAAAAATTATCAAGAGCTTTTAATGATTACAAAAATATATTCATTAAACATATAATTGTTAGGATTCTATATTTATTATAATATGTATATATTTTACTGTCTTTTTTTATTTATTTTATTTTTATCAAAGATCTACAAAATCAGAAATCTATCAAAATAAATTATTTGTAATGACAATATAAACTTTCTGAAGGAAAAGATGTAATAGTATCGAGATCAAAAGTCATTTGTGGAAGAACATTAAATATTTTATTAAGGATTCTTCTTGTAGAATATCTTTTTGGTGCCTTTCTGGACAAACTCATGTTGGCATTGAGAATTAAAGGGCGGATTGTACTGTCATATCTTACATGAGAAGCGTTCGGCGATTACTTTGTGGAGAACTATAAAGTAAGTGGAGCTTTTACCTTCCATCCTGCTACCCAATCTCACGCTATAGAATGCTGCCCAAAGCTTTCAGTTTGTAGGATGGTCGACCTGCGAGCTGACAGCTGCAAAATTTAGGTTGAACGGACGAGCTGCCATTGTCATAGGTGACGGTGTCTAATAATAAAGATGACCATCAAGAATAGCCTCATTTTCAATTTAATCTGAGAATATGTTTGTCAAGTTCAAACAAATGATCGCCTGAGTGCCAAAAAGACTGAAACAAACCTCTGATGACAGCTGCTGATGGGTCAAATAATTAGCCAGACAGCTGTTGTGCGGTATCCATTGGTCGAACTGCTTTTTTCAACAAGTTAAAACAAATTACTTGGGAATATTAGACAATATCACCCTATAGACTAGTAATGCTTTTTAAAATTGTTTTTGGAAATAAAAGATAACAGATTCCAAGTCCATAAAACAATATGGTCGATGTATAAACAAGTTGTAGTTTCACCAATAATGCTGGACACTAACCGCTTGGACCACAGCTTGGATTTTTCCCAAAGTATTTTCACAAGTGATTTCCTCACATCCCATCTGCCTCAATCTGTCATTTAGGATGTTTTAAACACTATAATATATATGTGTGTGATATCTTGGGACCTCTCGGACCAGTTTTATCTGATACTAGATGAGCCTCGATGTCACCGCTACCGTGCAGCGGTGTAGTACCTAAGACACAGCTTGACCAAAGGTGAAATAAAAAAACAGAGATTCCACAAAGAAGCGGCTGTCGTCAAGAAGGAATGGAAAGTGGAGGATTCAGGCAGGAAAGGATAACACGGCAATCGATGGGACGTGGACCAAGGGCTCTCGCAGACAGAAGAAAACCTACTGACTACTTAGGAGAGAAAATAAGGATAACCCGGGCCCCTGGAGCGTTGACTACTTAGGTTTGGAAGCCTTCTTTTATAGCGTCCACGGGTCCAGGCAGGTTACTGCCCTTTCTGATGTAATCAGGGGGGGGGGGGGGAAGTTACATCAGACAAGAGTGCCATGACCTCGTAAAACTTGGACTGATTTCTGATGCCTCGTTTTCCTAATTTGTACTGGGCCTGATTAGGTTTAGACTTAAGTTTCTCCTGTAATTCTCCATTCCTTCTATCTGTACAGTTGCTATACTTTATTATAGTCTCAAGCGATACAGATTGATGTTATTTGATGTTTCATAGTTGCAGTAAATAGCAAGTTATGTAAATTTACGTGGTGAAACATGTGGTATTGCATATTTGGAAATATTACAATATTTCCATGGTCCTTAAATCATCACATATACTCGTTAGAAATAAAGAATAAAGAAACTATTCTTTAATCACTCCTAGCCCCATTTTATAATTTTTGTTAACAATATGAAAAATTATATTTATCAAAATGAATAATAAATCAACTAAACATTGATATTATTTTTAAAAATGCCTCTTTTCAGCACATCAATAATACGTTTGTGTACAATTATATTTGTGCATCAAGAAAGAAAAAAATGTATTGAAAAAAATAAATTTTATGCATTTACTTATATAAATAAAGCAAACACATGATCAAGTGCGAGTTTTTCTTGCGATGTTTACCTGTGCTAATCCACTAGTGTATCGCACTCCTATTGTAACGGCTGCAACCCAGCCAAGCAGTGATGGCTGATGTTGTCTTGTGGACTATAGGTCCAGATTCATTTGCCGAAGGCTTCTAAGCCTGGGGTATATTAGCTCTGTGCAACTAACATGTCCGCTGGCTCCACACATTCTCGATAGAAGTCAGTCCGGAAAACGCGGGCAGGCTATAGAATGCCCAAACATCCCATAGGACACCCATGGAACTCCATGCAGCATTCAGGTGGGTTTTATCCTGCTGGTAAAGGGTTACGGGAATTTCCAAATAGGAAGGGTAAAAACGAAGGGACATTAGAACGTCTTCCACATGTTTTTATTTATGAATCAACCAGGCGTGATTTTGAAATATTTGCGCCTATTACATAGGAAACAAACAAATTAAAACAAATTAAATATTTACAATTTTTTTTTTGCTTATCCCTAGTACACGTGGTACAGGCCATGATAATCATGGTGGTGTAGTTAGCGACTGCTTTTACTGTAAGCGCACCACATATCTACACATGTGAAAAGCAGTTCGACTTTGCACTTACAAATGCCAGAGCCCCGTTTGGTTACTTGCACTCGCTGGTGGGGTTGGACTTTTGCAAGAATCGGGGGCCATTGGAGCATTTTTTTTTTAAAACAGAAAAAAGTGCCCAATGCGGGAATCGAACCGGGTCCTAGTGGTCGAAAACCAAACGGTTTACCCAGCCTTCCACCGACCCCCTTTTTACAATTTTGAATATATTAATCGGAAGAGTTCATAAAATTTATATAGACAAAGTGACTGATGTAAGAGAGTTAAATCATTTAGATCAGGGAACAATCGATATCTTACTTCTGTGAAGTTCGGACAGTCGTAAAGAGAAGTTTGTTCAGTTTCTCCGCAGTAACAAATTTGTGTTTCTGATAGACCTCTTTTATGTAAGTATTTCTGTAATTTTTCGTGTTATGTGACAAATTGAATGACTATAAGATTTGAATGGAACTGTGTAGGAATTGCCTTTTAAAAAAGTGCGAATTGTATAATTAGCATTATAAATGGATTGATACAAATGATTCAGACATCACTGGCTCTTTAATGTGAACGTAAGACAAAATTTTAGTCGGCCATTCTGACCCCAGAGGCGTTCAAAGATGAACGAGATAGACACCATTGTAGATGTAGACGACGCCTGAGTTAGGGTGTTAATGGCAGGACACGTAAAGGGCGAAGAAATCGCAGATTCACCTCCACACAAGGTCGATAGGGCACTTGGACTTAATGAATCCTCAATATCAGCAGGTAAGGTTGTCCCGTATAATTGTGGGGTCTGCACGCACGTTACTCATCTACTTGTCGTCCCTCTAATGCGCCATCTTGTCTCACGTGACGATGTCAGAACAACAGATGTTTCGTAACACCCTGAAATGATAAAGACACCTCTCAGAAACGCTGTGTTCCTCGGGAATAATGTCTTCTGCTGCGATTACCTAGCGTTCTTGATGATCCGTTTTTCTTACAACGTGAATAGGTTTTACTTATTTGAATGGTTCATCTAATACGACCCTATCTAAATGAAAATACATCTAATTTTTTCTGCGCCACTCACGAGTGATCCTTCATTATGAACAGGAATCAATTACATAATTGACTAGTTCCTACACATTTGCATAGATAGACGTTTGCAGCAGTCTTCCTTCTATCATTTTACATAAATGCATATACGTATTATTGGAAGATGAGAATATGTTAGCAATGAGAATGCGGTATACATGTTCGAAAAATGGCCCTTTTCCCTTTTAATAAATTTATTAAAAACACACATTCATTCAATTTATCTAAATCAGTTTAATCCTCTTTGTGGAATGTGCGCAAATTTCAATCCATTAGATTAACCCGAACTGGTTTTGGGAATTAGTCAATGATTTTATTTGGAAGCTTTGCACAAAGATGGTCGAATAAATGCATTGTATTTGTTTTGATGATTTTAATGAACGCATTTTAATGGATTTATTTAGAGGGAGATGGGCTTTATTGGCAAATATATTTAATATGTATGTAAAACATTTTTGGCTATGTTAATTTTTTTATATTACAATTATTTTATTCGCGATCGAACGTTGTGGCCCACTGTACTTTTACATCCCATACACGATACGACGCCAGCCATCTCTTTTTTGAGCTCGATGTACTATCTCAGCAACCATCAAGCCAGTGAGTTCCTTTAATTGGTCCACGAAGCGTGTCGGTGGGCGTCCAGTTATGCGCCGCTCAGACGTCTTTCCGGCAGCATGGTGTATTCCATCCCCTGCTTTGCGCGATGTGACCGAATAATTTCAAACAATTCCGTTGTACACGTCGCAGAAGTCGGACAAATTCCGAAATTGATAGTTGTGATAGTATCGATGCATTCATTATATTATAGCGAAATAGATATGGCATTTTGGCGTGTGGAGTTTGCATATAACGAGAGATGGTGAACGCGGATAGAATACATTGTTCTTATTAGAAGTTTATTTTTTTATTTTTTATTTTGAGTTACATAATCTAGAAATGTTTCTTTCTAGAATTCAGGCGAATCGTCAAACATGGAGCCGCTAAAGGCCAGCTAATGCAATTTGGATGGAACCATCAATTCTGGGCTTTCATTTCTTGCGCACTCCATTAGGCTTAAGGTCATTTGATTTGTCGTATTGTCGCAGACCTTTGATGGCAAATGCTGTAATGGCAAATTTGCCCTAATGGCATGTAATAACGATTTACTATACTCGTATAGTTAATGGCATTTTCTCCGGTTTGGATTACAAATTATAAAACCCTCTCTCTTAGAAATATATTCTATGAGATTTCTTATAAATTTGATTTCGCATTCTATAAGTATGAAAAGTTTATAACGCAATATATTTAAAGAGCGCTGAAATTCTAAAATTATATTTATTATTATATATAGCATATTTTAAACTATATAATAAAGACCCTTTTAGTATATTTCGCATATCTTACAATTAGTTAGAGCTGATACTTTATAAGATCATACCCTTCTATTAAAATGTACACTGTTCCTATTTGCTACCACCCCCATATTTTGTTTATATGCTATACTTTATTAATATAACCTTTACACCCTTATTTGTATTTAAACTCAAAATGATGACGTCAAGATAAAAATATCCAAAGAGTGGTCAGCTGGTGGCAGCTGGGGGCAGAGAGGGGGAAATAGCCAACGCCGGATGGGGGCCCGCTCCAGGGCTTTTTATAGACGACCCCTGTAAACAGGGCAGGTTTTAGCAAGGGGTCAGCGGCGGTATGTTCTACAGGGTGTCCATGGACAGACCGCTTATGGCTCTCTCTGTCGCTCTCTCCGTGTCTCGTTGTTAGAAATCTATGTTTGTGTCATGGCCTCTACCTCTGACCCGTGGGATCTCTCCGATCACTCTCGCTGTTAACATCTAGCCCAGCCTCTGCTTCTTGTTGTCCGCGTGTGGGAAAAACTTCAACACTCGCCCTCACGAACACGACTGTCAGTTTATCCATACGTCGACAGGATCATTTGCAACAATATTACATACATACATATATGTTTATACTAGCGGGTGTACCCGGCTCCACCCGGGTTTTACTCGAGGGAATACTGTTGATATAATAAATCTATCTGAATATTAGGAAAGGTCAGGTAATTTTTTTGTAGGGTGATGCTCTGAAAAAGAACGCTTTACCACTTTATCACTGGAACAAATTGGCGAATCAAAAATAAGCAACCTAAACAATCCATTAGCTTTGCAAGATAAGAAAAGAAATAGAGAAATGCATGCAAAATTCTCAACACAAATCAAAATATTAATCCTCAGAAGTAATGTATATTAGGTAGGATGAGGTTTATTTTGTTTCTATTACATTACATGGAAGAGATTTTTTTCTAATAAAATTTACTGACCTATTTGTTCACTGAAACCTAAACAATGTGTATGTTAGACCACTCTTTGTTCAACCTTACACATTGTTTAGGTCTCTTATTAGGTGCAAGATGTTATACTTATGCTAAAATGGTAATTTGGGTAAACATAGGTAATTCATGTTGGGCCAGTATTGTTCAGCAAGCTAACACAGATATAACATTACGGTATGAAGCAAATTGTGCTAAAACTAATATTTACAATCAAATTATCAAAAAATAACACATACAATGTAATATAAACACATGTATGTAAAATAAAAACAATAATAACCAATAATTAAAAACCATAAATTTTCCTAACACAGTATACTTCTTAAGTAAGAATACCTTACCATGAAGGTTTAAAACCCTACACATTGAAACATGTGAAAAATGTAGCATGTGTGTATGATGGGCTTGAAGAGAAAATATTAAAAAATATATATTTATTGAAACTTTTGTAATACCACACCAAATATGCATATTTACAGTTACAACAGTTGCAGATCTTATTAGCGCTTTAAAAGGGAAAACCATATATGAGCAAAGCATCATGTACATTAGAGGACATTAGAAACATAGAGGATGTTGGCCAGAGAGCAAAGAGAAAATAGGTTCTGGAGGGGACTCAATATCAGGTAGAGAAACTCTACCTTGTTTACAACAGAGGCCAAAGGGTTCATCTTTAAATCTCAAAGCAGAGCATAACTGGCATACCCGAGACATTTGGCCTATATCGACAGATGAATCAGCTTTATAATCAATATGGGCATTATACTGCAAACCTGAAAATGGCTTATGAGTCCAAAGCTGAATACGCTGAACAGGAACTTGCATAGTTTGTGTAGCTGCGACGCGGGCTTCAGAATACCTAAGACGGCGAAGCGCACGACGCGTCTCACTTTGAAGTGGTGTCTAAATAGCTCTAGCATTACTATATCTCCTGGAAGCAGCCGTATTCCTACCAAGTAAACGTCGGCTGTGGCGAGGCATATTCTGAAAAAATATTTAGATTGAGATTAATAACAAAAGCTTCGAAACCAGCAATTTCTAAACAAAGCATAAAAATTTCCTGTCTTTTTGAGGTAAAAATCAAAATTTTTAAATTTTTTATTCAAAATAACCTTCAGATATGTTAAAAAGATTTAAAAAAACTAAAATCATAATATTATTACCAAAAAATAAATGTAGAAAACCAGTTATCATTAAAAAGCTTCAAAATAGACCAACCGCTGGATTCGGCAATGAAAAATCATGCTTTTTTTGAGGTAAAAAATAGAAATAATTTTCTAAAATACAAAATACAACCCCTATATGTTAAAAAAAACTATAAATAATCTAAATATAAAATATTTAATCGAATAAATTAAAATATCTTTAAAAAAATTTTGAAAAAGGACTTCAAAAAGACAAATAAATGAATCTGTAAAAGAAATCCCTTGCTTATTTAAAACTATAAATAACCTATTTTTTAGATACAACCCATATATGTAGAAAATATAATAAATAAACTGTATTTAAAAGATCAAAGCAATAATTTAAAAATTCCATAATAAAATTTAAAAAAGGACCTCAAAATGACCCATAATTGAACACAATGAAATTGCTTGCTCTTTTTTGCGATTAATAATAAAAAAACCCAAATATTTTAAAAACATATCCATAAAATAACTTGCATCTTAGTGAAAAAAAAATAGAAATAACCCAAAATTTGTTTACAAAACAACCCATATATGTGGAAAACACCATAAATAATCTACTTTTAAAATATCTAAGCAATTAATTGAAATTTTGTTAAGGTCCTCAAAAAAGACATAAAATTGAGCACATTAAGGAAATTTCAAGTTTTTTAGTGAAAAAAAATTAGAAATAACCCAATTTTTTTTTACAAAACAACCCATATAAGTGGAAAACACCATAATCAATCTGTTATTAAAATATCTAAACAATTAATTAAAAATTTTTGTTAAGGTCCTCAAAAAAGACATAAAATTGAGCACGTTAATGAAATTTCTAGCTTTTCAGTGAAAAAATAGAAATAACCCTAATTATTTTTACAAAACAACCCATATATGTGGAAAACACCATAAATAATTTGTTTTTAAAATATCAAAGCAATTAATTAAAATTTTGTTAATGTCCTCAAAAAGACATAAAATTGAGCACATTAATGAAATTTCAATCTTTTTTTGTAAAAAATAATATAAATAACCTTAGTCTTATAAAAATACTAACCACGTAAGTTAGAAATAGCATATATAATCTGTATATAAAATAAAAAAGAAATAAATTAAAATTAGCCTAAATATTTATCTAAAATATAAAATTGATCTCATCAAGTAAGGCTTCAACTTTTTTTGGTATAAAATATGAAAACTATAAAATAAAAGTATCTTACCATGTATAAAAGTTATTAAAATATATATAAAAAAGATTAAAACTAATTTTCCAAGAAGCGCAAAAGTGTAAACACTTTTGAAAAGCCTAAAAATTTATCTAAAAAATGAAATTGATCTCATCAAGTAATGCTTCGACTTTTTTTGGTATAAAATATGAAAACTATAAAATAAAAGTATCTTACCATGTATAAAAGTTATTAAAATATATATAAAAAAGATTAAAACTAATTTTCCAAGAAGCGCAAAAGTGTAAACACTTTTGAAAGTGTAAACACTTTAACTCTGTATATATTTTTTTGTATTTTATCGATAACAGCAAAGTTATGTATGTTAAAGTTAGGAAAAATATTTTGTTGTTAAGCAAAACCTGCTCCATCTCGTTTTACATAAATGTTGAAAATTTGGTCGAAATTGATGCATTGTAACGAAAGTTTTTAGTGATGCCCACTTATGAAATTTGCATTTTATTAATATAGATTTATCTATATAGATAATAGGCTAACAGAGTTCTCAGTTTTTAAAGTTTGAGGCTATCTCCTCCAAAGATACTTAACTATAAATAGCCATCTATATACCAAAATGTTCGTTATTTATTTCTTCCCATGACCGTTTTATTTTTATTTTCCAAATATTAATACATTTATTTATTTTTAATTTGTTTGATTTTGCAATCGTAGATTTTTTTTCAGTCCTTCGAATGTTGTTTATCTTATCTTATTTGTTATTTTTCATCATCAAATTGTTTATTTCTGAAACACGTTAATTTTTATTATTACTTTTTACTAATTTCTAATATATATTTCGTATTTCTGATTCATTTGATTATAATTTGTAAGTACTTTGTTATAGTTTTTCATTTAAATTTAGTTTAATTTTTGTGTCTGTTTTCTTTTTTGCAGTATCTTTCCTAATGTCTTTGGCATCTATTTTTTTTTTGGCTGATGCTGTATTTGTATAAGCAATTGTTGATTACTCAATTTGTTATAGTTTTTCATTTTAATTTATCTCTAATTTTGGGTCTGGTTTTCTTTTTTGCAGTATCTTTCCTAATGTCTTTGGCATCTTTTTTTTCTCTCATAATTAGGCTGATGCTGTATTTGTATAATCAATTGTTGATTACCTAATTTGTGTTGGAAAAGAAGCCGTCCGAAGCAGCCAATGGGAGGCCGGCGGAAGCGGCTACGGGGATGCAGCGGCAAAAATGAGAAAACAATAACAGAAGAACTTGTAAACAACTTTCGAACGCTAGAATTTGCCCTGATCTCCGATTCTTTTAGTGTAAATATTTAAATATATAATTAATTAAATAATACTTTACTTATTTTCTTAAATTGTAATAAATACAATTTTCCCTCCTGTTTTCGTCGTATATTTTTAAAAGTGTTATAAGCAGCGACGCCACAACTTTGAACCTTCAACCCCCGCCAACCAAGAATAGAGGTGAGTGACTACCTCTATAGAACTTAGATCGTCGTCACAACACAGAGTGGCGGTGAAATCGCAATATTTTTGGCATCCCAGCCGGGACTGTTGAAGGTAAATTCTAGAAAAAAAAAATCATTTTAAGCTGACCATTTTGGAACTCGCTAGCTAACCCTACTTGCTGCTTTGTTTACAAGATGGCGGAAGAATTAATTCTACGTTTAAAGAAGAAGCGTGCTATTAACAGATCATATTTAACGAAAACATGCAATAAGATTGAAAGTGGACTTGACACGCTAATTCGAATTGATCTTGAAGAATTATTAGAACAATTGAATGAATCATTTAACGAACTTAAATTAGTGGATCACGAAATAGAAACGCTTCTTGAAACTGACGATTTAGAGAGGGAATTACAGGGCGTAGAGGAATATCGAGAGAAATATATTACTTGGAGATTTAGGGCAAATAAAAAGATTCGCCAATCAGAATTTCATAGCGAAAATATACCGAATTCGAACTCACGAATAGATGAGAATGAAATGAGACATTATGTACCTTCCTGCACGACTGTGAAACTTCCGAAATTGATGATATCGAAATTTCATGGAAACTTTAGTGAATGGCTGACGTTCTGGAATTCTTTTGATGCAGCTATACACCAGAACAACTCACTGAACCCGATCGATAAATTTAACTATCTGAAGTTACATCTCGGCGGAACTGCACTAAACACAGTCGAAGGTTTCGCTTTATCTGCGGACAATTATGAGAAAGCTATAAAATTGCTTAAAGACAGATTTGGGCGAGAAGACATTTTGATTAGCCGACATATGAACAATTTGTTGTGAATGAAACCACTCAAAACGTCAAGCGATGTAAGAACCTTCCGCGAACTTTTTGACAACCTTTCTGTTCAAATAAGAAGTCTCGAGTCACTAAACGTGTCCATTGATGTTTACGGACAACTGTTGTGCCCAATAATAATAAAGCTTCTACCTGCAGACCTTAATTTGGAATTGAACAAAGAACTCCCGACAGGTTACGTAATTAATGACTTGATTACCTTTCTAGAAAGACAATTAACTGCACGGGAGAGGAGTTTTAGAAACGAAATCGGTACCGGGAATGAATCAACTTCTAATCCTAATTTAGTAAACAAACATCCAAAGACAAGATTCTACAATGAAAAACCAATTGCGACAGCTTCAGAACTTTTGAATTCAGTCACAAATCGAATGAATGTGTATTTTGTGGTAAAGACAACCATGGAAGCCCTAAGTGTGACTTTGCAGCTAATATAAGTTTAAACGAAAAGAGATCACTCATGAGTAAAAAAGGCGTTTGTTATAAATGCCTTCGGCCTTCTCATTTAAGTAAATTTTGCAGAAATGTAGTCCGGTGTTCGATCTGCAACATGTCTTCCCACCTGGATGTCATGTGCACAAAACGGATTTTAGATCGAGGTGGATCTTCTAAGTCTCCAACGGTGCAAGATGAAACTCTCGCCAACTTATCAACCTCCCCAGACGTCTTGTTGCCTACTTTGAGAGTGACCCTCAAATGGAACAGAACGGAGAAGACGGCACGGGCTATAATAGACACCGGATCCCAAAGATCATATATTTTACATAGCACAGCAATGGAAATGGAATACGAACAATCAAGGAGAGAGTTCTTCCGGCATTCCTTGTTTGGAGGATCGAGTACCGACGTAGTTGAACATGAGGTCTATACCATTCATTTATCGGACATCAATAATTCCTATCGCTGTGAGTTTGAAGCACTAGGTCAACCCCTTATCTGTGGAAGCATACCTCCGGTGTGTCCTAGATCATTTTTAGAAGGGAGTGAAGAACTCGACGTGTCTGATTTGATGAGAGACCGTATAGAAGTCCTTATAGGGACGGACATCGCCGGGAGATTGC
>CP092874.1:46984592-47116453 GCA_030710605.1 Cordylochernes scorpioides
AAACGCATAAAACAATATTTATATTTATATACGTTTATAAATCAATATAATAGGTGGATTGGATGTTTTCTAGAATCGTTTTACCAATGATCGTTAGGCAAACTTTTACTCGGATAAAAACTGTGCGCTGCCGGGTACATTCGCTAAATACAGTTATTTACAAATCTTCGTTTGTGGCAAGATACTATTCCTTCAACTTCAAATTACCGAGTGGACCAATTAATACTGATTTTTTTCAACTTATCGAGTATTTTTTCAAGGGACCGGGAAAAAAATATCGAGAGTGTAGACAAGTATAGATTCAGTAGGGATTGGAAGTTTGCTAGAATCGTTTTAACAAATGTTTGTTAAGCAAACTTTTACTCGGGTAAAAATCGGGCGAAGCCGGGAACATATATATATGTAAAACGAAAATTAAAATTATACTGCGAATGTTTCTTTTAAAAATCGAAATTTATTTTCAAAGAGAAATAGCGACATTTCTAACTTTGAGATGAGGTATGGAAAGGTGAAACATGAAGAGTAATGGAGAACGGAAAAATAAAAAGTGTCCAGGGGCGGGAAAAGAACCCACACCCTTCTGCTTACCGGGCAGGTGCCTTGTCCACTCGGCTACCCTGGACGTATTTTTCCGTTCATAACTTATATTTAAAGTAACATTTAAAATACAATATAACGCGGCTGATGATTGTAAAACGAAAATTAAAATTATACTGCGAATGTTTCTTTTAAAAATCGAAATTTATTTTCAAAGAGAAATAGCGACATTTCTAACTTTGAGATGAGGTATGGAAAGGTGAAACATGAAGAGTAATGGAGAACGGAAAAATAAAAAGTGTCCAGGGGCGGGAACCGAACCCACACCCTTCTGCTTACCGGGCAGGTGCCTTGTCCACTCGGCTACCCTGGACGTATTTTTCCGTTCATAACTTATATTTAAAGTAACATTTAAAATACAATATAACGCGGCTGATGATTGTAAAACGAAAATTAAAATTATACTGCGAATGTTTCTTTTAAAAATCGAAATTTATTTTCAAAGAGAAATTCATTACTCTTCATGTTTCACCTTTCCATACCTCATCTCAAAGTTAGAAATGTCGCTATTTCTCTTTGAAAATAAATTTCGATTTTTAAAAGAAACATTCGCAGTATAATTTTAATTTTCGTTTTACAATCATCAGCCGCGTTATATAACATATATATATGTTTGTCGGCTATGCAAGCCCTCAATATGTAACTAATCTCGCTGAAATTTGAACATGACAGAAAATTAAATCTGGAAGTTTTTTTGTCGCACTTTAACCAAGAAAAATTATATTTAACCAAGTACTGAGCAACAATATTTTTTTAGTCAGAAATGATGATGACAATATTGCCGATCATGCTTGATAGCATTAAAAAAATCTTTTGGAGAATATTCACTAAAGCAGACCACGGGCGAAGCCAGATAATGATTAATAGTAGGCAGGAACAAAATTCTACCAGCGAAACATTCACTCGAGCAGAAGACACACGAAGCCAGGTCATCTCTTTATATAAAATATCGTTTCTCGGCCTTTTGGCAAAGATCATGTAGTATATCTCTAGATATTTTGATTTATGTATATCTTTTTAAAAATCTATTCAGTGGATATGTTTGCTAGAAAAATAAATTTCATATATTATATAAATATATGACGTAACGAATATAATTATCATTATTATCATAATATTCTGTGTGTTCCCGAATATTATTATCAATAATATTCGTTAGGCAAACTTTCACTCGGATAAAACCCGGGCGAAACCGGGTACACATCCGCTAGTTATAAATATATAAATGAAAAACAATAAAAAATATAAAATATAAAAATGGTCAGGTGCTGATATTAAAAACAAAAGAGGCATATCCTGACCAGGCTCACATTAGTTTTTCTAGATGGCAGAAGGCCATCTAGTGGAGCAATAATAAACTAAACGTTTATTTAACTTGCACCGTGATATTTGGCCAACTTAAATACCCATTTCTTGATTTATCAAGAAGCCTCTGGGACAAAATTTGGTCGTAGAGGTACAGTCTGCACCACGCTGACGAGGGCCAACAGGCCGAAACGCGTTCGTGGTTTACTTTCTTGATTTATCAAGAAATTGGGTTGACCAAATATCACGGAGCAAGTTAAATAAACGGTTAGTTTATTATTGCTCCACTAGATGGTGCTCTGTCATATAGAAATGCTCATGTGAGCTTATCAGCATATACCTCTTTTGTTTTTAATATATATATATGTATATATTCTATGTAAAAATATTTATATATACAACAAATATATATATGTTACGATGTACTAGAGCGCCATCTGTTATCAAATTATAAAACTATTTTAGAGGCGTATTATTCTTTTTAAAATAAAACAATTTCTACTGTCCTTACTGCGATGGAAAAATTAAAGGGAGGGCCTGGCTCATCAGTGGTGAACCCTCCCAGCGGTTTCGCCAGTTTAATCTACCATAATTAAATTAAATAGTTTTAAATATATATATATATATATAATCAAATATAATTTTGTTAGAGTTTTTGCATTCTTTCAATTTGCGATTATATTTCGCGATATAAACCTTTCATACTCTATTTTTAGAATTCTTAGAATATGAAAATATACATTCTATATAAAAATATATATATACTAGCCGAGTGACCCGGGCAATGCCACAGGTTTACTCGAAGGGCCCGCAGAGACATTAAAAGTATAAATAGTGGCTTTAAAATTGCAATGGGTGTAATCTTATTTCTAAGAAGCAGCATTTCAAATATAAGAGAGGCTAAAAATACTTTCTAAGTAAATACATTCGGTCCGATCTTATATATTTATATATAAAAAAAATGAGAATGGAATCATATACATAACAAACCTCATGATCAACAACATATTAGACAACACAGTGCAAAAATGTAGAAAATTAATGCATAGAGTAGTAAGGGGAAAAGGTAAATAAAGAGAAGACTGATAATCAAAATACTTGATGATAAATAGTTTATTAGTGAACAAAAATAAGAAGCTATAGGCATTGGTGCCTATGTCTAAAAAAATTAATTAAAATTAAAAAAAAGAAAAAATTTAACAAATCAGAAAATAAAATTGCAAACAACACAACTATATTAAAGATAAGACAACATATAAAAGGAATAGATTAATTCAAAGGACCTCATAAAAACTTCATTTATAGTTTTATATTTACAGCATATCCTCGTTAATTCGACACATGATATTTCGACTATGTTAGGATGTTCTGACCTACAGCCTATCATATGATAAAACTGTAATTCGACACTATCGATAATTCGACCATTTTATAATTCAAATTTACACAGATGATTGTTGTTTAAACACAACCTCGCCCCTAAAAGGGTATTACATAGGCGGGCGGCGCCGGCTTAAATGTACAAAATTTATGTATAGAGCATTGGGAAAAATAACTAAATAAAAAAAAATTGTGAATAGTTTATTAGCAACAAACAAATAATACAAAAAAAAATCCTTTCTGGTGAGAACTATAGGCATTGGTGAAAAGTTTAAATAAATATATATTTAAAATAAAAAAATAAAGTTGCCAAATATATTGCAGAGGAGACGACTTATTGAAAAAATTAATTTAAAGGACTTCATTAAAAACTAAATTTATAGTTTTATATATAGAGATATGGCTTCTCTGAAGCCAACTGTGCGGACGTGTTTTGCTTCGCTCGTCTCGTTAAGCTAAGTACTTTTTTCTTTCCTCTTTTAAATTTAATATTACCTTATATATCTTTCTGTCCTAAATTATTTATATCATTAGTATAGTATTAATATCACTTCAATAAGATTTTACTTTTTTTCCCCTTTGTTTTCTTTTGGACAGAAGACATGGATTGTATTTTGAAATCAATAGATGTTAAATTCGATGGATTATTAATATATTTTGATAACAAATTTAAAACTAAAATAAAAAAATATAACAAAAAATGATATAACTTACTTATCTTCAATGATTAACCAAGCAAAAAATGGAATTTAATCTATATCTGATTTAAATATACAATAGAAAAGGCTATAGATAATAAACTAGATAAAGTTCTTAAAGATATTCCAAGACAGACACCTTCCTATGCTCAAGTTGTGCGACAGGAAGCAGAACTAATTAAAATAAAACAGCAGTCATTCAAAGATGAATCTACTTCAATTGTGGCTTTAATAAATGGTGTACCTAATTCTGATGCACTTCAAAAAAATTCTAATAATATTAAAAATGTCAGAGAAAATGGTAAAAACATTAATATTAAAAGAATTATAAACGCTAAAAAGTCTGTAATTATAAAGGTTCCAAACCAAACTGATAATAAAATACTACTGGATGAATTAAACAAATCAGATGAATTGTAATTGATTAGTAAAATTTACATACCCACACTAAGAGATCCAACTATAGTAGTCAAAAACGTATCCAAAATTACAGATACGGCGAACTTCGTTCAAACCATATGCAGAATGAATTCTGATCTAGAAAATTTGGAAAATGAGATAAAAGTTTCATTTACAATGAGATCTAACTCTCCATAAAACAATATAGTATTAAGAGTAACTCCTAAAGTTTACCAAATTTTAAGAAAAATGGGTAATGATATATACACCGATTTTGAGCGATGTTCTACACAAGACAGAATATTTGTAAGACAATGCCAAAATTGTTTTGAATTCAATCCGAACCACAAAACAAAAGACTGCCAAAACATTGAAATATGTGAAATATGCGGTGTACAGGGTAGCCACAACTGCACTGAAGCACCAAATTGTCACAATTGCTCTAAGTACCCTAAATTCAAAAACCTTTCTACAAAACCTTTGCTTTTGTATACAACGTTGATCCTCTTTAAATATATTGTAGCGTAGAAATCAAGCCTTGAAATATCCTAAGATGTAAAAGTATTTATTGATGACGCCACAGCGACGAGTCGACAATTATTAACAGGTCAGCCAAAACTATTTACAGCTAGAGAATCTTAAGCAAGCAAGCAAAGAAATATTTTAAAGAAGATTTCACAAATACAGATTAATATATATTTTTTTAATCTGTTGAATATATTTTCATTGAATAATATTAAATTAAATAATAAAATATTTATTCGTCACATAGCCTCCTCCTATAGAGAGCATCGACCCGATGCTCAGCAGGAAACTTACGTCGTCAGTCTTAAGAACTAGTACTATGGCCAGGGATATTTTCAGGTGACTGCGGTGGATGTCTTCTTTCAGTTGAGATATCTTCTTCATGAGGACTTGGTAGGTCTATGTTTACGTCAAGGTAGCTTTTTCTCATTTCTACTGTGGTCGGTAAGGGGGGATTTTATAACTTTGCGGCCTCACCTCCAATGTGGTCTATCATCTAGTTTTAATGGCGGGGCGTCCAGCTAGATCTTCTAGCAGGTGAGAAATGTTGTCTGTTTCGACCGCGATATGAAGTAGGGCTTCGGTAGCGAGTGAAAGTTTTCCTTGATGATTCGTCATTGGGGTCCTGAGATTCAGCTCGAGAGTTGTAGGATACCATTGCGTCTTGCTTTCTTTGGAAATAAACATTTCTCCTTTCCTCATTGTGTCTCTTCCTGTCACGGCAATAGCGGACGACGTGACCTGGGCGTCCGCAGTAGAAACAGATTGGCCTTCCCTCAGTTGTACGCCAATCATTGGTGTCGCGTCATCCTCCTTGTTTTGGGTATCGAGGTTCAGGGTGCGGTCTTATCGTTTCGGCCTCATATCTAGTATTTAAAAACTGTCGGGGTTTTTCCTTCTGAGGGGGACTTCTCCTAGACTTTGAGATTGGTGCCAGGGTTCTTCCAATCTCCTCCTTTACAATTTCTTCGATTGTAGCATTTTTTGGTTCCTCCCGAGGAGAGCCTAATGCCCGCTGTACCTCCTCACGAACAATTTGCCTTATCATAGATGACAGATCTTCTCCGTCATCCTGGTCACAGAGAGAGGCTACATTTGGTAGGCGCTCGTACCTGGTTGGGGTAACTCGCCTACAACGGAGCGCTTCAACACGGCGACATTCTGTAATGAATTGCTCGGTGCTCTGCACATCCCTCGGTAGGATTCCTTGATAAAGCTCCTCAGCTATCCCCTTCATGAGGTGGGAGATTTTATCTTCCTCACTCATTTGAGGATCAACCTCTTTGCACAAGCACAGGAGATCCTGGATGTAACATTCGGTACTTTCACCTTTTAATTGTGCCCGTGTTTTAAGTTTCTTCTCCGCTTGCAATTTTGAATTTTCTTTTTTTCCGAACACATTCTCTAATTGAGATGTGAATTCCTTCCAAGTCTGTATGCTTTCTTCGTTGTTCTCAAACCATTTGAGAGCAGTTCCAGACAGATAAAAATAAACTTTAGTATGACAAAGGGTTTCGTCCCAATGGTTGTACCTTGCCACACGTGCATACCCTTTTAACCATTTTTGGAGATCTTCACCATCCTCCCCGGAGAAAATGGAAGGGTTCCTTGGCAGATGTTGAACAACGTAGTTGCTTACCTGGGTACCTGCTTCCGTCTTTACATTCATAGAAGTTACTTATGGTTCAACAGAATCAATTTTTCTTTTATTTCTTAATGGGTATCGGTCCAGCTCCTCCACCAGTTGTAGCGTATAAATCAAGCCTTGAAATATCCTAAGATGTAAAAGTATTTATTGATGACGCCACAGCGACGAGTCGACAATTATTAACAGGTCAGCCAAAACTATTTACAGCTAGAGAATCTTAAGCAAGCAAGCAAAGAAATATTTTAAAGATGATTTCACAAATACAGATTAATATATATTTTTTAATCTGTTGAATATATTTTCATTGAATAATATTAAATTAAAAAATAAAATATTTCTTCTTCACAATATATATTGTCACCTTTGCCTGAGACCATTTTAATCTAAACGAACCAACATCATAGTGCACCAATCTAAAAGCGTACAGAACAGTATGTATAGAACAATGAGTAAAATATAAGTAAATAAAGAGGAGACCAAAAATAATTGATAATAGTTTATTAATAAAAGCCAACCTTGTGGTAACTGACCTCTTCAAAATGAAGGGAAGGTTGTAATCAAATTACCTGTTTGGTAAGCAATTCAGTACTTTATCATTAATCTCTAATGTTAATGTTCAATGGTAGCTCTACCAACTGTTGCTAAGCAGTTGGCGCAGATTATTTCCTGGCCTTCAATGATATATTCAGTGAGAACAGGAGAAATAGGATTAGGGGTGTTGTTCCTGCGGCAAGTCATGTAAGCACGCCTAGCAGTTTGGAGAGTGAGTCTTACACGGCCTTTTCGAGGCATGACAGAAGACGCTGAAAAAAAAGGTAAAATAAGAACCAAGCAGAAAAAAACTATAAAACTGAATGACAGCACAGGCATAAAAAGGAAATACCAATCATGTGAGGAAACAATTGATTGAAAAAAAAAGAATTTAAAAAATACTGCAAAAAAGAAAACCAGACACAAAAATGGAGCTGAATTCAAATAAAAAACTATAACAAATTAGGTAATCAACAATTGATTATACAAATACAGCATCAGCCTAATTATGAGAGAAAAAAAAAGATGCCAAAGACATTAGGAAATATACTGCAAAAAAGAAAACAGACACAAAAATTAAACTAAATTTAAATGAAAAACTATAACAAAGTACTAACAAATTATAATTATAATCAAATGAATCAGAAATACGAAATATATATTAGAAATTAGTAAAAAGTAATAATAAAAATTAACGTGTTTCAGAAATAAACAATTTGATGATGAAAAATAACAAATAAGATAAGATAAACAACATTCGAAGGACTGAAAAAAATCTACGATTGCAAAATCAAACAAATTAAAAATAAATAAATGTATTAATATTTGGAAAATAAAAATAAAACGGTCATGGGAAGAAATAAATAACGAACATTTTGGTATATAGATGACTATTTATAGTTAAGTATCTTTGGAGGAGATAGCCTCAAACTTTAAAACTGAGAACTCTGTTAGCCTATTATCTATATAGATAAATCTATATTAATAAAATGCAAATTTCATAAGTGGGCATCACTAAAAACTTTCGTTACAATGCATCAATTTCGACCAAATTTTCAACATTTATGTAAAACGAGATGGAGCAGGTTTTGCTTAACAACAAAATATTTTTCCTAACTTTAACATACATAACTTTGCTGTTATCGATAAAATACAAAAAAAAATCAACAGAGTTAAAGTGTTTACACTTTTGCGCTTCTTGGAAAATTAGTTTTAATCTTTTTTATATATATTTTAATAACTTTTATACATGGTAAGATACTTTTATTTTATAGTTTTCATATTTTATACCAAAAAAAGTTGAAGCCTTACTTGATGAGATCAATTTTATATTTTAGATAAATATTTAGGCTAATTTTAATTTATTTCTTTTTATTTTATATACAGATTGTATATGCTATTTCTAACTTACGTGGTTAGTATTTTTATAAGACTAAGGTTATTTATATTATTTTTTACAAAAAAAGATTGAAATTTCATTAATGTGCTCAATTTTATGTCTTTTTGAGGACATTAACAAAATTTTAATTAATTGCTTTGATATTTTAAAAACAAATTATTTATGGTGTTTTCCACATATATGGGTTGTTTTGTAAAAATAATTAGGGTTATTTCTATTTTTTTCACTGAAAAGCTAGAAATTTCCTTAATGTGCTCAATTTTATGTCTTTTTTGAGGACCTTAACAAAATTTTAATTAATTGCTTAGATATTTTAAAAGTAGATTATTTATGGTGTTTTCCACATATATGGGTTGTTTTGTAAACAAATTTTGGGTTATTTCTATTTTTTTTCACTAAGATGCAAGTTATTTTATTGATATGTTTATGTGATTGTCATTATGAGGCCCTTCTCAAATATTTCTTAATAAATATCTATTTAATCATTCAGATCTTTCAAATACAAATTATTTGTGGTATTTATAACATATAGGTGTTGTGTTTTTTAAAATATTTGGGTTTTTTTTATTATTAATCGCAAAAAAGAGCAAGCAATTTCATTGTGTTCAATTATGGGTCATTTTGAGGTCCTTTTTTAAATTTTCTTATGGAATTTTTAAATTATTGCTTTGATCTTTTAAATACAGTTTATTTATTATATTTTCTACATATATGGGTTGTATCTAAAAAATAGGTTATTTATAGTTTTAAATAAGCAAGGGATTTCTTTTACGGATTCATTTATTTGTCTTTTTGAAGTCCTTTTTCAAAATTTTTTTAAAGATATTTTAATTTATTCGATTAAATATTTTATATTTAGATTATTTATAGTTATTTTTAACATATAGGGGTTGTATTTTGTATTTTAGAAAATTATTTCTATTTTTTACCTCAAAAAAGCATGATTTTTCATTGTCGAATCCAGCGGTTGGTCTATTTTTGAAGCTTTTTAATGATAACTGGTTTTCTACATTAATTTTTTGGTAATAATATTATGATTTTAGTTTTTTAAAATCTTTTTAACATATCTGAAGGTTATTTTGAATAAAAAATTTAAAAATTTTGATTTTTACCTCAAAAAGACAGGAAATTTTTATGCTTTGTTTAGAAATTGCTGGTTTCGAAGCTTTTGTTATTAATCTCAATCTAAATTTTTTTTCAGAATATGCCTCGCCACAGCCGACGTTTACTTGGTAGGAATACGGCTGCTTCCAGGAGATATAGTAATGCTAGAGCTATTGAGACACCACTTCAAAGTGAGACGCGTCGTGCGCTTCGCCGTCTTAGGTATTCTGAAGCCCGCGTCGCAGCTACACAAACTATGCAAGTTCCTGTTCAGCGTATTCAGCTTTGGACTCATAAGCCATTTTCAGGTTTGCAGTATAATGCCCATATTGATTATAAAGCTGATTCATCTGTCGATATAGGCCAAATGTCTCGGGTATGCCAGTTATGCTCTGCTTTGAGATTTAAAGATGAACCCTTTGGCCTCTGTTGTAAACAAGGTAGAGTTTCTCTACCTGCTATTGAGTCCCCTCCAGAACCTATTTTCTCTTTGCTCTCTGGCCAACATCCTCTATGTTTCTAATGTCCTCTAATGTACATAGATGCTTTGCTCATATATGGTTGTCCCTTTTAAAGCGCTAATAAGATCTGCAACTGTTGTAACTGTAAATATGCATATTTGGTGTGGTTTTACAAAAGTTTCAATAAATATATTTTTTTAATATTTTCTCTTCAAGCCCATCATACACACATGCTACATTTTTCACATGTTTCAATGTGTAGGGTTTTAAACCTTCATGGTAAGGTATTCTTACTTAAGAAGTATACTGTGTTAGAAAAATTTATGGTTTTTAATTATTGGTTATTTTATTGTTTTTATTTTACATACATGTGTTTATATTACATAGTATGTGTTATTTTTGATAATTTGATTGGAAATATTAGTTTTAGCACAATTTGCTTCATACCGTAATGTTATATCTGTGTTGGCTTGCTGAACAATACTGGCCCCACATGAATTTACCTATGTTTACCCAAATTACCATTTTAGCATAAGTATACATCTTGCACCTAATAAGAGACCTAAACAATGTGTAAGGTTGAACAAAGAGTGGTCTAACATACACATTGTTTAGGTTTCAGTGAACAAAGACGTCAGTAAATTTTATTAGGAAAAAAAATCTCTTCCATGTAATGTAATAGAAACAAAATAAACCTCATCCTACCTAATATACATTACTTCTGAGGATTAAAGATTTTGATTTGTGTTGAGAATTTTGCATGCATTTCTCTATTTCTTTTCTTATCTTGCAAAGCTAATGGATTGTTTAGGTTGCTTATTTTTGACTCGCCAATTTGTTTAGTGATAAAGTGGTAAAGCGTTCTTTTTCAGAGCATCACCCTACAAAAAAATTACCTGACCTTTCCTAATATTCAGATAGATTTATTATATCAACATACTAGACTACGAACATTCCCTCGAGTAAAACCCGGGTGGAGCCGGGTACACCCGCTAGTATAAACATATATGTATGTATGTAATATTGTTGCAAATGATCCTGTCGACGTATGGATAAACTGACAGTCGTGTTCGTGAGGCGAGTGTTGATGTTTTTCCCACACGCGGACAACAAGAAGCAGAGGCTGGGCTAGATGTTAACAGCGAGAGTGATCGGAGAGATCCCACGGGTCAGAGGTAGAGGCCATGACACAAACATAAATTTCTAACAACGAGACACGGAGAGAGCGACAGAGAGAGACATAAGCGGTCTGTCCATGGACCCCCTGTAGAACATACCGCCGCTGACCCCTTGCTAAAACCTGCCCTGTTTACAGGGGTCGTCTATAAAAAGCCCTGGAGCGGGCCCCCATCCGGCGTTGGCTATTTCCCCCTCTCTGCCCCCAGCTGCCACCAGCTGACCACTCTTTGGCTATTTTTATCTTGACGTCATCATTTTGAGTTTAAATACAAATAAGGGTGTACAGGTTATATTAATAAAGTATAGCATATAAACAAAATATGGGGGTGGTAGCAAATAGGAACAATGTACATTTTAATAGAAGGGTATGATCTTATAAAGTATCAGCTCTAACTAATTGTAAGATATGCGAAATATACTAAAAAGGTCATTATTATATAGTTTAAAATATACTATATATAATAATAAATATAATTTTTTAGAATTTCAGCGCTCTTTAAATATATTGCGTTATAAACTTTTCATACTCATAGAATGCGAAATCAAATTTATAAGAAATCTCATAGAATATATTTTCTAAGAGAGAGGGTTTCATAATTTGTAATCCAAACCGGAGAAAATGCCATTAACTATACGAGTATAGTAAACCGTTATTACATGCCATTAGGGCAAATTTGCCATTACAGCATTTGCCATCAAAGGTCTGCGACAATACGGACAAATCAAATGACTTTAAGCCTAATGGAGTGCGCAAGAAATGAAAGCCCAGAATTGATGGTTCCATCCAAATTGCATTAGCTGGGCTTTAGCGGCTCCATGTTTGACGAATCGCCTGAATTCTAGAAAGAAACATTTCTAGATTATGTAACTCAAAATAAAAAATAAAAAATAAACTTCTAATAAGAACAATGTATTATATCCGCGTTCACCATCTCTCGTTATATGCAAACTCCACACGCTAAAATGCCATATCTATTTCGCAATAATATAATAAATGCATCGATACTATCACAACTATCAATTTCGGAATATGTCCGACTTCTGCGACGTGTACAACAGAATTGTTTGAAATTATTCGGTCACATCGCGCAAAGCAGGGGATGGAATACACCATGCTGACCGGAAAGACGTCTGAGCGGCGCATAACTGGACGCCCACCGACACGCTTCGTGGACCAATTAAAGGAACTCACTGGCTTGATGGTTGCTGAGATAGTACATCGAGCTCAAAAAAGAGATGGCTGGCGTCGTATCGTGTATGGGATGTAAAAGTACAGTGGGCCACAACGTTCGATCGCGAATAAAATAATTGTAATATAAAAAAATGAACATAGCCAAAAATGTTTTACATACATATTAAATATATTTGCCAATAAAGCCCATCTCCCTCTAAATAAATCCATTAAAAATGCGTTCATTAAAATCATCAAAACAAATACAATGCATTTATTCGACCATCTTTGTGCAAAGCTTCCAAATAAAATCATTGACTAATTCCCAAAACCAGTTCGGGTTAATCTAATGGATTGAAATTTGCGCACATTCCACAAAGAGGATTAAACTGATTTAGATAAATTGAATGAATGTGTGTTTTAATAAATTTATTAAAAGGGAAAAGGGCCATTTTTCGAACATGTATACCGCATTCTCATTGCTAACATATTCTCATCTTCCCAATAATACGTATATGCATTTATGTAAAATGATAGAAGGAAGACTGCTGCAAACGTCTATCTATGCAAATATGTAGGAACTAGTCAATTATGTAATTGATTCCTGTTCATAATGAAGGATCACTCGTGAGTGGCGCAGAAAAAAATGATATGTATTTTCATTTAGATAGGGTCGTATTAGATGAACCATTGAAATAAGTAAAACCTATTCACGTTGTAAGAAAAACGGATCATCAAGAACGCTAGGTAATCGCAGCAGAAGACATTATTCCCGAGGAACACAGCGTTTCTGAGAGGTGTCTTTATCATTTCAGGGTGTTACGAAACATCTGTTGTTCTGACATCGTCACGTGAGACAAGATGGCACATTAGAGGGACGACAAGTAGATCAGTAACGTGCGTGCAGACCCCACAATTATACGGACAACCTTACATGCTGATATTGAGGATTCATTAAGTCCAAGTGCCCTATCGACCTTGTGTGGAGGTGAATCTGCGATTTCTTCGCCCTTTACGTGTCCTGCCATTAACACCCTAACTCAGGCGTCGTCTACATCTACAATGGTTTCTATCTCGTTCATCTTTGAACGCCTCTGGGGTCAGATGGCCGACTAATATTTTGTCTTATGTGCACATTAAAGAGCCAGTGATGTCTGAATCATTTGTATCAATCCATTTATAATGCTAATTATACAATTCGCACTTTTTTAAAAGGCAATTCCTACACAGTTCCATTCAAATCTTATAGTCATTAAATTTGTCACATAACACGAAAAATTCCAGAAATACTTACATAAAAGAGGTCTATCAGAAACACCAATTTGTTACTGCGGAGAAACTGAACAAACTTCTCTTTACGACTGTCCGAACTTCACAGAAGTAAGATATCGATTGTTCCCTGATCTAAATGATTTAACTCTCTTACATCAGTCACTTTGTCTATATAAATTTTATGAACTCTTCCGATTAATATATTCAAAATTGTAAATATTTAATTTTGTTTTAATTTGTTTGTTTCCTATGTAATAGGCGCGAATATTTCAAAATCACGCCTGGTTGATTCATAAATAAAAACATGTGGAAGACGTTCTAATGTCCCTTCGTTTTTACCCTTCCTATTTGGAAATCCCGTAACCCTTTACCAGCAGGATAAAACCCACCTGAATGCTGCATGGAGTTCCATGGGTGTCCTATGGGATGTTTGGGCATTCTATAGCCTGCCCGCGTTTCCCGGACTGACTTCTATCGAGAATGTGTGGAGCCAGCGGACATGTTAGTTGCACAGAGCTAATATACCCCAGGCTTAGAAGCCTTCGGCAAATGAATCTGGACCTATAGTCCACAAGACAACATCAGCCATCACTGCTTGGCTGGGTTGCAGCCGCTACAATAGGAGTGTGATACACTATTGGATCAGCACAGGTAAACATCGCAAGAAAACTCGCACTTGATCATGTGTTTGCTTTATTTATATAAGTAAATGCATAAAATTTATTTTTTTCAATACATTTTTTTTCTTCTTGATGCACAAATATAATTGTACACAAACGTATTATTGATGTGCTGAAAAGAGGCATTTTTAAAAATAATATCAATGTTTAGTTGATTTATTTATTCATTTTGATAAATATAATTTTTCATATTGTTAACAAAAATTATAAAATGGGCTAGGAGTGATTAAAGAATAGTTTCTTTATTCTTTATTTCTAACGAGTATATGTGATGATTTAAGACCATGGAATTATTGTAATATTTCCAAATATGCAATACCACATGTTTCACCACATTAATGTACATAACTTGCTATTTACTGCAACTTGAAACATCAAATAACATCAATCTGTATCGCTTGAGACTATAATAAAGTATAGCAACTGTACAGATAGAAGGAATGGAGAATTACAGGAGAAACTTAAGTCTAAACCTAATCAGGCCCAGTACAAATTAGGAAACGAGGCATCAGAAATCCAGTCCAAGTTTTACGAGGTCATGGCACTCTTGTCTGATGTAACTTCCCCCCCCCCCCCTGATTACATCAGAAAGGGCAGTAACCTGCCTGGACCCGTGGACGCTATAAAAGAAGGCTTCCAAACCTAAGTAGTCAACGCTCCAGGGGCCCGGGTTATCCTTATTTTCTCTCCTAAGTAGTCAGTAGGTTTTTTTCTGTCTGCGAGAGCCCTTGGTCCACGTCCCATCGATTGCCGGGTTATCCTTTCCTGCCTGAATCCTCCACTTTCCATTCCTTCTTGACGACAGCCGCTTCTTTGTGGAATCTCTGTTTTTTATTTCACCTTTGGTCAAGCTGTGTCGCCCTTCCCCACGACTGCACGGTAGCGGTGACATCGAGGCTCATCTAGTATCAGATAAAACTGGTCCGAGAGGTCCCAAGATATCACACACATATATATTATAGTGTTTAAAACATCCTAAATGACAGATTGAGGCAGATGGGATGTGAGGAAATCACTTGTGAAAATACTTTGGGAAAAATCCAAGCTGTGGTCCAAGCGGTTAGTGTCCAGCATTATTGGTGAAACTACAACTTGTTTATACATCGACCATATTGTTTTATGGACTTGGAATCTGTTATCTTTTATTTCCAAAAACAATTTTTAAAAGCATTACTAGTCTATAGGGTGATATTGTCTAATATTCCCGAGTAATTTGTTTTAACTTGTTGAAAAAAGCAGTTCGACCAATGGATACCGCACAACAGCTGTCTGGCTAATTATTTGACCCATCAGCAGCTGTCATCAGAGGTTTGTTTCAGTCTTTTTGGCACTCAGGCGATCATTTGTTTGAACTTGACAAACATATTCTCAGATTAAATTGAAAATGAGGCAATTCTTGATGGTCATCTTTATTATTAGACACCGTCACCTATGACAATGGCAGCTCGTCCGTTCAACCTAAATTTTGCAGCTGTCAGCTCGCAGGTCGACCATCCTACAAACTGAAAGCTTTGGCAGCATTCTATAGCGTGAGATTGGTAGCAGGATGGAAGGTAAAAGCTCCACTTACTTTATAGTTCTCCACAAAGTAATCGCCGAACGCTTCTCATGTAAGATATGACAGTACAATCCGCCCTTTAATTCTCAATGCCAACATGAGTTTGTCCAGAAAGGCACCAAAAAGATATTCTACAAGAAGAATCCTTAATAAAAATATTTAATGTTCTTCCACAAATGACTTTTGATCTCGATACTAATCACATCTTTTCCTTCAGAAAGTTTATATTGTCATTACAAATAATTTATTTTGATAGATTTCTGATTTTGTAGATCTTTGATAAAAATCAAATAAATAAAAAAAGACAGTAAAATATATACATATTATAATAAATATAGAATCCTAACAATTATATGTTTAATGAATATATTTTTGTAATCATTAAAAGCTCTTGATAATTTTTACGTTTATAGAATTTTTATTATTTTTTTAAGGGGCGCCATTTAGGTACGCAGATATTGTCCTTCTATATATCCCCCTGTCATCCGAGAGGTGTTCTCCATCAGCGGCCAGAACTACAGTCCTGAATCTTTCCAGTGATCTCGAGGACTACGCCACCACCATCTCCTCATCGGCGAAGCACTCAAAATGCGTGGTGTCGCTGAAGACCCTCTGGTGATTTTCTACCAAACTCTGCAGCGGTGGCAGAGGGGTCATATTTATTATATATAGTATACAGACTGTGTAATTTTGTATTTATTGACAAGATCTCGAAAAAATATTTTAATTGTGTCTATTGTCTATTGCATAAATTGCAATACCAATGAGTAATAAGCCCTATGTAGCGTGGACAAGCACGTAATTTTGAAGATTGGAAGAATAGCCGTTGGTGCCGACCGGGATATGTGTACTCGTACAAGAAAAACCCCTCAGAACTTTATTGGGACAAGAATATCTACAGGGAGTACTTAGAGAACTAATTGGATGGATTGTGGATTTAAAAAAAAATTATTGCCCCATTCCTCTAACTGTGATTACCAACTTAATTTATTGAAATCAACTCCATCACACAGTTCCATCCAAATTCTATAGTCACTCAATTTGTCACATCACACGGAAAATTCCAGAAATACCTACATAAAAGAGGTCTATCAGAATCACAAAATTGTTCCTGCGGAGAAAATGAACAAATTACAGCCCTTCACCATATCTACGACTGTCCGAACTTTACAGAAGTGATACATCGATTGTTCCCTGATCTAAATGATTTAACACTCTTACATCATCACTTTGTCTATATAAGTTTTATGAAATCTGTCGATTAATACATGCCAATTTGTAAATATATATTCTAAGTTTTTATTTGTTTGTTTCCTCTGTAATAGGCGTAAATATTTCAATATCGCGCCTAGTTGATTAATAAATAATTTAAAATAAATAAAACTCGGGAACTCATCTACAAACTTCTAAATGTGAAAAAATAGTACAAATGTAACATTGTACTGGGATAAGGTGCATAAATTAAGAAAAAGGCATCTCCTTATCGTGCAACTGAAAGTTTCTGATGGCTTGCGCCATCTATCGGAATAAATATCAACTATTCTCGTTGATTTTTAATTATTCCAGAATTGGTGCCTTATTTATTCCGCAATTTTGGACTTAACTACCCGTTTCATGATTTTTCAGGATGCCTTAATGACCAATTTTTTTTTTTTTTGTCGTTGAGGTACAGCTTGCACCACGCTGATGAGGGCCAACAGCCCGAAACGCGTCCGTGGTTAGCTTTTCTTGATTAATAAAGAATGGGTATTTGGCCATTTCTGGAATAATTAAAAATCAACGAGAATAGTTGATATTTATTCCGATAGATGGCGCAAGTCATCAGCAACTTTCAGTTGCACGATAAGGAGATGCCTTTTTCTTAAACTTCTAAATATTACAGTTTTATTGGTGTTTAAAAACGAAATAATTCGTCACAAGTCAGGATATAATCGTATTTAAAAACATGACAAGGTTTTAAACTTTATTTCCAGTTAATGCATATAAGACTCACTATATCCCATCTGGATAATTATTAGATGAACTTCGAGCCTCTGTCGTGTCCAACCCTTCAAATCTATTATTTATTCAAGATCCTTATCTATTAGGGAATGATGTGATATTCAAAATGTGACTCACAAATTGTTTTCTCTAAAACACATAAAGAAGTCTACGCAGCAACGATTATTCATAACAGTAGCATTAAATTTATGAGAGTTGATTTATTCACCAATTCTTTTTGTATAACTATTTCTGTACAATCATAGAGAAGTCAAACATTATTGTTTCAAACTTCTACATTCACCCTAATAACTTCGAAGATACTTATTCTCTAAATATTTATTAAAGAACTTTTGGAAAATATCGGGCTACAGCCAATTACCCTCTGTGTTGATTTAACCTCTCGACATTCGGTATAGTACGGCCGAATAATCAACTCCAATGGTTATAAATTTCACTCTATATTTATTGAATACAACTTTATTTGATTATTAAAAAACCGAGTATTTTGAAAAATTACCAAAAATCATAAGACGCCGCAACTCTTTTTATCAGACGATATTCTCCGCTATGATAGCTGGAACTGGCATTTTCCTGAAGTGGTCTCGAAGGCTCCTAGGATCCCCGCTGAGAGCGCAGCATGCATTGAACGCACTCGAGTGAGAAGTCTCCGACAGTGGTCTGTAGTCATCGTTCGAGAGTCAGCGGTTCTAGCGTCCGCAGAAATCTGTTGTTGTCTCAAAGATGTGGAGACCTCAGGCTGGCGGTGTCAGCCACGCCCTGCTACGGACCAGCCAAGAGTAGCCGTTGGAGGCGCGGCGTAGTGGTGCCTGCAACCCCTAAGGTTAGGCTAGCTCAGGGGTCGGCAAACCTTTAAGTCAGAAGGGTCAAAAATTACAATTTATAAAATTTATAAAATTTTAAAGAGCCACACATTTTTTTCTTGCCAAAAATAAATAGTACTCAATAAATAATATTTACGTATAGAACTATATAAAGAGCCGCAGCTTTCCATCCAAAGACTCGCATGTGGATCGCGAACCGCAGTTTGCCGACCCCTGGGCTAGCCGAAGCTGGCCCGTGATGTCAAGTAGGCCAACGCCACCCTCGATGACGGGGCAAGCCAGGAGATGCCTCCGGGAAGACACAATACTCTGCTCTTTCCCTGCCCGAAGCGCAACAACAGTGCCTGCAGCCGGCCGATGATGGCTTCTGGTGGAACGTAGCCGGGACGCTGGATGGAAAGAAAAACGCCGACATCGGGTTTGAACTTAGGACGTCGTGAGTACCAAGCCTGAAGTTTAACATTAAACTAAAGAAACAAGCTTTATATATTTAGACGTTACACATTGTATAATTATTTACATAAAATGATAATAAGCACGCCAGAGAGAATATGGGCAGAGTTATGTATATACATTATATTTGAGTCGCTAAAATTAAGTCGATCTCTTTTTCTGAATCATATTCGTTATTAAAATCAACATTTTTCCATAGATTGCATATGACGTATTCAGCAATTTGCTACATAATGCTTCCGTATAAATATTCTCCAAATACATGAAATACATACATTCTGGAATCTCCAAAGACAACAACAGCATAAACAGAAGGATTGCTCTACCTCAGCAATTCCAACATATTCAACGCAGATAATTCCATAGAAATTCTTCCCTACTTCATCTACAGTTAATCATAAGAGAATGAGCCACAACATCAGTTTTGGAAAATTTAGACAAAAATCCAACCTATATACCTAAAGGAATAAAACTCTAATGCAAGACTTTTTAAGTTAGAAACAAAACAATCTTCCTACTGTCCTTACCGCGGTGGGTAAAAAATGTAATTATTAAGTCCTCAAAGCTTATATCCATATTTTATTTAAATACCATAAACAAGACTCAGCCCTTCATCGTAGCATATATATGTAGAATTGTCCAATATAATAGTAGAGTTCTAAGAGACGGTATTGTTGAATAAACTGATAGGAGGGTTCACCACTGATGAACCGGGCCCTCTCATTGTTTTCATAGCTGTAAGGATAATTGAAAATTTGCTTTATTTAAAAAGGTAAATTGTGTGCATAATAGTTTCGTTCTTATTTTTCTATACACAAAAATAAATTTTATATATGTTTGAAATATACTAGCACAAAAGTGAAATTGTACTGGGATCAGATGGATAAATTAAGAAAAAAAGCATCTCCAGATCGTGCAACTAAAAGTTGCTGATAGTTTGCGCCATCTGTCGAAATGAATATAAACTAAAGTTGATTTTTAATGATTCCAGAATTGGCCAAATACCCATTCTTAATCAAGAAAAGCTAACCATGTATGCGTTTCAGGCTGTTGGCCCCCATCAACGTGGTGCAAGCTATATCAAATTATACCATCATCAAAATATTAAATTTATCAATATTTCGAGAAGTATGGAAATATCTTTATTTCAATGATTTTTGAGCCCCGATGGACGCATAAAGCGGAATATATACAAAGCACTATATACATTGCACTGTTGGAGGGGCCTGGAGATGAGTGGCCAGGGTATCATCGCCGATGAGGCTAGGAGAGCCGGGATGTAGAGGAGGATCAGTGGGGCAGGGTGGTGATCCGCGGAGATCAGGAGGAGGCAGATATGGGTTCAATAATATGAGTATTGAGCCCAAGGGTGACCGTGGAGAGCAGACAGACCGCAATGCTCTGTTGTAGTGTTCCAGGGTACAGTGCCACAATCACACGAAAGCGTCAAGGGCGGTCGCATATGCAGGGCCGGTCGAGAAACGGACAAGCATCTGCCCTCCCACGCTTCACGCACCCGCTCGTAGATTGTCGCTTTTATATACGACAAAGGAGCGAGCTTGTAGCAGCCCTATTAGCAGACTCCGCTCCCCGCTTTGCGAGTGTGTCTGCAATGTCGTTACCCACGGTCCCGCTGTGTCCCTTGATCCATTTGATGGCACACCTGTTCTCGTTGCGGTTCAGCCGCGAAATCAGAAGCATAGCTCTCCTGATAAGGTAATTACCAGTCCTAGAGTTCAGAATTGACTTCACGACTGAGAGATTGTCCAAGAGGAATCCTAAAGTTAGGTGGTCAGGTAGTGTGGTAGCGTTTTCAAGAGCCTTAACCAATCCAAGTGCTACGGCCTGAAAGACTGAACAATGGGGGGACAGGACATGAAAAACACGCATTTCAGGTGCGCAAGCAGGGATATTACTGGGAGCGGAGTAATAATGGTGGGGGGGGGGGATAAGGGAGAGGATTAGGGAAGGGAGGGGGCTCGAGTGGAACCTCGGCTTCAACCAATTTTAGCCGCGATTTCCGAGAAGTATAATGCCAATCATTATAAAAAGGCTACAAAAATCAAATCAATCATTCAGCAATAATATTATGAGTTCACAATTCAAAAATAATCTCTTGTATGGATATTCAGTAAGGAAAATTATCTTTTCAAAACTTTTTAATCTCTAGCTTTCGGGCACGAACGCCCTTCTATAGGATAAAACACGGTACAATGATTCGCGAATACTATTTTACATAATTTTATTTAAAAAAAAAATGTAAATATAAAATTTTCATAGTTAACTATTATACAAATAGAGACGAAATAGTTTAAAATACATGTATATATCAAATAAAAGAAAACAATTAAATAAATAAATATAGGTTACTGGGGAATAACTATGAGATTTATCCTGTTTTATAGTCAGAAGTCCGGTTAATCAAATTTCAATCAAAACCAGAATAGATAATTGGAAAAATGCTCACTCATTGGATCGATATTTGTTCCCATCTCATTTTATCTTTCCTGTTTATCAGAGAAAATTTATTTTTTTTTCTTTTTATCGTTTTTTTTCCTCCAATATGTATAGGTAAATTATCGATTTGTAAGAGAGAGAGAGAGAGAATATAGATATTACCAAATTATTATAGACAGGATATGATGGAGGTTTTTTCGTGTTTTCCTATAGGGTTTATACGTATTTTCAATTTTATTATTATATTCTCAATATTATTATAAAAATACTTTTTAAAAATACAAATAAAAAGGGAACATAGTATATATGTTAATCACTAGGTAATAAGACCAAATCCAAATAAATAATTAGTGTGTGACGTTTCGACGTTTTACCTTATGATTAATATATACATTATGTATACTTTTCATTTGTATTTTTAAAAATAATTTTTATATTAATATTGAATAAAATTTAAAATAATCTCTACCGTGTGCTTATAATCTATAATCCAAATTGGACCTTATCATTATATATGTTAATATAAATGGATATTTTTCCGGAAGGAAATTTATCTATAAAAATAAAGGACGTTTCTCCTTGTCAAAATAAACAATAAAACAAAGCGCAATTTTTTACCGTCTCTGCAAACTACCGGCCTCAGGTCGGTGACAAATACACAACACCAGCTTTGATACACTGAGAAGCGTCTATTTATTTTGCCATAGAATTAACTTAGCCGCCTCTTTGGGAGATTATGGAGATTCCATTTGATCTCTTGTGGATCACATGGAATAAAGTTTGCCATAGACTAACGAGGGTCATTAGCCCAAACCATGGTCTTTAGGTGAACGCTTCTCAGTTTTCCAAAGCTGGTGTCGTGGCCTTGTCACTGACATGAGTCCTCTAGTTTTCGGAGACGTTCAATAAATGGCGCCATGACTGCATACCATTGGAATAATACTCATGTATCAAAATCAAGCAAATAATTTCTCTCTCAGCAATATTATATATATATCATAATATTGTAGCAAAATATTTATTATTTTATCAACAGAGTATCATTTTTATGTTTATTTTGCTACTCTGTACACTTCCCTCATTGCTTATCTTTTGTTTATCATTCATAGTTTGTTCTTGCCTTAAATAAATTTCCGTATCATCCTGAAGCTTGTCTTCCATAATATTCCACGTGGCTATATTTAGGTTGGAGTTATTAATAATTCAAGGCATGGACTCCTCAGCTATAAGGATCCCTGAAATGTAGATTTATCAAATTTTAAGAATCGATCAGTCAACATCTTGAATTGAATTTTAATTAGATATGCCCCTCTACTTTTTATTCTTTATACGATAAATGTCGTGGCTTGAATGTTCTGTAAATGTTATACAGAGGCATTTTGCACCCTATTTGATTGAAATTGACACATTTTATTATGTGATTTTGATTAACAGAGTTATTTACGCAATACTTCTAAACATTGAATTGAATATTAGTCCCTCTCTAATTGAATTAGCATCTTCTATTGATTCACAACTAACTGATTTATAATTCAAAAAATTATGATATTAAATTTTGTGAAAAATTGAAAAGGTCTTTCACAGAGACATTAGCATTAATGAATGAAACTTATGAAGACGAAAAATTGTCACGAACGCAAGTTTATTTATGGTATAAACGTTTTAAAGATGGCCGTTAGAGCATCGCAGATGATTCAAGATAAGGTCGGCCATTGACGTCAACAACGGATCGCAATATTGGACAGGTACGTGATTTAATTGTTGCTGATAGAAAAATTACTATTGATATTATATCAGAAATACTTGGAATTTTGTATGGTAGTTGCCAAAAAATTATTGGTGAACATTTAAACATGAAAAAGTTCTGTGGTTATTTTTTCCCACAAAATTGAACAGATCAACAAAAAGAAACCAAATTATCAATTTGCCAAGATTTAATTGAAACTGCAAATAATGATACTGATTTTCTGAAAACAATAATAACTGGTGATGAAACATGGTGCTTTCTTTTTGAACCAAAAACAAAAAAAAAAAATCACTCGAATGAAACACACCAAGTTCTCCTAGGAAGAAGAAAGTTCGTCTTGACAAGCCCGAAGGAAAAGTAATGCTTGTAGTGTTTTCGATTATTAAGGACTTGTCTATTATGAATATATTAAAGAGGGGGTTACACTCAATAAACAGGCATATAAAGAAATACTTGTGCGCCTTCGTGATGCGATAAGAAGAAAAAGAAACCAACCGTTTTAAACAAAACAGTGGAAATTGCTACATGATAATGCCTCTGCTCATAGAGCCACTATTGCTCAAGACCTTTTAGCCAAACACTCAGTATCTGTCTTGCCGCATCCTCCTTACTCTCCTGATATCGTCTCATGTGATTTCTTCTTTCCAAAACTTAAAATGACGTTAAAAGGGAGGCGCTTTTCATCGTCATCAGAAGTAATTGAAAATGCGACGGTGGAGCTAAACAAACTTAGAAAAATTGACTTTGAACTAGCATTTCAACAGCTTTTTTTTTTCACGCTGGAAAAATGTGTAGATAACCAAGGCTCCTATTCTGAAAAATTTGATGTTTAAATTATTAATTATGAATAAATAACACTGGTATACACTGAAAAAGGTTTTTGATAATGCCTCAATTTCTGACCTAATTTGAGGTGCTGATCACGAAAATAATGTTAGTTTTTATGTATCTAATCATTTTTTAAAGATTTAACATATACATATTTAGGCCACAATGTGTTACATCAATACATATAATCGGTACGAAAAAAAAAACATTGAACGCAAATAAAAACTGAGAACGTCATACCAAAAGGTACTTTATTTACTGTAGTATAAGAAAACTGAATCTATAAAAAAAAATGTTTTTTTTTTTGCTTATCCCTAGTACACGTGGTACAGGCCATGATAATCATGGTGGGTAGTTAGCGACTGCTTTTACTGTAAGCGCACCACATATCTACACATGTGAAAAGCAGTTCGACTTTGCACTTACAAATGCCAGAGCCCCGTTTGGTTACTTGCACTCGCTGTTGGGGTTGGACTTTTGCAAGAATCGGGGGCCATTGGAGCATTTTTTTTTAAACAGAAAAAAGTGCCCAATGCGGGAATCGAACCCGGGTCCTAGTGGTCGAAAACCAAACGGTTTACCCAGCCATAAAAAAATGTAAAATGCTACAGTCAATCCTTCATGAATTTCATGATTTTCTCTTATAAGTGTATTTCGGCAGGTCGCGGGACATATTCCAGCAGTAATCTGCCATCATGTGGCAGTCCCAGACACCTTGATATCTCTCTTTCATCACTTTCATGCCTTGATCGAATCGCTTGCCTTGTTCATCACTATATGCACTGAGATTATCAGGGAATTTTTCCTAGTGGCTATGCAAGTAGTGAACCTTAATACTCATATTTACACCCAATCCTTCATAGCTTTCAAGGATATTTTAAACAAGCTCTTTGTAATTATCGTCTCTTCTATTACCTAAAATTCCATGACTACAGCCTTAAAGCCTGACCATGCTGCTTCTTCAATTCCATTCATGGTTATTAGAAAATGTTTGCCATTCAGGAGTCTTTTGATTTGAGGTCCTTCAAAAACTCCTGCTTTATCTTTTCTAGGCTAATATCTGGAAAAAAACGACATATATATTTGAAGCATTCTCCATCTTTATCCAGAGCCTTTACAAACTGCTTACATAAACCTAGCTTTATACACTGCGTGACATTGAAAATGGGACACCAAGAAATAGTGGCCAGAAAATTATGCAAATTTCAGGGTAGACGCGCCTAACAGAGTTATGCAAATGATGTAAAATGCGCAGCTCTCGTGCGCACATGGAGTAAGATATAAGGGAAGGAACTTGCAGGAAGGACAGTATTCGTGTCGTTATTTCTTCAAAGAAAATCATTGTAGAAATTTTGTTCTTGTGTCAAAAGACACGTGTAATAACAGAGAATGCCAGGTCATCGTAAACGGAGGCAGTTCAAGCAGACAGACGCTTTTACGAGGGGCATGGTGATCGGACTGAAAAGGGCAGGTTGGTCCATACGTCAAATCGCAGCTGATACACACCTTGGTGCGTCCACGGTGCACCGACTGTGGAGAAGATGGTTGGAACAAGGAAATGTGGCAATTTATAGGAATGTCGGTGCAACCAGAGTGACGTCAGCACGTGTGGATCGGCGTATCCTTCGACAAGCAGTGGCGGCCCCACAAGGCATTGTATCGCCATCCTGCAACATGTCCAAGACACCCTAGATCATTCCATCTCGACCAGAACCATTTCCCGTCGATTGGTTGCTAATGGCTTGCACTCATGCCGTCCGCTAAGAAGACTGCCATTGACCCCACCGAATAGGCGCCAACGTTTGGAATGATGCCGGGCTAGATCGACGTGGATGACGGAATGGCACAGGGTCTTGTTCTCAGATGAGTCGCGTTTCTGCTTGTCCAGTGATAGTCGCCGTGTACGCGTGTGGCGTCGATGTGGAGAAAGGTCCAATCCGGCAGCAATTGTGGAACGCCCCACCGTGCGACAACGTGGAATCATGGTTTGGGGCGCAATCGCGTATGATTCCAGGTCACCTTTACTTCGTATTCAGGGCACTATGACGGCCCAACGATACGTTGATGATGTGCCGCGACCGGTGACACTCCCCTACCTTCAGGGGGTACCCAATGCCCTTTATCAGCAGGATAACGCCCGACCGCACACTGCTCGCATTAGCCAACAAGCTCTGCAAGATTTACAGATGCTTCCCTGGCCACCGTACTCTCCTGATCTCTCACCAATCGAGCACGTCTGGGACATCATTGGACGCCGTTTGCATGCCTTGCCACAGCCGCGTTCAGAAGACGAACTGTGGCAAATGGTTGAGAGGGAATGGAGAGCCATCCCCCAGGACGCCATCCGTATTCTGATTGACTCTCTACCTAGACGTGTTGCTGCGTGCATCTCCGTCCGCGGTGGTCCTACTTGCTACTAAGCCGACGCCGTTCTCGCTCTGTATTATGACTATCATTTTGAAATAAAGATCACTTATTGTTCGTCCCTGTCTCTCTCTGTCTGCCGAGTTTAATCACTTTCTGGCCACTATTTCTTGGTGTTCCATTTTCAATGTTACGCAGTGTATGTAATGGTGGTAGAATGTTTTCTTTCCCGAGACACCAGAGGTTTGCTAATCACATTAGCTTTTTCTACTGTAAGTTCATCTCGAAGACGCCATTTGTTTGTTTTCCAATGTACTTGTCGTGCCCTGCTATCCCACATGCATAAAAAACAAGCATACTTGGTGTATCCGCTTTGAAATCCCAGTAAAAAGTTAACCATTTTTAAATCAACGCAAATAACCTATTATGCTCATTGTATTTGATTTTATTCAAGATGGGTTTTATATTTTCAACATTCTCCTTCATTTTGTTGTATACGCTATAGGAATAGTTGCATATTCATTTTCATTATGAAGTAAAACACATTTGAGGTTACGCACGGAACCATCGATAAATAGACGCCAATCTCCAGGACGGTATTCGTCTAGTTTTAAAAGGTGTAGTAAGCCTTTTACATTGGTGCAGTAAACCAGATTATCATTCAGCTGATAGAAAGGAAGGAACGAACTTTCTCTTGTCCGATAAAATGTTACGTTGACATCGTCTTCGAGTTGGCTCATTTCTTTTAATCTTGATGCAAGCAGTTCCGCATCTTGCTTTGAAAGTCTCAGGTCACGTGTCAAATCATTCAGTTTTTGGTTGTAAAAAACGTTTTGGACATTCTTGTTCTCCATAGTTCTCACTATCAGAATCATCCAGTTCGATATCTTTTTGTGTGGTGTCTTCTGATTCATCATAAAGAGGATTATTAGCACTGGATGAAAAAACTGGGAGGGGACTATTTGGGCTGTGTGGTATTGGAAGTCTAGCTGAATATAGGTCTTTGTATATAAGCTTTTTCTTACCATTCCTGTTAAAGTGTTTCAAGTCTTGTACGCAAAAGTAACATTTATTGTCATGAATATTTGGCTCTCGCTAAACCATAGGGATCCCAAATGTCAGTTGCCTTTCACCCTTTGTCCACAGGCGCAGTGTTTAGACACACGTTTTGAATACCTTATATGGAGCCCATGTCTTGTCCTGGGCTCCTAATTTTATACAAAAATATGCGAAATACGCCCGCTTTACAAAGTCTGTTATTGCATTTCTTTGCGCTTTTACAATATATTCGCCACATATGTTGGGGCACGTTTTTGTAACCATACCCCAACAGAAGGCGTATGTATAATCAAATCAAATGGATACATGGCTTCCCTCCCACATAGACTTACAGACCATTTTTTTTTGCCCAGAAACTTAGACACTTGGTGACACCAGACTTCCATGCCGAAAGCTGATGCCTGGTAAAGAAGAAGACATCCAGAGACATCCGAGCTGGAAACTGTTGTTTCATATGTACATATATTCCCCTCACCAAAAATTTAGGTAAAGGTGACCAGAAAAAAAAAAAAAAAGAGAAAAATGGAGAAGGAAGATCTCTAAAGACTGAAACTTATAAAATATCCTTCCAGAGAAAGGAAAGCATCACATTACAGTCCAGGTAAAAAGGGCCTGGGTCAATTTTAGCCAAGACGGGGGGGCGATATATATACCATCCCGAGAAAAAGGGAGGATTATATTTCAACCCATGTGGAAAGAGAGGGGGGGCTGGCGTCTGAAATTTTACACTATCGCCGTAGATGTTACTCTCTTTAGATTTTTGTTTTGGTAATACTATATGTTCTATTTTTTGATGAGGCCTGGGGCGTCTATGAAATTGATACTGGAACGTTGGCCATTTTGATTGGTGTTTCTTTCGGCGAATGAAAATGGAGAGAGAGATGAATAAAAGAAGGTTCTTTGCCAAAAGGCAAAATTCGATCGGAGTCGCTCAGTGAGAAGGACGATTTTTAGACGGGCCTGAGACGTAGAGGAGACCAGACCTTGCCGCCGCCTTCGAGAGAAGGTAAGCCCCTTGCCATTATGGCTTAGCCCCCCCTTTTTTTATTATTTTTCGAACAGAAGCTAATCTATTTAGATTCTGAATGGGCCCTAAAGGGCTTTAAGTGACTTAAAAGGAGTGTTAGGGTTCGTATATTTTGTCCCGCTAGAATAGATGGAGATCTAGGTTTCCCCCCCTTTTTGTGTAGTAGCCAACCTAGATTTCGCATGGGCCTTAAAGGGCTATAAAGTAACTTCAGGTCACCTCTATCTAAATTTTACTATGTAAATAGCATATCTCGTCAGTATAGACATGTTCCCAAATTTTAAGATATTTTAAATAAATATCTAGAGAAATTTTCTTGTTTCCTGAGTTTTTTTTTTTCCCCTGTGAATGTGATGATGTAAAGACATATGCCGATAGTGCATCACTGACAGCTGTGCTGCTATTATACAACATTAAGGTCTTCCTGCGGGTTATATACATGGGGTTGTTGGCCTAATTTGCTATATATATATACTTAAGTAAGGAAACTTTTAATAAGTCACATTGTGTATCCTCCCTTTTCAACTATCCAAACCGGGAACCCATCAATGTCGCCCGCCGCGGGGCTCGAATTTAGTATATGTTTCTTCCCCTATACTTTAGAAATATATACCTAATGAAAAGCCATACTATTTTTAAGTATTGGTGAAGTAGTCCACGCATCCTGAGATTAACAGTCTATTATAAATCGTGAATTTTAATTTACGCTTTCCGTTTCACTGGCATTTTATCAGGCAATGAAAGTTATGTTGAGGCGGTGTATACCGCATCTCTCGCCGCTGTCTTTTACGATTCACATTGTTTGTGGCAAAAACCTTAATATTATCATTGATTTCTGATATCAAAGTAAAACGTCTATGGGGATGAGTATCTGGTATTCTGGTCTTCTCGAGCTTTCGAGCTTGTCCGCCCTTCTACAGGAGAAACATATACAATATATCAAGAAAATATAACGTCGCCTGATGCTAAAACTATTATGATTCTATGTACATATATATATATACATTAGGAAGTTTTGCATATTATTTGTTTTCTTAAGACATATTTTTTGATTAAGGTATTACACATATTCTACTATTGTTTGCTATATTCTATGAATTATCTTATAGGTTAGAAATTCTATTATTTAAGTAGTTTTATAATAGTTATTGGCTATTACATATAAGTTACTTATATTATTGTTGATATTATTAGCTGGTACTAGGATATATTGTGTTATATGTTTCGGGCAAATCTATTTTCTATTAATGCTATTGTGTTTTCTGAATAATAGAAAATCAATTATAAGCCTTTGATATTTGCTGTTTATGTTATTGTAATGTATTCTAGGTTCTCCTAATGCGAAAGTGTGACCTGTTCCTTTGCAGTATTGGAAAATTAGAGACCTATTGTCTTGATTAATAACGTTGCATCTATGTTCATATATTCTATTGCTGACTCTCCTTCCTGTCTCCCCTGCGTATTTTGGCTTGGCAGCTGTATACACTCTGACAAGGGAAGGTTATCCTGAATTGACAAATGTATAATTTTTGTCTTTAGTAGAGATTTCCAAGACTCTATTTCTGAAACATTTTTTTTTTAGATGAAGACAAATAAAACCATCTTGATAGTATTGAATTTTACAGTAAATATTTGCCAGCAGAAGGCATGATGAGATTACATGAAATTTAAACCAGTTATATGTCTAGTATGTTCCTTCAGTTGTAATTTGACACCGTCTTGAAATAAAGAAATTGGACGGTGCGCTATATCTTGATGCTGGATATTTCTGTGTCAGAAAGGTGTAGTTATTCTGTTTAATGAGAATTCCAATAATTATCGAAATTTAGCAGATTATCATTGGGGATTTGAACAACTGTCTTGAAAATTTTTGAACAGCCCGAGTAGATAGAAGAGTCCTAGAGTTAGAGTGGAGAATTAGTAGTACAGACTGACCACTCGACGCAGATAACTCTAGGGAACAATTACTGTGAGAATCCGCCGTAGACAAGAAGAACATTGATTCTCAGGATACTCGATAGGCAGAATTTTGAGAATTGATAAAGTCATGGTTAAAGTTTACACAGGCATGTGGGAGTAAAGACAGTGATTTAAAGAGGCAGCCTTGTGTCTTAAATACTTTCAGTGGAAGCAGATGCCACTGCAAATATTCAGGTCTAATAATTTCCAAATTTGAAGTCATGCATGACGGGTTAGCACGGGATTGACGCCTGGACGGGTTTCCACTGGGATTAATCGAGCTTGCGAAAGAACTAGAAGAAGTGTGACATGTCACGCCACTGTACTAAATTAATAATTGAGAAGATTTATGTTGAGCCAACTGAAATTAGTAAAGAATTAAGAGATTAAGGTCTTATTCTTTGAGTTTTACACTAATTTCAATTACGCGATATGGACGGCGTTATAAGTTGGGTGGAAATGATTCGGCCGCAATGGGATGGTCTCCTGGAGGTGGTACGATCAAATACTTACTTATTGAATGCCGGGCGGGATCGCATGAAGCATTAAATGACATCGTGAAATGCTTAAAGAAACACCCTAGAAGATTGGGGATCGACAAAATGACGACATGGAAAATGCTCAACATTGTACATTGGCAGCAAAATGATATCTTGCTATTGTATGGACGACCACTCCTTCCTGAAATGTGCAGCGGATGTTAGTCCCAGAATTAGGTCCTTGAGGCGACACTTTCCTGTGCAGATGACATAAAGACGCATGACAAAACAGCACATGAGCATTTAAACTAGCTTCAATTCCTGCCATTAATTAATTTAGTTGACCAATAGCTATAGAACCGCTGGAGACCTCCATACCCTGTGTGAATATTTTAGTGAGAAATGAGCGATTCAATTCTATGAGCCATGAGGTATCCTGTAAGATCAGAGCTGTACCCCATTCAATTTTTTTAATAGTAGCCAGTGCGAGATATTTCCAGAATGTTTGTTTCTTTCTCTAACTGTCATATAATTCGGAAACTAGAAAACTACACTATTTTGATACAGTTTACATCTAGCATCCATGTGAACTCAATATGACTATTGAAAGTAGATTGAAGATGAATGAGCGAGCCAACCTAAAGAGAACGAGTTTAATATGCTTACAATCAGTAGTTGAAACAGACTATTCGCACAATTTTGTTATGTTCTCCCCCTAGCTGATCTATGACATTATAGATTTTTTTTTTAACAAGGTGACTACCCCGTCGAGTGTATATGAAGGTATAAAGGTTTAAAGGTCATAGGCTGTTGGAATAATAATACACTAGTAATAATTATAGTTCATTCTGATGTACAATAGAGGCAGTGAGAACAGCGCCCCTACCATCATGGCTAGTTAGTTTCAATACACCCAGAAAGAGCATTGATCTAAGATTACTATCCACCCACATGGATGAACATGTACCTCTCCCATTTCCTTTCCCTTTTGGGCCATGAACCCATCTTTCACCCCTCGGTTCCCTGCCCCCATTAATACATGAGATTCTCTTCTCCAATCCCCACTACTAATCTGGAATATTTCAGACAGCAGACTGAGAGAGAACCATGCACCCTGGAGATGACCCCTCACCCAGCCAGACGCCGTTGCCGTCTGCGCTATACCATTTGGAGAAGTTTGAGGGAAATGGGCTCATACCATTCGACAAGTTCATCCGGGACTTCGAATTGGTCTACGATGTGAAAGCCCTGGATGATTCTAGGAGGAGGATCCTCCTGGACAATCACCTTCGAGGAGCTGCGAGAGAGTTCGCCCTCCAGGCCTCCCAGATCAAACTGGGATACAACGAATTAAAGGAAAACCTGGAACAGAGATTCTCCAGGAGGGCCCCCAAGAGAGAAGCCAGGAAGAAGTTCTTCTCCTGTAGACAAAGGCCCGGAGAAAAGGTTAAGGAATACGCGAACAGAGTGCGGAGCCTTGCCTCAGAAGCCGAGTCAGATGACCTGAGGATCGACATCACTGAGGTCGCTGATATCTTCCTCACTGGACTCTGTCCAAACCTGTGGCAGAGAGCCCACCAACTCCAGAATGAGTCATGGGAGGTAATTGTGAGCAGTCTCCACCAGATCGAAGAAAGGGATGACGAGTACTCCAGATGCCAAATGGAAGATGAAGAGGGGAGTGCCAGGAAGTTGAGGGAGTTGACGAGCCAGATGGCCCGGCTGGAATCCAAGTTAAAGAACCTGGAGACGGAAAACCAGGACCTGAGGAGGACCCACAGGGAGCAACCCAGGATGAATATGGGAAACAGGTGGGACACCAACCAGGCCAGAGGTTTCCAGCGGAGAGGAGGTTCCGCTCAGAACAACCAGCCCACTATACAAGGGACCAGGCAGGAGAGACCCCGACAGAACCCCAACGGTAGAGCCCCACAAGAACAGCGCAAGGAAGGCCCTCCAACAACAACCAAGGGAGGAGCGCCAAGGGGGTATGAGGGCCCCGAAGCAACGCGGACACCCATCAGGTGCTTCAGATGCGGGGAGACAGGCCACATGGCAAGAATTTGCACAGCCATGACAAAAAAAAAATAGGTCCGGCTTGCCTCAAAGCAGGGAATGGGGGAACTCTAGCCGGCCTACCTGTAATCACTTGTACATTTGTAGATAAAGGTTGGTCTCTGAGTAATAGGACTATCAGACTAATTATCGATACAGGCTCAGAGGCCAACATTGTAAATATAGATTCCTTGGATATTAGCGCTGAAGGTTTGGGTAAACCTACCTTCCTTAAGGGGATTAGTGGGAGTGAGTTAAGGTCACTGGGGAGTGAGTTAATAGAGGTTAGGGCCTATATCAGGGGAAAACCCATCAGGGAAGTAAAAACAACATTTGAATACTGCCATCTAGGTGGGCTAGGCTTTGATGGAATCCTAGGTATGCCAGGATTCAAGGCTCTAAGACTCACTCTCAACCATGATGGAAGCGTCAGATCAGACTTTGAGCAGGACGAAGAACCGACTAAGTCGGCCTTCCTGTCCTCGTTACAGGCCAGTGAGGTGCCTGTCAGACCACCCAGTATACCTCTACATAAAATCAGGACAGGGGAAGACGTCCTTAGGGCATATAGTCACTGTTTCTGTGACGACATCTCCGATATGGGCGATGGGTCAACCATCATTGCCCCTAAGTTAAAGATACTGACTGGAAAGCCAGTCTATAGACGTCAGTATCCGATCCCAAATAAGCTGGTCTCAAAGGTGAAGGCCTTAGTAGACGAATTGGAAGAAGCTGGAATTATCGAGGGGAGTACATCCTTATGGAATTCTCCCCTATTCCCTGTTGCTAAAACAGACGGCAGCGTCCGCATTACAATGGACCTGCGATTAATTAATGAGGTGACAGAATTCTTCCCGTTCCCAATACCTCGCGTTGAAGACAACCTGCGTGCTTTTGCAGGCGCAAAGGTCTTCAGCACATTAGACTTGACCTCTGGATTTTTCCAGATTCGCATCCCGGAGGGTGATAGAGATTATTTCACTTTCTCTCTGCCCTGGGGGAGATATCGTTTCACACGTCTACCACAAGGAGCGAAGAACTCAGCTCAGATCTTCCAATGGGCCATGAATTTGGTCCTAGGGGATTTGTTGTATAAATGCGTTCGTTTGTACATCGATGATGTCATCGTCTACAGCGACTCTCATGAGCAGCATGTGGCGGACCTTGCCGCTGTACTCGAACGCCTGAGTCGCTTTAATCTAAAGGCTAGGCGTGGGAAGAGTTATTTCTTCAAGGGCTCTGTAGATTACCTCGGTCATGTAATTGATCAGGATGGGATAAAACCCATGTGGGATAATGTCGCGGCTCTCAGGGATTTGAAACGTCCCCACAACATCAGGGGGGTCAGAAGTCTTTTGGGTACTGTAAACTACTACAGGCGCTTCATACCCAACGCAGGTGAACTCCTAGCTCCACTAAGTAACTTATTGAGAAAGGGGCGAAGATTCACTTGGGGTACAATAGAGCAGACAGCCTTTGAGACCATAAAACAAGTACTAACCAGTGAGCCTTTACTGGCTCATCCAATGGTAGGGCGACCATTTATCCTCAATACAGACGCCAGTGGAATAGCGGTTGGCGCTTGTCTCCAACAGGAGATAGACGGGGTTGTCAAGCCAATAGCTTACTATAGCAAACGGTTGATAGGCCCCGAAACTCGCTATTCCACAATCGAAAAGGAGGCTTATGCCGTAGTGTTGTCTCTGCAGCACTTTAAACACCTCCTGGCGGGCAGTAAGGTTGAGGTGCATACCGATCACAAACCGATCACTTATAACAAGGGGTCTGATTATAAGAACGCTCGATTGTCTAGATGGGCAGAGATCATCCAAGACTTCAATGTGACATTTGTGTATGTCCCGGGGAAAGAAAACACGGTAGCCGACTTCCTCAGTAGGTTCCCGTGTGAGGATGATCCTGAACCATCACGAGATAAGAGAGTTGTGGCCGCAGTAATTAAAAATCGTGGGCCCCCCTTGATAGATAGTGATCGGACGTGGGAAGGTTTGCTTAAGGACAAGAAATGGGCCCCCTTATTGAAACTAATAGGTGACAGACGGTCTACCGAGACTGTAACTTATAAAAATAAGGATTATAAAATGCACGAGGTTTACCTCGTGTCTAAGAACAGTGGGGGTATCTGGGTGAAGGTGGTTCCGTCAGACATTAGGGAGATGGTGATTAAATATCACCACGACGTTCCGACGGGAGGTCATTTTGGGGTCAGGAAGGTAATGAGAAGGCTGAAGGACGATTATTATTGGCCGGGTATGAGGACACAGGTCCGAAACTATATATACAGATGCGAGGGTTGCCAGCTCTCAAATCAAGGTGTAACCAAGGCTGGTAATGCTCCCCACTTCAGGCCTGGAAAACCATTTGAGCATCTTGCTCTAGACTTCATAGGACCCTTAGAGAAGACTTCCAAAGGACATTCTAGCATCCTGACCATAGTCGATTTATTTACCAAATTCCCTATTTTAATACCTACAAGAGACCAGTGTGCCAGTACAGTGGTTAAAGCGCTGTTGGAAAGCGTAATTACTATCTTTGGAGTACCGAAAACTATACTTTCGGACCGGGGTTCGGCATTCATTAGCTGTATTTTCAAAGGGATTTGCAAGGCCATGGGGGTAAGTGCAGTGAACACCACTGCTTGGAGACCTCAAAGTAATGGCGCTGTAGAAAGGCTCAACAGAACAGTAATTGAATCTTTGCGTAGGTGTGAGGCAGGTTCTAATTGGGATGACATCTTACCCATGGTAGCTTTAGCTATCAGAACCACTGAACATTCTAGTACAGGATTTACGCCAGCGAAACTCGTCTTCGGACATGAGCTGAGGCTCCCACAACCCTTTCAGGAAGCGGGACAAAGTCCTGTAAGCGAAGATTTGATTGCTCAAACGGCAGCCTTCTACGAGCGGGAACTAACAGAGGAGGTCGAGAAGATAAGAGAGGTAGTAAGGCAAACCTACTTGAATGAACAGGAAGAAGCTAGGATTAAGTTCGAAAACAAAAGGCTGAGAACTTTCAATAACGGGGACTTAGTCCTAGTGGAGAGAATGCATGAGACGAAGGGGCGTCACAAATTTGAGCCAAGGTATGGGGGTCCATATGAGGTACTAAAAAGAGCTGGTGATACTGTATATCTCTTGAAGAATCTAGAAACTGGGAATTTGGATAAATACCATATAGATAGGTTAAAACAATACCATATACCAATTAGGATTTTCCCCACAGAGGAGGAGGAGACTAGTGATGGTAATTCAAGTCAAAGTTCCAGTGATGAAGATCATTGGATTCATCTTACAGGTCCAACTTATCTCCCTAATAGGTCTGTTAATGTAGTGGTTCCACAAAGGGTGACAACCAGAGCGAACTCAGAAGTAATGAGACGAGGGGAAGTTGACAGAGTTAGTGTGAACAGTTTAACTTTACGCAGGTCTACAAGGGTGAAAAGGCCCACACAGTGTAAATTCTGCTTAGACTGTCGCCTCTAACTAGGATTTTGGAGTGTGTACGGAGAATCAGCTCGATAGAATGAGAAGTTTAGAGATTTCAACCTTTTTTTTTTTTTTCATTTAAAAAAAAAAAAAAACCTTTTTTTTTTTAAAGTAGAACTTCATTAGGATTCCTTTTTTTTTTTCTATACAAACTATTTCTTGTTAAAACCCGAGTTTCAAAGACCAGTGAGAATAATGTATACCATTGTGAATTAACTATTTAGTGTAAATCTGAAATTTTAGTTATTATCAGGAGTAATAGGTGAAGGAAGGTGTAGGAAATCACAACTTAGAGGGGGGCTATGTCTAAAACAACAAACCTAATAGGCATCCTATGGCTTGTGTTGGGTATTTCAGAAACCCTATAATCCCTGGCCTTCAGGTAGTAGCTTTGAAATAGGTTTCTAATGAGGACATGAAAGGTCAATCTTTCAGAGTAAAGTTGTGAAGTATAGGGACCCTAAGCCAGGGGTAGAAGTTAAGTAGGCCCAGACCGTAGTCGATCCTTGGAAAGCACTTGAGAATGTTAGTGTTGGGTAGTGAATCATAAACCCTATAAATCCATCTTTCAATAGAGTGTTGAGGTCGGACTACTGCAAAGGGGACAGACGCACGATGAAGTATGAAGATAGTGACTTCACCCACGGTGGCTAGGGGAGTGACTCAATCCGCTTTTATGAGGTGTCACGTTTAATGGTCCTTTATACACCATTATAATTTGTGTGTGTCTTTATAGAATTGTCGTGAAAAGTCGCTTAGTGTCAAGGCAAGGGCAGTTTTTGAAGTTACACTGATTCTTTTTTTTGGTAGGTTAGCTTCCAGATTATTTAGAATTGTTAACAATTATTGTTGACAATCATTTATCGAGTATAAAGTGTTAGTATATATAGAGCTTGTACAGAGGCAATTTCTTTGAGTAACCTAGGGCTTTAGTTCCCAATTTGTTTAATTAGAAAACTTTATTTGATTTCACATTAGTCCTGGAATTTAGAAATTGTTAGGGTTTATTTGATAGAGATTATTGAGTGTTTTGGCGTCTATAGCAGTTTTTAACTTTAGAATGAATGCCCACAGTGACTGAATTTTTTTTTTTGTATGAATGTGAAGTGGAATAAATGATGAGAAGGTTAAAAACTAGTATACTGTTAGACCAAATTTACTTTAGAGTAGTGTTAGGGAATTTAATAGGTTCAATTTTCAATTTTGATTTCTTTATTTGTTAAGAACGATAGCCTCACAGGACTGTAAAAACTCTATTGTTAGGAAAATATTCGCTCCATTTTTGTTAGGTCTCCTTTTGGAGGAGTATAATTTTTTTTTTAATTTCTATTACTAGGGTAATAAAGTACTCTTTGTTATTTATATCAACTTGAATTTTAAGAGTCGTAGATAATGATCATATCTCGATTCCCAGACTGGAAGGTTGTGGGAGGTTATGATCAGACCAGAAAACCCACAAAACTTCTCCTCATTAGAGGAAACGAAGAGGTATAGATTGAATTTTATGCAGGATGGGGGATTTGTTTTAGCCATGCCGTGTAACCTAGGGTATAACGGCGCGACCTTGGGTAACCGATCTGACACCGTAGTTTCGACGCTTTTAGCGTGGCTGGAGTGAGGGTGTTCTAGACGGGAGGTCCTGTAAGATTGGCATGTAGGCAGAGATTGCCCAGTTATTCTAGACGAAGTGTTTCCGTCTATTGAAATTTTTTTTGGTACCAGTTTGATTCCCCATAGCTAGCGGAAGTTTCTTCTAATAAAGCATTCGCCCTGCCATACGTTTTGTTGGAATGAATTCGAGTATAAGACCGATTCGAGAGGCAAAATAAGTAATTATTAGGACCTTCAACGAGTTTAAACTCGTTTCATGATAGGATAAGATTTTGAAGTATTAGTTAAATATAGGGACCGCGAACGAGACGCCAGAACGAGCCAATGAGTCAAAGTTTTAGAAGTGTTGTATTGAGGACAGTAGAATTAAGAGCAGTTATACAGGGAGTAGAATTCTGAAGGAATTTGTAAAAGAACCAAAATTTCAGATTGATAAAATTCAAATTTATAAGATGTAGATTTGTAGGATTCAGGTCAATGAATAGAGGGTATATTAGTAGATGAAAGTAATATGAATTTCTTGGAAGGGGGAGGTAGCTGAACTGTACACACCCCAGAGACAAGGTAAACGGAGTCACAAACAAAATAGTAGAAATTGATTAGTCGCTCTACCAAAAACAGAAAAATTCTCTTCATACGGTTGTCACCCTAGATTTAAATGGACTGTGTAGTTTAATAGAGGTCTGGGCTATGCTCCATTTGACCAAGATTCTAAATGACGTTCCCATCTGGGTTGAGAGAGTATTGGAATTTGAGGAATCTAACACACAAGAGAGAACCCACCCTCCAGTAGGATCGGGATAGACGAATATTACCCAGTGACCAACTCGTGATTCCAGACTGGATAAGATTGAAACTTAACTGAGATACTAAACCTTGAACCTTCAGCGCACAAATATACATTATGTTTACATTTTCTTTTTCAATATGTTATTATTTTTATATCATATATATTATATTATAGTCATATACTATTCATTTCAACAATTTTATTTTGACATTCATGATATTCATATTTATATTAAATATTTAATTATATATATTTTGTCACCAAATATAATCTTGTAGTAGTTTTCTTTTGTCATCTATCATGGGATGATTTTTATCACTTATATCTTAACATATTTAATCACTATCTACATGATATGTTTTTACTTCAATATATATGTTATACTCATCATATAACATGGAAGGATTCATTTTATCATTACATATTTCGTGCCTTATTTAATGATTACTTACATAATTTGTTTTCTGTAATTTTTATTTAGCAAAAGTCATCATGTCATAGGCTAATCATTATATACCAAGATATTTCTTTCAGCTAACTATAATTATCCTTTCCTTTGATTGTATATATATATAACTATACCACACGAATGTCTTGATTGGTACGAAAATAAAGATGCTGGCATGTTTTAGGAATTGGACTAGTCAGTTATTTCTAAACGACTTCTTGGCGCCCAATTTTTTTTATATATAATATGTAATAGGGAAATGTCCTAACTGTATTGTTAGCAGAAAGAAGGTAGCAATGAATCCAGTACCCCAAGAGGCAAGGATGGGGTTGAGAGGACTTACCACTAGGAAGGCCTACTCCTCAAGACCAAAGAAGAAAGTGGAAGGGTGGTATATATACCCATGAATGGTAAGACAGATGACCTTGCTTACTTCCATACATATGATATGACTGTCCCCAATAACCTATTTTGATAACAGTGTTCTGACAGAATAATAGCACATAAAAACCCCTTTGCCAGGATGCGCAATGCCCACTAGTGTTCGGAATAATAAACATCTAGAATGGCATACCATCATTTTGACTAGCCTTACCTTCCCTATAGGTTTCGGTACACCTGGCTTCACCTAGTAATGGAAAATGCATTTTGCTAGAAATGGGTCTGCTTTCATAGTAACTGATGAAAGGCAGATGAATAATGAATAGCACAAACGCATTTGTCCATTACTTGGCAGGGGGAGGATTGTTGGGGCACGTTTTTGTAACCATACCCCAACAGAAGGCGTATGTATAATCAAATCAAATGGATACATGGCTTCCCTCCCACATAGACTTACAGACCATTTTTTTTTGCCCAGAAACTTAGACACTTGGTGACACCAGACTTCCATGCCGAAAGCTGATGCCTGGTAAAGAAGAAGACATCCAGAGACATCCGAGCTGGAAACTGTTGTTTCATATGTACATATATTCCCCTCACCAAAAATTTAGGTAAAGGTGACCAGAAAAAAAAAAAAAAAAAAAGAGAAAAATGGAGAAGGAAGATCTCTAAAGACTGAAACTTATAAAATATCCTTCCAGAGAAAGGAAAGCATCACATTACAGTCCAGGTAAAAAGGGCCTGGGTCAATTTTAGCCAAGACGGGGGGGCGATATATATACCATCCCGAGAAAAAGGGAGGATTATATTTCAACCCATGTGGAAAGAGAGGGGGGGCTGGCGTCTGAAATTTTACACTATCGCCGTAGATGTTACTCTCTTTAGATTTTTGTTTTGGTAATACTATATGTTCTATTTTTTGATGAGGCCTGGGGCGTCTATGAAATTGATACTGGAACGTTGGCCATTTTGATTGGTGTTTCTTTCGGCGAATGAAAATGGAGAGAGAGATGAATAAAAGAAGGTTCTTTGCCAAAAGGCAAAATTCGATCGGAGTCGCTCAGTGAGAAGGACGATTTTTAGACGGGCCTGAGACGTAGAGGAGACCAGACCTTGCCGCCGCCTTCGAGAGAAGGTAAGCCCCTTGCCATTATGGCTTAGCCCCCCCTTTTTTTTTATTTTTCGAACAGAAGCTAATCTATTTAGATTCTGAATGGGCCCTAAAGGGCTTTAAGTGACTTAAAAGGAGTGTTAGGGTTCGTATATTTTGTCCCGCTAGAATAGATGGAGATCTAGGTTTCCCCCCCTTTTTGTGTAGTAGCCAACCTAGATTTCGCATGGGCCTTAAAGGGCTATAAAGTAACTTCAGGTCACCTCTATCTAAATTTTACTATGTAAATAGCATATCTCGTCAGTATAGACATGTTCCCAAATTTTAAGATATTTTAAATAAATATCTAGAGAAATTTTCTTGTTTCCTGAGTTTTTTTTTTCCCTGTGAATGTGATGATGTAAAGACATATGCCGATAGTGCATCACTGACAGCTGTGCTGCTATTATACAACATTAAGGTCTTCCTGCGGGTTAAATACATGGGGTTGTTGGCCTAATTTGCTATATATATATACTTAAGTAAGGAAACTTTTAATAAGTCACATTGTGTATCCTCCCTTTTCAACTATCCAAACCGGGAACCCATCACATATATAACAGAAAATATTTGGATCGTTTTTGCTGGACCGTGGCGGCGGACAATTGGCTCGGCAACCCTGGAGCTGACGTCACTTCCTGTTGATGTAACCCTTGCAAGGCGGCGTAGCCACGCGACTTATTCTCTTTCTCCATGTTTACTATTTAATCTATATAGAAATCCCTTTACGTAATCTCGAGCTTTCAGGCATCTCTGACCTCCTACAGGAGTACATAAAAAAACATATGTTTAAATATGTTTTGTGTACTCTTGTAGAAGGGCAGAGATGCCACAATGCTCGAGATTACGTTTAATAAAGAAACTCATATACAGAGCTCTACGCGAGCTCCGCGTTCATCGGGCATGGAGGGTGAGAGAATGGAAGTAACAAATATGCTTTCAATATTGACGGATAGCCAATATGACGGGAAAAGGCTGGTGATGTTTCCGTCGATATATTAGAAAAGAACGCCGAAATTACGGCGGAAAACGTTTCTACAAGGAATTCTTCGAATTCGGAAACAATTGTAAATTATGTAAAATCGCCCGCGACAAGCGGCGGATATGCAAATCTCTCCCAATCAAGCCGGAATTGGGCTGACATCGTTGAAAACGAACTGGATAACTTCGAGCCATGCAAAAAAAGGAAACGTTCGCCTCCTTCAGAAAGGGTGCGCCAGCCTCAACCTGGTCCATCACGCAAGACTGAAGCCACCCGGGACAACACTGCGCCGCTCCAGCATTGAACAAATAAAGGTCTCCAGAGAAATGCTGGATCAATGCCGGAGCAAAGCAGCTGCCGAGACATTTGACCAGATGGTCTATCTGGAGTACTCCCCGGAGTTCACTCCGGTGGACTACATCAAGACCCTGGAGAATAAACTGGGGAATAGCTGCGTAGTGCAGGTGGGAAAAGCATCCGGACAGGTCCTGGTTGGCCTCGCGAGGCCTGAAATGGCAGAAAAAATAATTAGAATGGTCTGATGATCAGGCGAGCCCTCCTCAAAGCCCTACCTTATCGAAAAAGGCAGAAAAATAACCATCAGCGGGCTTCCATACGTCATTGAAGACGCTGACATCATCAGGACCCTGAGGCCATACTCCCAGGTGGTCTCCATCGCCCTTGCCGTGAATTCTTCCGGCGGCTACATCTGGCTGGACCTAAAAAAGACAGCGTTCATCCTCATGAACAACGGGAAAAAATCACAGATCTTCCTAAGAAGATTGCTGTGACCGCCAAGGGCGGCTCTGCGCTGGCCTACTTGGAGTACGGTTTCCGTTGCTCCAAGTGTTACAGAATGGGCCACAAGAGAATGAATTGCCCCCGGATCATCAGGGAGGCAAACACCATCCAGCCCTCGAGCCAGAAGAGCAGTGTAAAACCGGCGCCTGCTCCTAACACCACTGCAGCTGCATCGCCACCTGCAGCATTTAACCATCCTGTGCCAGTGGCTGCCCCGGCACAGACATTCTCCACGCTACCTACTCAAGAGGCCAAAGCTCCCGAGATTGAGTTCATCACCAGGACTCCGGAAACCTCCAACCAGACCGACCTCAATATCAGTAGAGGTAGCAAATCCAGCCATCGCAAGAGCAAGGATAGAGCTAGATCCTTGTCTCCAAAAGCTGGGTCAACGGCCCTATTGCAGCTTAACACTCTGCTCGAGCGCCTCCCAAGATCCCCCTTTTGGAGAGATTACACTCCTAGGCTTGAAGGAAGAGGAAGTGAAAAAAGCCATCGTGTCCCTTCCTCAACTTAGGCTACTAATGAATAAAATCAGCGCAGAACAGAAGCTGGCCCTGTTCCTACTATGCGAGCAACTCATAAAGGGACTTTGAGGCTCCAAGTCAACCCTTTACAAACGGCTCTCTGACATCAAATCATGGACAAGGAGTAGGCAAGAGCTTCCACCTTGAGTGCCTTAATGCGCGCGGCATTGCCGCTCGACACAGGAGCATCAATCTGTGCTGTTTTCTGGGGCAGCATGCAGTTGACGTTGCCTTCATGCAAGAGACTAATGTCACCACCCTGGACAGAGTAGAGGACCTCTGCTTGGGATACAGGGCAGAGGTTGTCCCAGCATCTGGCGCCAGAGGATCAGGCCTCGCCTGCATCTTCTCATCCGGCGTCCAGGTCATCTTCAACGGGTCCTGTCCCCTGGCAAAACGCCTCCTTCGACGTCACCATCCGGGAAATAAAGGAGACATTTATCAACTGCCACTTCTCTCATGCTCCTGAGGAGCGGCTACAGCAGCTACAGGCCATCGTAGCTGCTGCTGTCAATGAAGACGCGTGGGTCCTCGGGGACCTCAATATCTCCGTGGAGTCCGCGAGCGACATTGATTCCGGATCTGTCGAAGCCCTTGGGGAGCTCCTGGACCGGGCCAACCTCGTAGATGCCGCAGCTATCTTCGACGCCGCGCACTTACCAACAAGGATCTCCAGTTGCGGAAGCTGGGTGGATGCGAGCAGATTGGATCGAATTCTCCTACCATCAAGACTCTCCAACCGCGTCACCCGATACTGGAGCCTATACTAAAAGAACTCTGACCACCGTGCGGTTCTCCTCCAAATCAGCGATGCCCCAGAACCTCGTCCACCATGCATTGCTAGCATGCTCCGATCTAGGTTAATCGTTGGGACAGTGGAAATGCTTCTTAACGAGGCTTTTGGAAACATCGAGGACATGCAAAATGCGGAAATCTGGAGGAGGTGGGGACAAATCAAGGCACATCTGGCCTCGGCCATCAAGTCCCTCCATTACCTGCTCAACAACGACGACGACTACATCTATAGGGAAAGAAAATATGTCCGAATCAAGCTCGAGGATGTATCCATCAACTCGGACTATCCCTCCCTGCCGGACCTGGGGCGCGCTCTTCGTCTTCGTTGCAGGGGAACGTCGTCGACAACATTCTACGACAGCGCAGGTCGAGTGATCACGGGATAAGCGGTGAGAGACTTGGCTTTCGCCAACCTAAAGGAGCACTTTTACCACCCTAAGTGCTCACCGGAGGACATCGATGGTTTCCTGCGTGGATTCACCCTAAGGGTCACCATTGAGGAAAGCGATCCACTCCACCGCTATGGGATCGGCGAAGAAGAGATTGTTACTGCCATCGGCCGTCTGCCAACTGGGAAAGCGGCCGGGTGGGATGACTTGCCCAGCGAGCTCTTCCGGGGCTTCGATGATTTTTTCGCGAGTGCGCTCCGTCGGGTCTTCGAGGCGACCCAGCTCTGCGGGGCTCTGCCCTCTTCCATGCGGCGCAGCAAAATGTCCCTGATAGCAAAACCGCACAGTGGTCGAGGCCTAGCCGGACTTCGACCTTTCTCCTTGCCAACGACGGACTACAGAGTCCTCAGCGGAGTCCTCTACTGGCGACTGCGACCTCATCTCCGGGACATCGTACCTAAATTCCAGAGCTACGCCGTCCCAGCCTGGAACATATCCCGCGTAGCTGACGAAGTTGCCTCTGCCTGCAGAGAAGAAACTCCGCTGGCAGTGGTCGCCACCGACTTGGGGTCAGCGTTTGACACGCTGGACAGAGGCTTCCTGATGTCCGTTCTTCTCTCCGTCGGTCTTCCGCCAGTCTTCGTGGGGTGGGTTCTTCTGATCTACGCTGGGGCCGAGGCGACGGCGAGAATAGAAGGAATTGGGAGAACTCCTCTGTTCCACATGCTCAACGGAGTCACGCAAGGATGCGCTGCCAGCGCAGCGTTCTTCGCCATCTCCACCGGGCCCCTACTGCTTCGCCTGGAGCAGCTACTCGGCCGGGATAATGTCCTGGCGTACGCCGATGACATCGTCTTGATGAAATCGTCTTTACAGAATGCCTTCTGCGAAGAAGCGCCATCTGGTGGAACAGAAATCAACTAAACATTGATTTAGCCTGTTCCTTGATATTTGGCCAATCCAATTTCTTGATAAATCAAGAAAAGCCATCCACGAGCGCCAAAAGCGCGAAACCCGTTCGTGGATGAAATTGGGTTGGCCAAATATCAGGAAACAGGCTGAATCAATGTTTAGTTGATTTCTGTTCCACCAGATGGCGCTCTGCCTTCTGTAAAGCACATGTGCTCCTGGTCAGGATATGCCATTTTTAATATTGATTTCAACACCTGATCTTTTTATCTTTTATTTTTTTATTTCGTATTTTAATGTGCTAAGAGTATTTACGCAAGTTTGGCCTTAAATACCCATTTCTTGGTTTTTCAGGAAGCCATTGGGATCAAAAAATATTTTTTGGTCGCAATGGTTCAGCCTACTCCACGCTGACGAGCGCCAAAAGCGCGAAACGCGTTCGTGGATGGCTTTTCTTGATTTATCAAGAAATTGGGTTGGCCAAATATCAGGGAACAGGCTAAATCAATGTTTAGTTGATTTCTGTTCCACCAGATGGCGCTCTGCCTTCTGTAAAGCACATGTGCTCCTGGTCAGGATATGCCATTTTTAATATTGATTTCAACACCTGATCTTTTTATCTTTTATTTTTTAATTTCGTTTTTTAATAAATGGTAATTTAAAGCAACAACCCTTTATTGAATAATACTTATAACAAGCTTGTCATGTTGTATAATAGAAACACATCTATAAATAATTATACGCATGATTGACATGTGTCATTGCATCACCATATGTAATGCACTTTGTACAAACCGAGGATGAATAAATTAAACTATGTAATATATTAAGGGCTGAGCTAAAGCAAGATTGCGATAGAAGTCCAAAAACATCTAAAATCGAGAAAGAAGTCCAACAACCCTAAAGAGGAATTTGGCAGACCGTTGCCATCAGGTCAGAGGGTGTTGAATATCGCTGACGCTCCACGCCCTTTGCACCCGCTCAAAGTTCATACTCCCGCATACCTCCCCTTTCGGCAAAGATATATAAGACCTCTGCCCTAGCCGAAAGGATAGTCACTTCACCATCAGCGTGTGCCCTCGTCGGTTGTACCCAGGTCCACCTCATCGACCATGTAGAACAGTAAGAACTCTTCTATCTCCATCTTGCTCTTAGCTCGAATTTTATCTGTTCACGGAACTTTCCTACTACTACTGTGTTTCTTCTTTTTTGTTTGTGGACATTCTCAAGCTTTCCACTCTGCTTCGACCACGACTGCCTGTACTCTGTGATAACTGTTGAAGGTCTTCCAAGGTGCAGAGAGGTACTGGAGAACTCTCCACGCCCTGACTGTCCTTCTCGGTTACCACACCACAGCGAGAGACCCTCGGTAATCACAGCTATAGCGAGAGTCGACAGGATGGCCACAACGAAGATGTAAGAAGACTGTCCAGATAGAAGCGAGAGAAAGAGCCAAGATGGAAGAGCAAACCGACCAGTCCAACGATACGACCGAGCCATCTGTCCCTAAAAACAAGAGACGACATTTGAGGAGGAGGAAACGTCGCCACCCTAAGGTACCTCCACAGACCCGCTGACACAGATCGCCGATGCCCTGAGTAAGTTGCTGATCGCTCGATCTCCGAAGGAGATAGACGTGAGCCCATACAATGGTACATTTGAAGCCCAGCGCTTTTTCGACAACTTCGATGCCCAAGCAGACCGAGCTGAGCTGACCTATACAGACCGCCTACGAAAGTTACCCTGCTACCTGCAAGGTAAGCGACTCCAATATTTTCGAAGCCTACGGTTAGATAGGTTATTTTATAATGAAGCCCGCCAGACACTGATAGACTTATTCCCAGCAACGACAGAAGCGTCGTTTGCACGCTTTTTGGCCATCAAATTTGTTGTATTCCAATTGATTACACACAGCGCTCAACGTTAATTATACTTTAATTAACTATAAGGTAAAGGGAATATATATAGATTAAAAGTAAACACACATGGAGAGAAGGAATATGGCGATGGCAACGCCGCAGGTAGGGTTACATCATCGGCAGGAATGAGTCAGCTCTAGGGTTGCCGAGTAGCCAACCGTCCGCCGCCAGGGCTCCAGCAATCTCCTCCCTCGAAGTGACCTCCTATTCATGGATCACTTCGCCGCTTAAGAGTCTCGAACGATGAAGTTCGTGCAGGTTTCTCCCCAGTGGCTTGGTCAAAATGTCCGCTAGGTTTCTTCCACTTATTTACTTCAGTACTGAGGAGTGCAATTGAGATCTGAGCATTTCTCTGGTTCCTTAGGATCATTGGATGAGATCGAGTAGGAGAAGGCTTCACAGTATCTTCATTATGGCTGTCCTCTTCTGTAGGTATCACGTCTTCTTGATCTAATGAAGACACTGGATTCTCTTCAATCTCCTGTTGAGTCCCATAGCTGTAGTGTTCAACTGATGGAAGCACCTCCCGGTTGCTGTTGTTCCTCGATACATCACTCTCTTTGAAGACACAGTCCCGAGATTCCACCACTTTATTTATCTCAGGAATCCACACTCTGTAGCCACGTCCTCTGAGTGCATATCCCACAAGGTTACCTTTGACAGCTCTTCTTTCGAGTTTGGATTTACGGACTTGTCTTGGAATATGGACAAATACTTGACAGCCAATAGCTCTTATGTGTTTAAGACTAGGCTTGTTCCCTGTCCACAGTTCATATGGCGTGCATTCACCATTGTGATTGTTGAGAACTCTGTTTCTGACATAGGCTGCGGTGTAAGTCAGCTCCGCCCAGGAAGCCTTTGGCAGACCACTTCCAGATATAGTGCTCCTGACAAGATCTAGGAGTGTCCTATTCATTCTTTCTGCCACACCATTCTGTTGGGGTGTATACGTCATAGTGCGTTCATGAACTATTCCGACGCTCGTGCAGAAAGTGTCCCATTCTTTGGAACAAAATTCCAAGCCATTATCCGTACGTATTCGTTTTAGTTTCCGGCTGGTTTGTTTCTCAGATTCTTGAATCCATTCTTTGACTTTTCCCAGGGTTTCGCCTTTGTTTTTCAGGAAAAATACACTTGTATATCTCGTAGATTCATCAATGATGGTTAAGACGTACTTGGCTCCTCCCCAGCTCAATACGTCGAGTGGACCCATCAAGTCCGCATGCACCAAGTCCAATGGCATGATTTCTTTTTCCTCCTTGTGTGAGTGTTGAAGAATTGGCAGACGGTAAGACTTGCCGATCAAGCAGTCTTCGCACTTTTCTGGCTTTGCCGGGCTGCAGTCTTCGCACTTTTCTGGCTTTGCTGGGCTGCAATTAAGTCCTCTTACGCTTTGGTTCTTGGCCATCTTTGCTATCGTATATGCATTTACATGCATCAGCCTTTTGTGCCAAAGTTCCAGTGTAAGCTCTTCCTTGCATTCAGATGCAAGAGAAACACGATAATTCTGATCTATCGGAGAGGATGGAGTAGTCTGGACGTAGTAAAGTCTACCCAACTTCTTTCCCTCTATCAAGAGTTTACCTTTCATGTCCATAATGTGGCAACCACTCTTGTTGAAGACAACTTTTCTACCGTTTTCTATCATTTGGAGCACAGACAGAACACTGTGACGCATATCTGGAACATACAAGGTGTTCTGGGCAACCATTTTGCTGGCATCTCCCTTGTGTCCAACAATATTGGCACTGACAGTACCAATACCACATGCTTCTATAGAAGAACCATTCGCAACAGTGATGGAACTCATATTGCTTGTGCACTCTTTCAGACATGTGAAGTAATCTCTCTTGGGAGTCATATGGTGCGTCGCTCCAGAATCTATGATCCAGGTCTCGGCGGTAGCTCCAAACAAAGTGTTGCACATTGCCGACATATTTACGCCTTTGTTTTGGTCAAACCTCTTTGGTCTTTGTTCATTCTTTCCTTTCTTCCTGCATTCCCTTGCATAATGGCCTTTACCTCCACATTTGAAACAAACAACCTTTGCTTTAAATTGTTTTTCTGTTTCAATGGGCTTCGAAGAGGCATTAACGACCATGGCACCCACATCTTTTGGTAGATTAGACGAACGCCTTTCTGCTTCTGCCAACAGCCGTCTTTTAACTGTGGCGGTCGTGAAGTCTGAATCAGGCAAGTTACATATGGTTGAGACAACGATGTCCCAATCCTCTGGTAATCCACCCAAAAGAACCATAGCCAAATCGCCATCATCAATTTTGTCGCCAATTTGGGCCAGTTCGTTTACAATGTAGTTTATCTTCCCCATATACCCTTCCATATTGCTGTGCTGAGTCAACCTTTCGCCATATAACTGCCTTCTTAGTTGTACGGCTCGATATCTACTATCCTTTGGTGCGTATAATTTTTCCAGTTCCTCCCAGACCACTTTCGGAGTATTCAAATGTTGAACATGCAATTGTTGTTCATCATTAATCCCGAGGCAAATTTTTGCAAACGCCTTACCCTCCCGCGACAAAAATAGTTTTGTTGCAACAAGGTCACTAGGGTCAGGCTTAGCCTCTCCTGGATTGATCAAACTCCACAAATCGTTTTCGATTAGGACGAGTTTCATCTGGAAGCTCCAGCTGGAGTAATTAGCACCATTTAGTTTTGTAATCGTTGTGTTTGCCATTTTACAAAATATTTGGTAAGTAGAAAAAGGATGTTCCAAGTAATCAAAGGAAATTTTGTTACTCACGTTTTAGGCTTCGCGCTTCTTCAGTCTGACGTTTTAATCCTTGCGCTTCTTCAGTCTGACGTTTTAATCCTTGCGCTTCTTCAGTCTCACGTTCTAGGCCTTGCGCTTCTTCAGTCTCATAATCTCTGTTGTATTCCAATTGATTACACACAGCGCTCAACGTTAATTATACTTTAATTAACTATAAGGTAAAGGGAATATATATAGATTAAAAGTAAACACACATGGAGAGAAGGAATATGGCGATGGCAACGCCGCAGGTAGGGTTACATCATCGGCAGGAATGAGTCAGCTCTAGGGTTGCCGAGTAGCCAACCGTCCGCCGCCAGGGCTCCAGCAATCTCCTCCCTCGAAGTGACCTCCTATTCATGGATCACTTCGCCGCTTAAGAGTCTCGAACGATGAAGTTCGTGCAGGTTTCTCCCCAGTGGCTTGGTCAAAATGTCCGCTAGGTTTCTTCCACTTATTTACTTCAGTACTGAGGAGTGCAATTGAGATCTGAGCATTTCTCTGGTTCCTTAGGATCATTGGATGAGATCGAGTAGGAGAAGGCTTCACAGTATCTTCAAAATTGACACCCCAAATGCCCCTAGAAGACTACTATCGAAACAAAACCGGCCGACATTTTAATAGAGTCTCTGACCGACGTACTACCCGTCGCAGACCAGCGATTAATCGTAACTGTGCAACCAAACACCATTAAAGAATGGTTTGACCTAGTGTCCAGAATGAACCAGTGTGCCACCAGTGCCGCGTACCAGCGCCAAGTTAAGAAAGCCCCACATCCAACCTACCACAACCCACCACCGCGGTACAACAACCAGCGGTAATTACCACGTGTAACGTACCAAGTTGCACTCCCACCCTCGCCTTGCAAGTATTGCAATGCTATGCACTGGCACTCCCAGTGTGAACAACGGTTCCCACAGAGCCGAACACGCCAAGTCTACAGCGCCAGACCACGCACAACCACTGTACCAAAACGTGGTACCCACATCCAGAACCGGCCCAAGGTCCAATCACTGAGCCCTGTTCCCCAAGTCCAAGCTGCCAGCCAAGACGACTCTACAAGCCCCGCGCGCAACTCAACGGTTGGAAAACCTGCAACCTTTTTTCGTTGAACAGCTCGTAATATGAACTGAACTGTCACCAAATGTGAATATTTCCCTTTTTAATAGACACGGGAGCATTTATAAACATACTTAACTTAGATATTTTAAGAACGATAGAAAATAGATTACCATATAAAATCATTATCCATCAGTACAGTTTAACTATAAATGCAATAGCCCACAATGTAAATACCCAAGGATATAATTTTTTTAAAACTTAAAATAGGTAACCTCACCCAAAAACTATTTTTTTATAATAGAAGCTTCACTACCTTTTGGTATTTTTCTATTAATACCCTTAAAACATTTAAATTGATTATAGATTTTAATATTCTCCAAATTCATCAAAATAATGATGCTCTCTCAACAAATGTTCGACAAGCGCAAACAGGTTTTATGTCCCAATCAACCGAGGGAAACAACTATTTTTACCACCCTCTCCTCGAACCAGTCTTGTTTACACGTGGCTGACCCTGCCCCTATATGTTCCCCCACTGTTGTATCACCCCCTGTATCTCCTGCCCATGATATTAAGTTATCTATAACTTGTAATGCGGCACTTCAGTTAGAACATTGCCCACACGAACTTCACCCAATTCTATACGAATTCTCGCATATGTTCTCTACTAATAAACAATAACCCCAAATTGAACATACCACCGATAAAAATCAATACCACCACAGATAAAATAATAGCATTACGCCCATATAGAGTGCCACTACAAGACCAACAAGAAATACAAACCCAAATAGAGAAAATGCTCCAACATGGTATCATTGCCCCGTCAGTCTCACCTTATGCCAGTCCAATAACTCTTGTTACGAAACGTGACAAAACGAAACGTTTCTGTGTTTATTACAGAAAACTCTGAAATCATCGCTCCAGACGTACATCCTTTACCTTTAATAGAAACCATTCTTGATAAATTGTCGAAAGCCAAATACTACTCTTCTGTAGATGTAGCATCCGTATATTGGTAAGTGGAAATAGAACCTAACTCACGTAATCTACTAGCTTTCGTGACGTTCGATAATCAGTACGAATTTTGTAGACTTCCGTACGGATTTAAAAATTCACCACAGATATACCATCGTGCCATTAACCAGGTCATGCAAAGATATAAACTAAATTTTTTACCCATTATTTCGACGATTTCATTATTTTTCTGACCCCTTAGAAGTTCATCTACAACACATACAACAATATCTAACTTGGGGTTAACACGAAAACATCCAACTCAATTATAATAAATGTTCATTTTTTGAAACATCTATAGATTTCTTGGGATAAACTATTACAGCAGGTACTTATGCACCACAGACGCGCAATCTTGATACCATAAATGCCCTCAAACCACCTACCAATCAAAAAACATCATTTTTAGGAGCAGTGAACGTTTATAATAAGGTTATACCAAATTATGTCCGCTTACGAGCACCTTTAAATAAACTACTTAAAAAAGATATGAAATGGAATTGGGACCCAGACTGTCAACAAGCCTTTACCACTCTCAAAGAGAGTTTAACCAGTAAACCAGTACTACACTTGTATCAAGTCGGTTTGTCATGCCGCCTTTATTGCGACGCGTCCACCCAAGGGATCGCAGGCATACTCAAACAGGTACATCTAGACAGACAAGTACATGCTATACAATATTTCAGCCGCGCCATTAAAGCACATGAGAGAAACTACACCGTTTCCGAACTCGAGTGCTTCGCCATCGTCGAAAATGTAGACAAATTCGGAATATACCTCACCGGTATAAAATTTACCATATACACAGATCACCAAGCTTTACAATGGCTTAAAACTATAAAAAATTCCCTCAGGACGACTCTTTAGATGGAGCTTGAGACTATCTACCTATAATTAAGAAATCCACTACCTCAAAGGCAGCCAACAGTACGAAGCAGATTTACTATCACGAAACCCCTTTGTAGGATTTATCAGTGCTGATATTATTAAACAGCATCAGTCAACAGCATCCCCCTTCAAAATTGATACAAACGGCTTACATACCATTACCCGAAAAGGTGTAACTAAATTAATAATTTCCGAAACCCTGCAACATACTCTCATGAACAAAGTTCACCAAGAATATAACTACCCAGGCATCTCTCAGATGACCCGCATAATTACTACCCAGTACTACTGCAAAGGTATCTCTAAATCTAGAGAAAGAATTGTCAGGTCATGTCACACCTGCCAAATCATTAAAAGTCCCAAAAGTTAACCCTTGGAGCCCTCGGACAAATTCCACCACCTCAACAACCATTCGACTTAATCTCTATAGATACCATAGCTGGATCTTCGAAATATGGACACTCCCAGACATATTTACACGTAAGAGTGGTACATTTAACGCGATATTATTGGACCTTTCCATCGAAGACCACAAGTACCCAAATGTACATTCAAACCCTCAAAACTTTATTACAACAAGGATTTCCAAAACGGCTGTTATCTGACAGAGCACCCGCTTTTACCTCAGAAAAATTTCGTAAATTTCTAATAACACATGGTATACAACCCCTACTCACCACCAGCAATAACCCACAAGCAAACGGTTCGATAGAACGCTTGAATGCGACCATTACAGGCAAGCTCAGACTAGCTTATCTGGAAAATCCGTAAGCTTCCTGGCCTCCATTAGTTAAGCACGTCACTCAGACGTATAATAATACAACCCATTCTGTCACAAGTTTTCCACCCACCTACTTAATGTTCAATGTTATTTCCCCGATCTAAGAACTTATCTTAATCCATACCCGAAATAACTATAGCTCGAGAGATGGAAAGCTCTCGTAACCAAAATAAGCATAAAAAGAGAAAGAAACATTTGATAAGCAGCACAGAACACCACATTTCGAAGTGAATGATCTTGTTTTGATAAAAAAAATATAGACATCCCGACACAGGTAAATTAGCATCATATTTTACTGGGCCATATACAATAATGGAAATAATCTCACCCAATGTCGTTCGAAAAGATCGCCTCAATCAACCCCTCAATAGAGACAGTGACACCATTCATGTCAATAAATTAAAATATTACACAGATAATGTTCTGTACATCACACCTCCACAACCCAGATTTATTCAAAACCGACAGCGATTGTCTCAAGATGTATATCTCAGTGAATTCAATCATTTGACACCAGATATCTTCGGGACGCAACTATTCCGAATTACACCGCCTACAACATCACAGCCCTTTTTGCATTTAAATCCCGGTATTTTCAAATAGGCAATAAATATGCCAACCTCGATAAAAATATAAGAGAGAGAAGTAAATGACAAATCTAACTAACATCCAGCGGAGGATGAGTAACCCCAGTAATAGAATCCCCGAACAAAAACAGCGGCGAATGCCCTTTAGACATCACTCCCCAGTCGACCCTGTTTCATGTTTATACCACGGAGCCCCCACCCCCCCTCCCCCCCCCCCCCCCCCCCGTTTCATGGTTCAACCACCAGCAGCCCCGTCCAACGTCTTCTCTCCCCGCTCAAGGCATATTTTATTATAATTCTGTCATCTAAATATCCGCTATCGGAATGATCACCATTTGTAACACGTGTTTCACATCAACGATTTATATTTCTTCGAAAATTTCACAAAAATCCCAGTTACAGAGAGTCATAAAAACACCGATGTTTACCAAAGGGATATGAACTATCTACAAACCACATTGATAACTTCTCAATAGAATAAATATCTTTTGTCCCATTCCACTACCAAACCTTCATCTAATCATTATAGTGATCTTTAATTGTATTCTATTTTTTGAATTAAATATTTTATTTTTATTTTTTACCTTTCAATTATATAATCACAAATTTTTAATCCAACATTATTAAAAAAATCAAATTTACATTTATTTTTCAAATATTATTTTAGTATTAAAAAAACATTTATTTGTTTTCAATAATCACTTTAATTCTTCATTATTATTATTTTATATATTGTATGTTTGATTTTGTCCACTTAAACCTCATTCAATCTAATGATATTTCTATATTTTTATTCATTTTATATTTGTTTTTATACTCTTATATAATATGATCATGTTTATCATTAACTATTGGGCATCCACAGCAATCGTTTACAACAATCTATTTCTCAAACTACTTCAGTGTGATTTTCACTACTAACTATTTCTCTCTCTCTCAGCCATTGCTTCACTTCAACATAGAAAAATGATAGTACTGCTTGACAATTTTTTTTATTTCGTAATTTCAACAAACTCTTTGAACACAGTTCCCCAGATTTAAAAATCCCAACTTCTGGCTTGAACACCATTTCAAAAGTTTATTTCAATCATCCGCAGAATACAATACCAACGCATGCACAAAGCGTTCACAACTTTCATTTTTTTTAGCTCTAGCGGACCACAATCAACCTTTGATTTCAAGTCAAGACAGATCACCTACTGTCGCTACAACAATTATACTTATCGCATGGCTCATTTCACCCCTTTCACAATCATATTAATGAACAACCTTTTCTTAAACAACTTTTCAAACCAATAATCCTACAATTCTGGCAAAGCACTATAACCCTTATACAGGATCACAAGTGAAACATTGCCTAGGAAGACGCTCAAGTCTATATCCTCGCTTTACACCTGGATCTAAGAATTTGGTTGCATGTGTAATACTTACAATTGCATATTCTTTAACGCCTAACCCTTTCCAACGCTCGCCAATAATCTCTTAGAATGTCAATTTTTATCTTATCACCCTTTTATTTTTATCATCATTATTTTTTTTATTACACAAAGGTTTTATCTAAATTTCTTCTTTATAATGAATATCATAACTTTAAATTAAACATAAGTTTTATTTTTATAATTCTCAGATATATCCAAACAAAACATCTTGTTAAAGCCCTTTTTAACCTCACAGTTTAAATTAATTAATATACATTTTTATTACTTACCTGTATTAGAGAGGCTTTACTCGTTTAAACCTGGATAAACCCTTTCACTCCCGGGGCCCATCTATGGTAATTTAAACCAACAACCTTATATTGTATAATACTTATAGCAAGATTGTCATGTTGTATAATAGAAACACATCTATAAATAATTATACGCATGATTGACATGTGTCATTGCATCACCATATGTAATGTACTTTGTACAAACCGAGGATGAATAAATAAAAATATGTAATAGATTAAGAGCTGAGCTAAAGCAAAATTGCGTTAGAAGTCCAAAAACATCTAAAATCTAGATAGAAGTCCAACAACCCTAAAGAGGAATTTGGCAGACCGTTGCCATCAGGTCAAAGGGTGTAGAATATCGCTGACGCCCCACGCTCTTTGCACCCGCTCAAAGTCCCTTCCCCTCTCGGCAAAGATATATAAGACCTCTGCCCTAGCCGAAAAGATAGTCACTTCACCATCAGCGTGTGCCCTCGTCGGTTGTACCCAGGTCCACCTCATCGACCATGTAGAACAGTAAGAACTCTTCTATCTCCATCTTGCTCTTAGCTCGCTTTTATCTGTTCACGGAACTTTCCTACTACTACTGTGTCTCTTCGTTTTTGTGTGTGGACATTCTCAAGCTTTCCACTCTGCCTCGACCACGACTTCCTATCTTTTGTGAAAACTGTTAAAGGTCTTCCAAGGTGCAGAGAGGTACTGGAAAACTCTCCACGCCCTGACTGTCTCTCTCGGTTACCACACCACAGCGAGAGACCCTCGGTTATCACATATATATTTTCAGAAATATTTATTTATATATATAATTATTTATTATAATTAATTAATTTTTCTATTTTTATTTTATTTTATTTTATTTTTATTAATTTGTTTTTACAAAAAGCACGAAGTCCAAGGGACTATTGTGCTGTGCTATTATTATTTAAATATATATGATTAATTAATTACACGATGGATTAGTGTTGTTTTGTAAATTATTGTACAAATAGTTCTAAACTTAACAAAGTTCTTATGAGATTGAGTATATACACTAAGACAATTTGGTAATGTTTCAAAGTAATTTCATACAATTTGATTAGTCAGAGGGCAAGTCAAAAGAAGATGCTCTGGTGATTCAACATCTAAGCGGCATTCACATGTTGGATCATTGATATCATTCAGTTTGAAAAGGAAACTTAAGAAGGTCCCTTTGCCTGTTAAGAATAAAGTAGTGAATTTATCAGAAGAAATGGAATTTGGGACAGCAATTGGAAAGAATTTCTTGAACAGTTCATTAGATTGAGAAAGATAAAACTTAAATTTTAGATCCAGATATAGTTTACTTAATTCTTTTTGAAGGGGTTTTTTGAGTGTTTGATCTGTGAGAGAATTTGTCATATTATACTTTGTAATAATTCAAGATAATCGGACAATAAAGAAGTTTTCGCTATAATGTGTGTAATGTAGGAAGATGAACTCCTATAAGCATGAATGCATCTAATAAGAATTTGATATTGTATAGAGAATTCAACTTCGATCTTTTTGCTGCAGTGATAAACGGAAACCAAATGATTGATGCATAGCTTACTATGGGGCGTATCATAGTGTTACGACTCTTCTCAGCCGTCGATGTTTGCGTTCAAGGTTTCTAAGAGAACGATGTGGGTTCGTTTTTGGATACAGCTTAGTACTATGGATTCATTACCAAAGCTTTAAAAGGGATATTAATAACTATACATCGGAGATTGACTTGCCTTCAATGTCTGCCACTAGAAGGATCCTCCTCCGCTACCGTCTTCCCGGTCAGTCCATACGGCTACACGTCCGGAGCCCACCTGCTGCGTCTGTTGTCACCGCCGTTTTTCTCGCTGCAGGTCCTGTTGTCACCAGACAGACTTCTCTCCCCAGACTGCCAGGTCTTCTCGGTGCACAAACCCCCGGCAGGCCGGCCGCTGACCCGGCTGATCCCTTCACGACGACGGCGCCAGCTGGACCCGCTGTCTGCCGCCCCCTTCTCTGGAATTTCTCAATCCACACTTCCCTGAAAGGGCCCCTGCATACCTTCTTCTCTTGGTTTTCCCACTTCTTCTTTTCTACTTCTTTGTTCCACCGCTTCAATAGCTTTATATGAGATCAATCTACGCCGAGTATCAATGCCCCAAGTACGTGCACATAATGAGAATAATATATTCTTAAGTTTCGTAGCTTTCATAATTATTTTATCAACATGTTTTCCAAAATTAATCTTATTCCTTTGTCTATGATTTTTAAAAATGAGTCCCAAAATTTTTACAGTTTCTGATGGTTAAATTATTTTTCCATCAAAATTAATGGGCAATTTTTCATAGTTATGTAGATAGAGTATACCTGTTTTGTTGGGACTTAGTGAAAGTTTTACCTTTTCACACCAGGCTTTGATTTTTATTAAACATTTGGTAATATTGTACTGAAGATCATAGATGTTTGAACTCCATACCACAAATGTCACATCATCCGCGAAAGCAATTACTCTAGCAAAACTTTCGTTAAAAGATAAGTTGAAATCATTAAGTAATATATTCCAAAGAATAGGAGAAATAATACCACCCTGGGGACATCCCTCATTTATATTTCTTCAACACTTCACATTAGTATATTTAAACTCGACATTCCGGTCTTCAAAGTAAGAATTAATTATTTTTATAAGTACCGCTGGAAAATTTGCCTTGTCCAATTGTTGGAGAATTGCCGGATGCCATGCGTTGTCGAAAGCTCCGCTGATGTAAACTGTCACTATTGCCGTATTTTCAGTTTCTCTTTTCTGAAGACTTAATTTAGTTATTTCTTGTAAAGCAGAGATTGTTGATTTTTCTTGTGTAAATCCATGTTGAGCAGGATGCATAACATTATTACTATTAATATGATTTAAAAGTTCAGTATGAATTATACTTTCAGAAATTTAACCTAAATTAGAAGACAAGCTTATAGGGCGGTAGGCTTTCGGATCTTTATAATTTTCTTTATTAGGTTTTTTTTATCATCATTACTGCTGACTTTCGCCAGGCCTCCGGATAATAATTAAGTCCGATACAAGCATTGAACAATTTTGTTAACACCGGAGATATATGATGAACTGCCGTTTTGATCATCTGATTGCTTATATGATCTATTCCTGGAGCCTTGCCATTTTTGAGTTTTTCAATTATTGAACAGATTTGAATATTATCAAAATAAATGATTTTATCATTAGAAAAAGCATAACTCTTGTCTCTGATTAATTTATGATAGTGTGTGTCAGAAGATTGACAGTCATTCGGAAATAGAGAAGATAAAAGATTTTTCATTTCTGAATCTAGCACATCTTGAGATACATCTAGAATTAGTAAATCAAAAGATCTGGGAGAAATTTTTTGTTTAAAGGTTCTATAAGTATTAACAAAAGGAGATGTATTTTCAACATCTCCAGGAATACCCTCCAGCTTACAATTCTTGTTTTTTCAATAATATTCATATACTTATTTCGTATTTCTTCATACATTTTTTCATCAACTAGCTGTCTATTAGACCGTTTACCCGGATAATATAGATTTCGAACACATTTAAAATGATTTTTAAAAAGTTCCAGTTCATCCGTCCACCAATCAAATGAGTTTTGTCTCGATTGCTATGTATAAGCATATTGTGAAAATTAATTATAGGTTGAAGTCTCTTCTACCGTTTTGATTAATAATATTATCAAACCACATCTGACTTCGAGCGTTAAAATCTCCAGCTAAAATCAATGGATTTGTGTTAAAATATTTAATTAATTTATCAAGGAATTGAACATGACAGGTATCCATTTTATTAGGGTGTATATAAATATTTGAAAGAATAATTTGCCGTTTAGTAGTTTGTATTGATATAGTGGTTGCAAATGAATTTGAAAACTCTGTAATTAATTTACATGATAAAAAAGGGTTTGTACCGATTGTTGTGGTATATATTGGAACTCCCGGTATATTTGTATAATATATTTTTGAACGCATATTAAAGATTACTTCATTATTTATACAATATGGTTCTTGAACTATAATCAAATCGTAGTTTTCCTTAGAAATAAATTCCATTGTTTCATTATTAACCAAATTGCTTTTCCGCGTGTTTTGTTGTAGAATTTTTAATTTAAACATTAACCAAAAAAAAAAAGAATAAATCTATTCTAATCCAAAGTAACAATATCATGATCTAAATCTACATAACATGTTCTTTGTATCTCATATTTCATTTATTGAAGGAACACAGGACATAATTTGTCATTAGAACGATGATTATTGCTATTTCTATATTTAGGATGTGTAGAGCAATTTATGCACTTCGGTAAGGATTGACAGTTAACATGTTGGTCATTGTCTCCACAATTTTTACTTTTTATGATGTTACATGAATTTTTACTATGACCATAACTAAAACAGTTTTTACATTGACGTACAAGTACCTTATCCTTCATATATGTAACCTGTATGTCTGTATATATACGTTGTAATTTCTTCATAATTTGGTATGTTGCCGGGGAAATGCGGAGAACAACATCCTGTACGTCAGTAATTGATCTCATAGCGAACAGAACCTTTATCTTCTTCTCTCGACCTTCTAACTCTGGGTTCATATTGCATAAAAGCGAAGGCAATTCCTTGATATCTGTAGATTTAGTAATTGACTTAAAAACAATTGTATGATCTAGTGGTTTTGGTGCATAAATTAATGCTTTTTGATTTACTTCATCAATCCTTTTAAACTCTTCAATCAATATATTCAAATTATCACCTGAATCAACTTTAAGTATTACGCCAGATTTTGATTTTATTATTTAATTTATTTTGACTTTAGATCTCTCATTTCTCATCTTTTAATACCATTATTTACTTCGCCTAATACATCAGCCGGGGAAGCATTTAACTTAGATTTAAATATTATTGTTTTATCCGTTACGTTTTGGTTTTGCATAACTATTTTATCGTCTTCACTAGTAACTCCCGTAGCTTGAGCATATGACCTATTATAAAATTGACCCGAAGGAGATATTTTCTTTATTGATTTGTCCAGATTTCCAAGTCTATCACAGGTAGAGCCATTAATTACAGCGATGTCTCCCATTGTATCCATCAATATATTCAATTGCTTTAGCAAACCCTGAACAATTGTAAGATCATTCTGATTTATGCTTTTATTTGTAGATGAGTACTTAGATTTTAATGTTTCAGCAATTTGTTCCGAGATGATCATATGCCGAATCTCTTACATTCCTTAGTACGTTTTTCAATTTTATCGTCCATATTTAAACTAGACTTATGCAAATTCAAAGCAAAAAATAACTAAACAGGTACCACAAAGGCGGCACCCTACTATTTCTCAATATAAATTTCAATAAAATTTAACTAATATGAATTTATCAATTAAGAAGGTTCAGAAGATGAGTTTCTTTAATTGTAAAAACGCTACAAGCTTTCGGGCAAAAGCCCTTCGACAGGCAAAATATAACTATACTAAGAAAGATATCGATGGTTGTAGGGAATATATACATGTATATATACATGTTAATACGTGTATATATTCCCTACAACCATCGATATCTTTCTTAGTATAGTTATATTTTGCCTGTCGAAGGGCTTTTGCCCGAAAGCTTGTAGCGTTTTTACAATTAAAGAAACTCATCTTCTGAACCTTCTTAATTGATATACCTTACTAGAAGAGTCTTTACCTTTAATATGAATTTAGTGATAGTTTAAATTAAATTTAGTCAATATTTACCAATAATATTGCAGAGCGAGGCGACGCACGTCCACCTTCAACAGCGTTGCCAGATCAAAATTAAATAATTAACCAAATTTTTATAAATAAATATAATAATACATTTAGAAAATTCAGGACTAAAAATTTTCAAATAAATTAAAATTGTGAAGCTCCTTAGAAATTATCATGGAAAGAGGGGGAGATCATATCAAGCAAAAGCCATTAACGAACTTACCAGAATGTGTGGAATGTCACAGTACATTACGATGGCTTTCACTCACAGACCAAAGGCTTGACTGATAGAATCAATAAGACCCTGTGAGACATGTTATCGATGTACCGTTATTCTATCTTTGGTACTTTTTATTATAATACAGCAAAGCAGGGAACTACAGGCTTATCACTCTTTTATTTAGTACATGGACGAGAGGCTGAAACAAAGCTGGACACTTATTGCCCTACCAGACAGATTATGAAAAAGACGAAGACATACATCAGTTAATGATAGATCCTGAAAACGCAAGCTAGCTATCCCGCTTAAACACACTCAGAACTCAAAACATCGATCAAACTACGATACGATGCAAGACATAGGTCTATTCATTAAAATGTTGGTGACCTTGATTGGATCTTCATACCCGTACGAAAAGTTGATTTATCCGAGAAACTCTTCAAAAAATACTCTGGTCCATAAAATATAATAAAGAAGTTATCAGATGTAAACTACGAATTTGTATCGGTGAACGAATCTCGCAGGAGAACTATGTCCAAATATTTATATTGTTTTGTGCATGAATCCCTACAATGATCCTTAAAAACAAAACAATGACATTTTAATTTCTGGACGGTCTGTAAATTATGTTTATTTTAGAGAAAAATCGGGACGCAGTTCTTTTGGGAAAGAAGTGATGTCGTGGAATTTGCATACTCTATATTTGTAAATAGATAATAAATGGAAGCAATTGTTTAGCTAATATGTAAATACTATCATAATATTTTAGGAGAATTGTATAATTTCTTTTAGAAAGGACCTTGTTTCTTTTAATGTCGAGAAGAGCATATCTATCTCCCATTTTTTAATATTTAATAAATAAATCCTAGTATAATTGCACAATTTTTACTCTAATCTTTACTAGTGAAAAACTTATTAATAAGTAAACTTTCGCCTTTGAATTTATTTCTCGCGATATATGTAAAAGTGTTTTTAAAAGTATATATAATTAAAGTATGATAGAAAATATAAAAATAAATAGTTTTTAAAATGGTGTGGTATATACAAAAAAATAAATAGGGATGCAATATAAATTATGAATACTCATTTGAGATAAAATGGAAATTAATATACATGAACAATAAAAGAAAAATAAAATAGAAGAAGCATATAGGATATTGGCATTATCAAATGTTAATCATGTCAATGTATAAGATATAACAAAATGAGAGGTAAAGTTTCAAAATATAAGTGAAAATGGTTATATAAATTTTATATATAGACAGAGTGAATATTTGGTGTAGGTGTTTGTTAAAATTTCGGTATGAGAGAAGTAACTTCTCGTGAAGGCTAGATAAAACGTGTGTCTATGTAAGGAAGGTTTTGCCATCTTGCAAGTGGGATGTTTACAGTAGAGTTCAAATTACAGCGAGTCCACGGCTGAATAATGGGGTCTGAGGTCCATTTGCCCCATGTCCTCCGGCTGGCACGCTGCTGCGCTGTTTATATTCTGGTGTCTTATTACAGCGGGATGATTGGATGTGTGTTGAGTGGAATTTGGTGTTCTCTTGGCTGGTGTGTTTGTTGTCCACGTTCAGTAGCGCGGAGTGGTTGGAATTATAAGGTTGTCCTAAAGGTTCGTGACACTTGTAAAAAATAACATATCAATATTATTTGCCGTTATATATAATTTCTTTCTATTATGTATAAAGTAATTGTATTATGTATAATTATGTATTCGCCGTAATAATATTATTCGCCAAGTAATAGGAAAAACAACGTTTTAAGAAAAACACCAACTTTTGGAACAACCTTATATAAGGATCTACCCGTGTAGCAGAAGGATTAAATGATTTATCGTAGTTTGAATTATCATATATGAGGAATGTTTGAGAAAACCTGCCAAAAATTGAGAGGATGACTGTGTTCTTTACTAATGGTAAGTTTATCCTACAGGAATTATTTGAATTTTTATTGAATCTTGTGCGAAGAAATGAATTTCGCGATGGGTGAGCATTGAACATATGTGCGCAAAATAATGACGGCCAATAGCAGCGACGATGTTCACCATACATATGTTGGTGATATCAACAACAACAAAAAGCTTTATTAAGACCTTTGGGTCTTATACAGATTTTCCTTGCAAAAATGTAGATTACATCCTGGAATAACAGTAATAGTACCATTAATCAGCAATGTTATTTACAGTGTATCATATAAGAGGGGGAAAAAAAACCTATATACAATCAGTCGAAACAAGCAGTTATTTTTTTTTAAAGGAAAATTGTAGGTTTGCGAGCGTAAGGTCACTTCCCTTTACGCCTCGAATCTGAGATTGAAAATCTCTTCTTCTGAATACACTTCGTTTTTTTGAAAAGTTTTAAACAAAAACACGCGATTCCTTTTCACGCGACTGCCTGCCAGCGAGAAAAATCTTTTCTTAATTACCATGCAAATCCTTAACTATATTCACATGTTTCTATTTTATAACTATTCTACATATTTAAATTCCGGCCGAATTTATAGAGCTGGTCTTCATGAATCTGCCTCTCCTTTCGCCAAGTTTCATTCTTAATCCAAGGGGGCAGATCTTTGTCACTGGTCGCTTGTAGATCACAGCTTTCCCGTGTGTTGGTATTGATCGTAGCGACGCGTACTTGGCCGTCAGGTTCAAAGTGTACATCGGAGACGAAACTGCGCTTCCACATGTTCCTGAGATGTAGCTCATCTACGAGAAAAACTAGAACTCCAGTCCTTATCGGCTCCGTCTGGTGATGCCATTTGCTTCTTGGCATGAGCTTGGGAATGTAATCCCTAGTCCATTTGATCCAGAACTCGTTAGTCAACTGCTGTGCTTTTTTCCTTTGATCTCTCAAGTCGCGATTGTTTGCCTCGTTTAAACTCGGAATGGAGGGACCAGCATCGTTAGCCCCACGAAGAAAATGATTCGGAGTGAGTGAGTCTTTCTCGGTAGGATCACTTGAGACGTAGGTTAATGGACGGCTGTTAATGATGTCCTTCGCTTACATGAGGGCTGTGAGTAAAGTTGTATCTTTTGGATTTACCTCATTAAGCGTCGCGCGCAGAAATTTCTTCACTGATTTAATGAGACGCCCCCAAGCTCCTCCAAAGTGCAGTGCCGCAGGTGGGTTAAATATCCATTTGACGGGGCCGAACATTCCACTGGGAGCCATCACTTCAAAGTCTATTTCACTTGCCACAAGCTTGAGTTCCTTACTTGCTCCCATGAAGTTGGTCCCGTTGTCGCTATATATGGTGTCAGGCCTTCCGCGAGTGTCGATAAACCGGGAAAGCCCCATCATGAATTCGTCTGTACTCAAGGCGTGCACCACTTCCAGATGGATGGCTCGAGTGACGAAGCACGTGAAAATGATAACCCATTGCTTATTATGTCGCCTTCCGACAGTCACAGTAAATGGCCCAAAGGCGTCTAGCCCAGTGAATGTGAATGGGCGCTAGTAGGCGGCAAGTCTGTAGTGTGGGAGTTGACCCATTTCCTGAATCACTGATGAAGCCCTAGAAGGTCTGCACCTAGGACACTTCCGTATTACTCGTAGAACAGAAGCTAAGATTAAAAACAATCTCTTCTGCTGAATACAATTCGTTTATTTTGAAAGGTTTTGAACAAAAACACGCGATTTCTTTTCACGCGACTGCCTGCCAGCGAGAGAAGTTTTTCTTAATTACCATGCAAATCCTTAACTATATTTACATGTTTTTATTTTATAGCTATTTTACATACGAGGGTTATCCATTAAATAAGTTCCACAGATGTTTTTCATACAGAAAAACAGGTGTATTTGCCCTGAACTATACATTTTCGGAAATATCAGACTTTTTCATTTTTCTACATATTCCTTGTTTCTTTCGACGCATTTTTGCATTCGGGACACACACTTATGGAACCCAGAGTCAAAGAACTCTGCCGCCTTGCCGCGTAGAAGCCTAAAACCGCTTCTTCCAACTCGTCATCGTCCTGGAATTGGGTTCCTCCCAGGTTTTTATTCAACTCGGGGAAGAGATGAAAGTCATTAGGAGCTAAGTCCGGGCTGTAAGGTGGGTGTGACACCAATTCCCATCCAAATTCTTCGATGAGGGCGGTGGTTTGACGGGCGGTGTGCGGCCGAGCGTTATCGTGGTGAAAGCGCATCCCGTTGGTTAACATGCCTCTCCTCTTGTTCTGTATCGCGCGTCGAAGTTTTTTTAAGGTCTCACAGTACCGTTCGGAATTGCTTGTTGTACCCCGACGCATAAAGTCGTACAACAATAGGCCCTTTCGGTCCCAAAAGACGATAGCCATAAGTTTCCCGGCAGAAAGCCAAGGTTTCGGCGAAGAAGTGTGCTTCCACTGCCTGGATTGCTCCTGTGTCTCCGGTGTGGTGTAGTGTACCCGGGTCTCATCACCAGTAACGATCGAATCCAAGAATTCCTCTCCGTCAGTTTCGTGGCAATCAAGAAATTTCTGGGCCGCTTCAACCCGCTGCCGTTTATGGTCTTCAGTTAGCATTTTCGGAATCCATCTTGCGCAGACCTTTGAGTACCCTAAATATTCACGCAAATTCTTGTCGATGATGGTTTTACTGACATCAGGGACCAAATCGCAGAGCTTCCGCACAGTAACCCGTCGATCTTCAAGCATTGCCGCTTCGACTTCGGCAATGGTTTCGTCCGAAACCGATGGCCGTCCAGCACGCGGTTCATCGTGGAGGTCGGCCGTTTTTTAATTCTCTGACCCATCTGCGCACCATCCCGAAACTCACACCCTTCTCCATACACTTGACAGAGTTCAGTATGAATGTCCTTCGCCGAATTCTTCTTTGTGGCCAAAAAGCGAATTACTGACCGTAATTCACAGGTGGTGGGAGAAACAAGGGGAAGCTCCATCACTAACGGCTGCTCAGCCAAGACTAAGCTTGCCAGCGACGTGGCCTTGGTGGGAAATTGGAGTGGGGATAACAAGCTACGAGCCCGTGCAGTTGGCTCGCGCCAAAAAGCGATCCTCATGGCAGTGATGCCCCGTGGAACTTATTTAACGGACAACCCTCGTATTTACAACAATAATTAGTAGAATTGACAGAAATATATATAATTATCAGACATTTTCATAGTTTTATATATGGATGGATTAAGGGAAGAGGGTTGTCTAAAGACTGAATATAAAGTCTTTGGGTTTAATTAATTTGCTCATTTACCCAATTGTTCAGTAGAAGCCATCGGATTCATTGAGTTACTTCGAATATCACTCGCAGCTTTATAAATTTAAAAATATTTAAAAGGCTCAGTCACAGCCAGCGCAGTATTTAGTCAGTTATTAATTTTAGATGGAAATTTTGCCGGGAGGATATTGATCTAAAGAGACAAAGGTCGCCTCTCCCGTCAAAATTGATGTTAAAACTAGATGCCATCTATTGACCGTCACCGCAAACTAGCGGTCTCGGGTCGGTGACAAAGCCACAACACCAACTTAGGCAAACTAAAAAGCGTCCACCTAGAGACCATGGTTTCGGGCTAATGGCCCTCGTCAGCCTAGGGCGGACTATTTTGACGGGAGAGGCGACCTTTGTTTCTTTATATCAATATCCTCCCGGCAAAATTTCCATCTATATTTTAGCCATAGATTTGGCCCAGCCACTTTGCCAGCTAAACACCTCTTTGGCAGATTGTCAAGATTCCAATAGATCCCGTGTGAATCTCATGGAATAAAGTCCGCCCTTGGCTGACGAGGGCCATTAAGCTCGAAACCATGGTCTCTAGGTGGGCGCTTTTCAGTTTGACAAAGCTGGTGTTGTGGCTTTATCACCGACCCGAGGCCGCTAGTTTGCGGCGGTGGTCAAATAGATGGCGTCTAGTTTTGAGGTATATTTTGACGGGAGAGGCGACATTTGACCATTTAGATAGTTATAAATTGATGAGAGAGTCGGGTTGGAACACACGTTGAAGATATCAGACGTAGGTCGTGCTGGCATGGACAAGGGACATGATGACATGATGTTTGATTTTAGACTAAATTTATTCAAATCAAGATAGTTTTTTCATGCTTTTAAAAGCATGAAAAAACTATCTTGATTTGAAAGTTAAGAATATATTTTTAACGTTTCATAATACTTTTCAAATTAAAGTCTTTGGAAATAATATTGCTTTTTTCCCATCCTGCAGGTCAACATTACACTGCAACATGCTATCATAACTCTGGCTATTGGCATTGATATTTATGTATTGTGAAAGTACTCTTTGCGACCTTAAGCTCTGGAGAGATTATAATGTATCTAGAGATCCATCAGGTGTGTGGAAATCACACCATAGTAAAAAAGAACGCATGTAGCTGGTAGCAAAATTTGTGCCCTGTGTGAAGCTAGCGTTCAAAATTTATTTTTAAAAATATATATTTCAATTGTTGGCCTTATTTTCATATGTTACTGACTCATAACACTGATCCATATAGGGTTAATTAACAACCCATTTGAGCCTTTACTTTTATTTAAGGTCTTGGAAATACAGGGTGATCCAAAAGTCCCGCACAAATTTAAAAATTAATAACTCCGCGAATATTTGCGCTAGAGCAATGCGGTAAACACCATTGTGTTCAGGATGCAATGGGATTTTTATGGCAAATAATGAAAATTTCGAAATCGATTTTAGTTACCACTTTACTTGCTCGATGGCGCTCTACCAGAATCAGCTATTCAGCGGCCAAATTGTTCGATAAATTGAAAAATATAACTGAACGACACGTATTTTTTCCTTTTTGAATACCAGGAAAGAACAACTAATAATATCAAAGGATAAATTAATAAAACACCATTTCGCCAAAAGTTAGAAGAAATGGTTAACGATTTTTAAATACAATCTGAGATATGTAAAATAGGTATATGCAAATTAAAACATGTAGCAAAAAAAAACTGATATTTTAGATACTGTTTGCTGGAATACTCTCAGCGATTTAAATTTCGAAAATAATAATTTTCTAATTTTTTAAATTCAACTCACTCTCAGTATCGATTATATTTATTTTAATTAATTTGGAAAATATTTATCTATCTCTGATGATTTATTTTACTCTGGAATGCCGTTGTTGTTTTTGTCGTGTCCAATAAAGAGCGTCAGATGTCTCCATGCATCTCTATCACAGCAGCAGCAGCATTCTCCACTATCTTGGGTGTGTAAAGCAGCTGCTCTGGATCTATGTCAATTTTCTGCAAGGCTGCGAGATTGAGAATATTTCCATAGGTTCTTGTGCCATCTGGATGCATTGCCATTCCTTTATAATGTTTTGTTCTAAATCTTGTTATAGTTTTGTCATTTTTCTCTCGGAGTTTATTTCACATTTTGATCTTTTCTTATTTTTTGTTTAATTATCTTGTATTTTGCAAAAGCATTAGCGTCAAATAATGACATTTGTTCTTTCCTTTGGCTCAACATTATGGCTTCCTTTGCAAATTCAACTGCCATTTCATTACCCCCTATCCAAACACTGGCAGGAATCCATTGTAGAATGCAGTTATTCTTCAATGATATCAGTTGAGTAAGCAACGAGTGTATTTTCTGTGTGATTTTAGTATTGCCCTTCTGAATTGCTTCTAGATCGGATATGAAGTCGGTGTATATTATAATTCCTTCTGCTTGATGCAGGGATGGTTGGTTAAGGCATACATCAAGGGCTTTCCAGATAGCTGTCAGTTCACAAGTGAGGTTTGACGAAATATTTCCTGCTCCTTCTTTGATTTTGATGTGTGTTCCATCTTGCAGTATTATGTTAATTCCGGCCCCTTCATTACTCAGCGTAAGGTCTGATGAACCATCTGTATATGCTGTTAAATAATTTATCTGATCGCATAAACCAATTGTGTCAAGTCCTTTCTTTTTAAGTATGTTTTTGTTCTCTTTTTCTTACAGGGTTCATTCAGGTTAAGATTGATGATTACATTTGATGGAAATGGGGTGGAAAATATTGTTATTCTCGAATTTGAAATTCACTATGATTCATATTTATTTCTTTTCTAATATTGTTGTCGTACTGAAGTGTTGAAGATCTTTTGAGTCTTTCTTTTTGTGTCCAGTTTAAATAGGTTCTATGGGATTCTATGTGTTCAGTTTCTTTAATTTTTAAGCTATTGGTGAATTTTATTGTTTTTAATTGTCTTCTGCTTTCAAGTAGGTCTAGACCACATTCTCTCTGAATTTTCTCATTGTTGGTATTTGAAACAGAACCAGTGATTAATTTGGCCGCTTTTGCTTGAACACTGTCTAGTATTCTTTTTGTGATGAACTTGAGGGAGCCCAGACAGGTGTTGCATATTCCATTATTGGCCTTTTTAAGGTGATATATGTTGTTCTGAGAATTTTGGGTTTTGCTCCCCAATTTGTTCCACATAGCCTTCTCAGAATGTTTAGGTTTCTGGTAGCTCTATTTGAGGTGCTAATTATGTGTTCTGTAAATCGCAATTCCTCATCAAGTATCACACCTAGGTATTTTGAATATCTAATTTTATCAATTAAATGGTTGTTTATGCTTATTTTGGAGTTAAATTCATGCCTTTTTTCCTGTCAGTGAAGGAAACCTATAGGTTTGTGTTTATTGGGTTTATGGTCATTTTGAGTTTCATTGCCCACTTCTCCAGTCCTCTCATTGATGTGATCAGTATTTTTCTGATATTTCTATACTGCTACTTGTGTGCCATATGGATATATAATCTGCATAACAGGCAACTTTTGTGTCTTCAGTGAGGTAAGGATGGATGTTGTTAAGATTGTGTCGTAATTAGATATACAACAAATCAAACTTGACTATGACTCTTTTTAGCTCTTATTCTTTTCGTTTGGCCAACAAAAAATGTCCAATTTATATCACATATATTTTTACATAATGAGACTTTAAAGAATGCAAATAATCTTCATCTATTTACATAAACAACACATATCCCCCCTTAATAATACTCCAGTCGGTCTGGGAGTTTCCTGGCTCTCTGAGGTCTGTGACTGAGGACGGGCACTTGCACAGCGGCAGGCTCCGGTTTAGGAGTGCAAGAGGTCACGTGCACAGCAGCAGGCCCCGGTCTAGGAGTGCAAGAGGGTACGTGCACAGAAGCAGTCGTCTCCTTGTTTCCTGATCTAACCTCTGGGACCTCCTCTTCACTTTCTTTAACATAAAGGCTTCTCTCCTGATGTTCGAGGAAGTATCAAATTTCTTGTCTCCACTTGTTTCTTTCTCACAGGTCGCAATTGATTGATATGCCTCTTATACACGAGGCCCTCGCAACTTATAAGGTAGTGACGGTAGCTCAATAATTTCAAAATGGTACCTTTTTACCGTTTAGGTCCAGTTGCATAGTTGCGGAAATAAAACCTCGCAACCTGTAGTAAACTGCTCCTGCCTTCTTACGGCCTCATGAAATACCTCTCGCGGATTTCCCATCTTGGTATTAAATTCGAGAATTTTGATCTTAAACTTCTCTTCATTAGCAGTTCCGCAGGGGAATTCCTTTATTACAGTTCGGGGGAATGCTCTATGAGCAAATAAGAATCTTTGTAGATTCGTCTCTAAATCATCCTTCCCATTATTCTTTCTCAAAAAGTTTTTAAACTCTCTTACATATCTCTCAGCTAAACCATTTGTACTAGGATTATACGGACTGGTCTTAGTGTGCCGTATACCATTCATTTTGGTAAATTTCTCGAATTCACCGGAGACAAACTGTCTTCCGTTATCTGTAACCAAGAATTCGGGCAATCCAAATCTGGCAAAATTTTCTCTAAGATGATTTATAATCGTTTTGCTGGTAATATCTTTGATAAAAATTTCTATCCACTTTGAGTATGCGTCCACGAGAACCAAAAACATCCTTCCCATGAACGGACCCGCTTGATCAAGATGAAGTCGATGCCACGGTTTTTCGGGCCAAGTCCATTCCGAGATGGTAGCCGGTGGCATGCTTGCCGATTCTTGGCATACTCTACATTCTCTAGTTAACTCCTCGATGTTACTGTATCCTGGCCACCTGAAAATACAGTCTGGCAATCATCTTCATTTTAACAATCCCCATGTGTATTTCATGCAAGTCATTTAATTTTAAAGATCTTAATTTTTGGGGAATTACCACTCTTTCACGTCATTGAAGACAACCAAACTCCAAACTTAATTCCTCATTGATCTTATAATGAGGAGCTAGTGGATTTTCCCTCGGTACCCTTGTGAATTTCCAGTTACCTTCTCTAACATTCCTTAATACTATAGACAATATTTTATCTTGGGACGTCTCATATGCCACCTCCATAAAAGAGAACGGTACCTCATTCAACTTCCTGAAAAGAAGTACCTGGTCTTCATTAAGAGACTCCCTGACACTCGATTCTAAAGGAAGACGTGACAATGCGTCAACATTGGAATTATCACTATTTTGGAAATTCCACAGTATAATTAAATGCAGTTATTTCAAGGACCATCTTTTAATTCTGGATGATGCACATATGGAATTGGTTTCTGAGGTGAAAATATATGAATTAAGGGTCGGTTGTCTGTGACCAATACAAATTTTCGTCCCAGTAAGTATTGTCTGAATTTCTCAACGCCATAAGTTATGCTCAACGCTTTCTTTTCTAGTTGAGAGAAACGTTTTTCCGCTTCAGTTAATGTTCTAGAAGCAAAGGCTATAGGGCATTCTTCCTTTCTATCATTTCTATGACTCAGAATTACGCCTAGTCCATAGTCTATTAATAATGATTTACATTTTTAAAATAACATTCGATATTCTTCCGTCCAATTCCATCTACAATTTTATTCAAAAGTTGATAGAAAAGCGCTAAAATGTTTGCTATATTCTTTATGAATCTATAATAGAAAATTAAGAGTCCTATGAAAGATCTTAATTGCGAAACATGCTCTAGGTTCAGCGCCTCTTTCACTGCTTTAATTTTATTTTCTAAGGAATGCAGTCCATATTTATCCATTTCAAACCATAAATATTCCACCGATTTATTTTTAAATTTACATTTATATCTGTTTAACTTTAAACCTTTTTCTAGCAATCATCTAAACACTAGATCCAACTTTTGTTCATTATCTTCGAAGTCTTTTCCTGCAACCAAAATATCATCTATGTAGCAGGCCACACCTGGCCATAATCCTCTGAAATTTATTTGGTGCTACCGCTACGCCATATGGTAGTCTTTTATAAGAAAACAACCTCTTTGTTGTGTTTATATCAACAACAGCTTTGGCTTCCTCCGCTAACATTACTTGTAAGTAAGCCTGTGATAGGTCTAGAGTCGAAAGTACGGTGCTTGTAGATAATTTTGAAAAGATCTCATCGATCGATGAAATGGGATACCTATCTAATTCTATTGCTTTATTAGCTGTACATCTAAAATCACCACATATCCTTACTCTACGATCTTTTATTAATACTGGTACTATTGGAGCGGTCCAATATGCATGAACTATATGTTATAAAATGTAAGAATTCACTAAACGATCAATTTCCTTATCTACTTTGTTTTTTAGAGAGAAAGGTAAACTTCTGGCCTTACAGAACACAGGAGTCACATCCTTTTTTAAATTAAAATTTATTCTAACATCCTTTAGACAGCCCGAATCTTTGTTAAACAAATCTGCATATCTATCAATCAAACTATTTCTATTAGATTCACTATTTAAGGTTTTAACTGTTTAAGCCATTCTCTTTCTAACAAAAAAAAAAAACCTTGAATTTTCATCTAAAACTATTAATCGTAAATATTGGTTGGCTTCTTTTACAAAAACATTTATTTGCCCTCGTAATCTCTATTGATTTACCACAAAAGGATTTTAATCTTAAATATGTTGGAAATAATTTTTTACCTTGCCAAGAAATCTTATAGATATCTTTGGGCATTAACGTAACTGGACTTCCTGTATCTATTGTAAAGCACAAAGAATTATCATCTATTGTTAAATTCATTGTGGCATCAGTTTCGCCCTGTACAGAATATATAGAGTCCTCTTGTACAAATTTACATCCCCACATTTTTTTTACCAGCTTTGCAGACCCTACTTAAATGACACAGTTTTTTTACATTTTGAAACGAGGCTTTGTTCTATGAGGCCAAACAAAGGCCACGTGTGAATGTCTTTCACCACATCTATAACACATTATTTCTCCCCTTTGCCTGAAAGGCCTATGCTGCACCATACTATTATTGTACTCACCCTTTTTATCTTTTACATTCACAGGGGATATCTTGGCCACTAATTTAACTAGTAATTATATTGTATTTATCTCTGCCAGTTCGAACGAGATCGCCACTGCAAAAATTTATCCAAGGTGACATCGTCGTCCTCTTGTAGTAGCTTCTTTTGCAGGCTTCCCAACTTGATTCCAGCCACAAAACGGTCTCGCAACATGATTCCCAGCATATCGCCGAAATTACAATTTATTGCTTAATATTTCAATTCTCTAAGATATTCCGAAATTGATTCTCTTTTCTATTGAATTCTCTTCAAAAATCTGCATAGCTGTGGTATCACTTTCTTCTTTGGATCCAAATGCAGCATAATTATTTGAATGATAGTATCATAGGGTTGATCTTTCATTAGTCCAGGAAGAAAATGTTGTTTCCCAGCTTCAAAGTTTCAGAATCTGGTAGCGAGGTAAAATCAGTACTTTAATCTCCTCCTTTAGATGCCAGAAAGAAAGCCTTAAATTTTTGTACAAAAAGATCGAAGTGTCCTCCACTGGGCTATAGCATCTAATAGGTACTATTAACTTTGAACTTGCCATGCTGATCTTTTCTACTCTTTTGTTTTCTTGATCCAGATAGTTTAAAAGATGTAGTTGTTATACTTGCGTAGACGCCGTTTTCCTCATATTTTTACTGGCTCTGTAGATCCCACATCCTCGTCGCCACTTCTGTTGTGTCGTAATTAGACGTACAAGAGCTCAAACTTGACCATGGCCAACAACAAATGCCCAATTTATATATACATATATTTTTACATAATGAGGCTTTAAATAATACAAATAATATTCATCCATTTACATACACAAAAGTTAATATATAGCGAGAAGAGTAGAGGACTGAGCACAGATCCCTGAGGTACACCAGCCCATGTTTCTTCGGTCGTTGGAGAATGTTCCATTGACCCGAACCTTTATCCTTCTACCCCTTAAGAAGTCTGCAATCCAGATTAAGGTTTTTCCTCTTACTCCGATGTTGTGCAGCCTTTCAAATAATTTCTCCCTCTACACTCGATAAAAAGATGAGGTCATATCCAGGAATATGGCCGTTGTCTTCTTTGGCTGTTTTTCCTGGAAAAAATCTATTATTGATTGGCAGAAGTAGAACAGTTGATCAGTTGTACAGTGTCTGGATCTTTAAGCAGTTCGGTAGAAGTTTATTTTATTATTGTTAGTGAGCCAGACTATGAGCCTAGAGTGGATAATTCATTCTGTTATTTTACAAAGTATGCTGGTAAGAGCAATTGGCCGATAGTTTTGCATTCCTTGGCATCTTTGTTTGGTTTCAGTATTGGCACTATAATTGATATCTTTCAATTCTTTGGTAGTTTTCCAGTTTGCCATGAAATGTTCAGTATTCGTAGGAGTTGATTTTCAGCTTCGTCTCCAAAGTGTTTAATCATTTGATCAAATATTAGAGCATCTCCAGGTGACATCTTGAATTTAACTTTTCTATTGATGAGTTTAGCTCATTCAGTGTGAAGTCTCTAGAGAAAATATCTTGCTGATGGTAATTTCTTGCTTGTTTAACTAACTTGTTTACATTATTTTTTAGAGTGCTGCCTTCATTCATATAGCTGAATCTGGAAGTGCTTGAAAGATATTCAGCAATTATGTCAGCCATCTGTTTGTTCGTTCTCGCTATTCATATCGGTTAGAGTTTTGGAAGATTAGTGTTGGTTTTGATTGTTTTATAACACTAATTATATTCCAGTGATGGCTTTCCTTTTTTGGATCCATTTTTTTCGCAGAATTCTGCCCATTTTTCACTTGTTTGAATATACAAATTTCTTGTTCTAATTTGTGACTAATTTCAATGAGTTCCTTTATGATTTCTTCTGTTTTATTTGTTTTAAGAAGTTCATTGATATTGTCTCTCTCTGCAATCATTGCCTCGATATTGTGGTCCTTCAAGTAAGGTATTCATAGGTCTTTACGTCTACCTCTTGGTATCCATACTTTTGCAGCTTTGGATATGTTCGAAGAGAATTTTTCCAATTTTTGTCAATCGTTCTGTGATTTAATTCTTCGTTGCACAGTTATTCAAGCTTTTCTGTGAATATTTTTCCAGTGTTCTTTTATTCTGTTGGACATTCTCAATTTTGAATTTTAGGGTTGTTAAAATTGGTCTGTGGTCACTGATTGCACTTTTCAGAATTTTCCATTGTGTTGTGGGTGCGATGTTGTAATTTATCGCTGTGATGTCTATTGCGGAATCTGTGCCTGTGGACTTCTATCCAAGTCCATTTCGTTATTTAACGGTGTAAGGTCGAGGTCGGTTAGCATTTCCTCAACCTGCTGACCTTTGTTATCCTGGACAGGTGATCCCAAAGTTGGTCTTTCGGCGTTAAAATCACCAAGTATGATGGCGATATCCGAAGACGCTTCACTTAATGTCTCTATCAGGCCTGTATTGATGCTAGTATTATCGTGGTGATAAACATTCATGATTGTTATTGTTTTTTTTTTTGGGAGGTAGATTTCTATTGCCTGAGCTTCTGTTGTGCTTTCTGTAGGCTTATTCTGATTATAGGCGATTTCCTTAAATTTGATTTCTAGAGTTTTAATCAAAACGGCAAGTCCTCCTCCAAATTTTCCCGGTCTGTCCTTTCGCAGTGTTGTATAATCTTTGATATTGAATCTCAGATTCGGATTCAATTTTGTCTCCTGAAGACAAGCAATATGCACATTGTTGTCACAGAGAAGACAAGTAATCTCTTTAATTTTCTCTGGGTACCATTTATATTGAGTTGTAATAGATTGAATTGTGTCCTCGTAGTAGATTTCTCATCATGAGCTCGAGCTGCAGCTCCTGACGCGGCGGTTACCCCGGACGCGGTAGCATTACTGGAGATATCAGTTTTGCTCTTCATTTGAAATTGGGTGCCGTTGCAACGTTAGTCACCTTGGAAACGAACCAGAATTTGGTCAAATATTCCAAGGGTCCAGGGGATCCCGCAAGGAGGTGTGGTCGGACTTCTCCCCTTTCCCCTGGAATGCCTACAGGATAAAGCACTCTTGGTGAAATTTTTACATTGTGATTCAGAATCTGCCATTGAAGCTTTACGAGCGTTTCGTTCCTTTAAAGATATTCGAAGAGGTAAAGGACCAATGCGTTGCTACTCTCTAAGGCGAATGATTAAAGGTTTTGAGGAAACTGGATCTCTGGAAGCAAAACCTCGGAGTGGAAGACCATCGACATGCAAGTCAGTGGCTGTTACGGTTTTGCAGAATGCTGAAGCTATTGAAACGTTATCCACGTATGGAGAAGTAAGTGCTAGACAAGTTTCTCGACAAACGGGGATTTCGTATGGAACAGTTTGGAGAGAACACACATTTAGAATTTTTCTATAAAAATACCCTAACAAAATTCAAAGTTTTCACGAGTTGAAAGTCAGCGATTTTGAGAAGCGTCAAGAATTCGCTGCATGGGTTTTCCGGCAAATTGATATTGATGAAAACTGTCTGTCAAATGTTCTAAGAACAGATGATGCTCACTTTTATCTAAAGGGAGAATTTATCATTCAAACTGCCTCATTTTGGCAACAGAAAACCCTAGGATTTTTACAGAAATGTCACTTCATCAGCCCAGAGTTACAGTTTTGGGTGGGTTCACTTCTTCTTTTATTATTGAGCTATTTTTTCTTTGAAAAAATCAATGGTAGAACTTTTAAAACCGTTTTTGTAACTGGTGAACGTTATGTTCAACTTTTGAGAGAAAAGGTTATTCCCGTATTGCAGGACAGACAAGTATTAAGCGAAATACCATTCATGCAAAATGGTGGACCTCCTCATATTTCCCGCGGTGCCAAACAATTGCTGAAGGATACGTTCGGTGAAAATCGTGGGATAAGTCGCCACTTTATATATCAGTGGCCTCCAATATCACCAGACTTGACGCCTTACAATTTCGGTTATGGGGGTACATTAAGTCGCGTTTTTATCGATGCCGGCCTACCACATTGGCCATGTTGAAGGCTTCTATCAGATGGCACGTTTTATAAATTTCAACTATTTAATTGTGACCATTCTGTCATCTATCGTCTGCAGGCGGTGTTTGAGAATGAAGGGCGCCACATTGAGCAAGGATTGTGACCTAATACAAGAGAGAAGGCAGTTACCTCATGTGTTATATTTTGCAGCTCTTTGTTTTGGGTTATGGGGATATTAAATGCTGTCCTCACATCTTGACTCTTTTTTTTTCTGTGAACAGTATTTTTTTTGTTTGTCATTTGCCCACATCTTATATTATGTCGTGCAGGCCAAAGTGTTATAACTTCTCGAATAACACTGGTATACACAATTTTACCCCTTATTTTTAGTTATCGCTTTTCGCTCATTAGAAGAAATAGCATAAGGTATATTCTCCATACCCCCTAACTTTAGAAAATTTGCGCAAAAAACAATACAAAATGATTTTACTACCATGTTTTTCAACGCAAAAGGTCGATTTAAAAATGATTTTTTTAGTGGATACATTTTCAAAATTATGTACAGTATAATAAACAATGATAACATTTGACAAACCCATAGAATATTTGGAATAAAGTAAAAACAAATAGATTTTGTCACCCCCCTCTATATTTCATTTTAGGATCATGACAAATATCCAGTTAAATAATCAAGTATCGCCAATCAGTCAAGAAACTACACATTCCTTATAGCAAGAAATCCTATTAATAATGCCATCATAATTTTTGGTACTATATTAACATTTCAAAAATCGTGTATTGATATCAGCAGTGTTTTTCAAATATTCAATTTATTTCACAAAACTCCATCTAAAATATAAATATTTTTTGCTACATGTTTTAATATGCATATACCTATTTTACATATCTCAGATTGTATTTAAAAATCGTCAACCAATTCTTATAACCTTTGGCGAAATGGTGTTTTATTAATTTATCATTTGATATTATTAGGGTTCTTTCCTGGTATTCAAAAAGGAAAATACGTGTCGATCAGTTATATTTTTCAATTTATCAAACAATTTGGCCATTCAATCTCTGATTCTGGTAGAGCGCCATCTAGCAAATAAAGTTGTAACTAAAATAAATTTCGAAATTTTCATTTTTTTGTCATAAAAAATCCCATTGCATCCTGAACACAATGGTGTTTACCGCATTGCTCTAGCGCAAATATTCGCGGATATATTAATTTTTAAAGTTGTGCGGGACTTTTGGATCACCCTGTATATATATATACCTTTTAAGTAAAAAAATTAGGTATATTTTGAAATATAGATAGGAATCACAAGGAAGCAAGACCAAATCCAAATAAACAAATTATGTGTGGTTTCAGTAACAGCATTGTTACCATCTTCAGACAAAAGTACTGAATACATTCAGTAATTTTGACTTAATATTGTAACAATGCTGTTACTGAAACATCACACATAATTCGTTTATTTTTATTTGGTCTTGCTTTTTTGGTATTTTTAAAATTACCCTTGACTATTAGAAAATGATGCAAATTTCCTATTTATTTAATATACCATTTTAAAAAGTACATTCTTTTTGTAAAAATATCCAATTTCCACACTTTTCTAAAACTGCCAACAATAACCTAATAAAAAATTCATCCAAGTCCGGGTATTTCAGTATTGCAGATATATTACATTTATAAAAGTTGGTCAACTAATTAGAGATGTAAGTACCGGATTAGGTGCCCTTAAAAATGCTTAATCTGGCTGTTTCTTCTTGAACAGTCGACAGTGGAGTGGAGAAAGTGAAATTTTCCGGTTGCGAGGACTATTTCCCTTTATTCACACTAATCATTAGCTTTTTTTTATTTTTTAGATACCAAAACCCAGTTTGGTTACTTGCACTCGCTGAAGGGGTTGGACTTTTTCAAGAATCAGGGGCCATTGGGGCAATTTTTTTTTTTTCAAAACAAAGTGCCCAAAGCTGAATTCGATGATCCCGGGTCGTGATTTTTAAAAATCAACAGTTTAGACCACTCCTCCAAAACTGCACTCTATTCATTAGATGTGTTTGTGAAATTGATCTTATATTTCAGATTCTTTTTACCAGCATTTTCAATTTTGCTATTTGCAGTTTATCTCCATTGTGCTGAAAGAAAATCCATTACTATAAGTTTTAAAACATTTGGGGTCTCTATTCATTCATGAGTAAACCCCACTTGAACAATACCCGGGCGAAGCCGGGTCCAGTCGGCTAGTAATAATATATATATGTTATAATTAATATTATTTTAGGATAGTATTTAATTGCTGATTTTTTTAAGTACATGAGTACTTAATGGTGTCGTTTGCAGTCGTGTCATTTTGAAAGAAAAGCAGAAAAATGACTATTTACTATCAAGTAGTTTTTATTTTGAATTACTTGAAGAAAATTACAATAAGACATTTTTCACAGTTATATAGAATTTATTAGATGAATTCTATATTAGTGAATTTCAAAAATAGGTTAGATAACTACATATTTACAACAAGTATATTAAAAGTCGGCGTATTCTAAAACTTTGGTCAAAAAACAAGTAGAACTATCAATGAATGAAAATAAAATATATTTTTTAAATTATAGAATACTAGACGGGTGACCCGGGCTTCGCCCCGAGATTGACCCGTCTGCATATCTACCCGAGTGATATATATTTAGATAATATTTTTTATAATTGTTTGTTATTAGCATTATCTATTTGTTTGCATCAGCATAATTTAATCTAATCTATGATACGGGGCGCTGTTCGTGAGCTAAGTAGAATAATTTGAATATATAGTTTTAATAATTGATTTATATATATATTTTTAAAATAGCCTATCGTCTTCCCCGTATTTTTTTCACCTATGTATGGAAATTTTGGTTTGAATTAGTGAACTACTGCGGTTTGTATACCGGACATACAAACAAACAAACATTGATTTTTATATATATAGATTAAACACTTTTATATTTTGAGTCAATTTAAATTTAACACATAAGCGCGCTTATTTAAGATTAGTATTAGAATTTTATAATAAAATTACTAATATTATTTATAAATTTATAGTATATTATATATTTTAAATATATGGCGTCGTGGACGCCAAAATTATTTTATTACAAATTGTTTATTACACTTTATATTCATATTTTTACATCAACACGTTGTTTACATTATACATCGTATTTTATTGTTTATGATGATGATATATTCTATATTTTTAAAACACAGAATACTAAATTCCCTCCTTCCTTTAGATGAAAGGAATCATGTCTTATATCTTGATGATGGCTTGACGACTCTTCCACTCCTGGTGATCACGGGTTCCTTAGTAGTCGGCAAAGGTGGAGAAACCTCTGGTGGCAACTGGTGAAGAGCCTCGGCATCAAGTCTATCTGAAACAACTGGGTTAAATGTAGACCCTGTTCTACTTGAACTTGGTCGGTTTAAAGAAGTGTCCTTGTCTTGGTTTGAGGAATTATCATCTGGTATTTGTACATCAGAAGAGTTGAGGTGTTCAATTCTTGTTGAATCTGAACTAAGATTTTCCTGGCTCTCTTCTGGAATCAAGTCAGAAATGCCTTGATTGGTCTCTTGAGTAGGAACATGTTTCAAATGTTTAGCATTTCTATGAATTATTTTCCCATTTTTAGTGTTGACTAATTTAAAAGAATTTATTGAAGTGTTTTCAAGAATGACATGATGTTCTGATCTGAAATTTGAATCAAGTTTTCCATTATTTGGATTTGCCACATAAACTAAATTTCCAATTTCAAAATTATGAGGACTAGCGTTCCGAAATATATCATTATATGTTTTCATTTTTTCTTTGTAGACCATATTGAATTCTTTGATGTTGGATTCATCTTCTTCTGCATCATTAACAAGTGAGCTTAATTTAGTTTTGATTTCTCTTGAAAATAATAGGAATGCTGGAGTCTTTCCTCTAGATCTGTTTGGAGTAGTTCGGTAAGACATTAAAATTCTGGATAAATCTTCTTTCCAATCTTTCCCTTCTTCAGAACTTGAATTGAATTGTTTCTTTAGAAATCTATGGAATCTTTCTATCTTCCCATTACTTTTTGGGTAATAGGGTGAGGCTTTGATGTGCCTGATTCCACATTCTTCTAAAAATCTTTCCATTGATGTACTTACAAACTGTAAGCCATTATCTGTTACAACTTCATGTGGATAACCATGTCTTGCAAAAATCTCCATCAATTTTTTAAAAATTGTCTTGCTGGAAATGTCTTCTATTATCATTGCTTCAGGAAATGAAGAATAGTAGTCGATCACTGTTAAAACATAATGATGGCCAATTGGACCAACTATGTCAATTCCAAGTTTCATCCAAGGTTTTGATGGTAACGGAACTATTTGCAATAATTGATCATTTATCAAATGTTGATTCCTTACACAAATTGTACAGTTTCTTATCAAATTTTCAATGTCAAAGTCCATGTTTATCCAAAAATATTTTTCTCTTAACAGTTGTTTGGTTCTTGTCATTCCTTGATGTGTTTCATGTGCAATTCTCAAGACTCTCTTTATTAGTTTTGAAGGTAGCAAAATTCTACTTCCTTTTAAGATAAGATTATCAAAAATTGAGAGTTCATCTTTAAATTTATAAAAACATTTGAATTCTTCATTCAAAGGATATGGCCAAACTCCCTTTTGAACCATCTCTTTCAGTTTTTGAAACAAAGGATCTTGCTCTGTACAAACTTTTATCTCTTTCAAAGACAGTGCTTGAAGATCTTCAGAAGTGATGGATAAGACTTTATGAAAATAGTCCTCCAGCCATTTTTCATCACTTGTGTTAGAAAGAGGTTATCTTGAAAATATATCTGCAATATTTTGCTTTCCTTGAATGAATTCAATTTCAAAGTCATATGGTTGTAATCTCCAACTCAATCTTTGAATTCTTGGAGGCAAAACAGCTCCATTTTTAGGATTCAGCATATAGATTAGAAGTTTGTGATCTGTTTTTAACACAAATTTCCTTCCCCAAATATAGGTGATAAAATGTTCAATTGCCCATACACATCCCAATGTATCTTTTTCTATTTGTGAATATCTTTTTTTTCAGTATCAGTTAAGGATCTGCTGGCATATGCAATGGGTCTTTTAATGCCATTTTGTTGTGTTTGTATTAATACTGCTCCAAGACCAATAGGGCTTGCATCTGTGATTAATTCAGTTGGTGAGTTCAAGTTGTAATATGCCAAGCATGGCTCTTTTGTTAGTGACTCTTTAAGATCCTGAAATGCTTTATTTGTTTTCAAATCCGAATTCCACCTAACATTTTTTCTAGTCAAATTATTTAGAGGTTCTGCCAATTTAGAAAAATTAGGTATGAATTTTCTTAAAAACCCACAAGTTCCTAAGAATGACCTTAACATCTCAATATTTTTTGTTATTGGAAAATTTAAGACTGCTTCTTTTTTCCTATTATCAGGTTTATTACCTTCACTACTAACAATGTGACCTAAAATATCCAATTCTTCCATGGCAAATTTGCACTTATTCCTGTTGAGCCTAATGCCTACTTTATCAAATCTTTGTAAGACTTTTCTAAGCGTTTCTTCTAGTTCTTGTCTATCTTTGGCGTAAACTACGACATCGTCCAAGTAACAAATTACACCTTTCAAATCAACAAAATTGAATCCATTCCTTTCTGATATGCCTCTGGAGCACTTGATAGACCAAAAGGAACTTTACAAAATCGGTAACAACCACGGTGCGTGATGAAAGTTGTAAGGGGTCTTGATTGAGGGTCTAAGTCAACCTGCCAAAACCCTTTTTTTGCATCCAGCTTTGCAAATACTTTAGCACCTTTAAGGGCATGTAACATATTGTCAATTGTAGGAATTGGATGTCTTTCTCTCAATATTGCTTTATTCACTTCCCGAAGGTCTATGCATAGTCTAATTTCCTCACTATCCTTTTTGGAACAACTATTATGTTAGAAACCCATTCAGAACCTTGATGCACTTCTTCAATGATTCCATTCTCTAGCATCTTATCAAGCTCTTGATTTACTGCTTCTACCATTGCATAAGGTATACGACGGCATCTCTGGGCAATGGGCCTATAGTTGTCTTTCAATGTTACTTTATGACTATAGCCTTTTATAGTTCCAAGTCCATGGAAAAGATGTTCATGTTCTTGAACAATAGTTTTTATATTAGTAGACATTGATTCATTTACATGATTTACCCTTTTAATTATACCTAGTTCAAAACTAGCCTTGCCTCCCAACAAAGATTCAACTTTTTTATCAATCACATAAATTTCTTCTGAAATTGAATTTTCTTTCCAAGAAATCACAGCATTGAAATAACCATAACATGGAAGAGGTCTATCTTGACCATAGGCAAAAAAGGTTCGGGTGGTGTCATGTAATTTTGGCATAATTTTATGGCCATATAATTCGAGCATCTTATTATAGCTTATGAAAGTTCTATCATTCCCTGTATCAATTATCATATTTATTTCACTAACATCTATTTGCACGTTTTCTTTATTTTCAGCACCTGTATAGTAGGTATATTCATCTGAACTTTCAACTACTTCAGTCTTATTTTCTTCTTGTATGGTCTTAACTTTAGTTTGATTGAAACTTTTGTGGTTTCTATTATTATTTTGATGTGGGCGGTTCCTGCAAGCTCTAAAAAGATGTCCTAATTTATTGAAATATGAACAAGTCATTTTTTAGCACCACATTCTTGTGCTGAATGTGTATCTAATCCACAGCGATAACATTTAGGCTTTGAGGCACCTGAAAATGATGGGGTACCTTGATTAGTGAATCTACCTTTGTTGAAATTATTAGCATTATAGTGCTTTTTAGGTTTAATTTGAACTATATTTAGTGTTTGATCATTTTGAGGTTCAAGAAGTCTAATTTCTTTTCTAGAAATTTCTAACATTCTAGCAATATCAATGGTTTTTGACAGTGTCAAATTTTCTTGTTGCAACAATTTTTCTTTAAGTTTTTTGTTGTTACATTTTTCAATTATTTGGTCTCTTATTATATCAGCTTCTTAATTCCCAAATTCACAAGATATAGAAAGCTCTCTTAAAGAAATTAGGTAGTTGTCGATCGATTCATCATCTTTCTGGACTCTTTGTCTAAATTTAAATCTCTCAGTGACCACATTTATATGAGGTGTGAAATATTTATCTAAAGCCATTTTAGTTTGTTCATAATTTTCCTTTTCATCTGGCAAGTTGAAAAATATACGTTGTACATTTGGCCCTAAACAATGCAATAGAGTGGCTCTCTTAATTTCATCCGATTTTTTTGAAATTCCAGATGCTATTTCAAAAATGGCATAGGATTCCATCCATTGCTTATATTCCGCAAATAAATTGCTAGCATTCATATTCATGGGTAAAGGTGGCGTCAGGTTGGCTGCCATACTTGTTTTTTTTTTTTTTTAGAACTACAGTTATATTTTCAAATTCTCGTCGCCAATTTATGTTGTATAGTTATTATTTAATTAAACATTACTCACCAGATGAAATTATTTTATTACAAATTGTTTATTACACTTTATATTCATATTTTTACATCAACACGTTGTTTACATTATACATCGTATTTTATTGTTTATGATGATGATATATTCTATATTTTTAAAACACAGAATACTACAATAAACAAAAATAAAATTTAAAATAAAATTGGTAACTAAAAAAATATTTAAACGAAATCAAAATGTCTATAGAAATAATTACAAATTAAACAATAAAAATCAAAGTAAAGCTTTTTTAAAAATAAACAAAATAATTTTTTTATAAATAATTTATATATTTAGAAAATATTATGATAAATGTGTATATATTTAATAATAATGATAGATTTATATATGAAATATTAGACGAATAAAAAGGCAATTAAAATATGAGTAATTATGTCATTATACTAGTTATATTTCAAAATATCAAAAGGCAGCAGAAAATGTTTATTTTTACGCAAATAATAACTCAAAATAAGTTGTTTCTTGTCAATAATATTTGAATAATAAAATGATAATAGAGAGATGTATGGAATGACATTAAGTATTTTTTGCAGACATAAGATTTGATGCTGATATTTAAAAATGATTTGAAAAATAAATATAACTATAAATTAATGAGCTATTGAAACTATTGAGAAACATGGATGAGGATCAGCAAAGTTGAAAATGGTAATTTGTGCAAAATGGTAGATACAAAGTACCTTGAAAAGGATAAAGCTGGCTGGAGTTGATGATCTTGGAAAATGGTTGTAGTTGAAGAGAACTATGGTTGCTTGTTGAAAACCATTTTTAATTGAAGAAAACTATTGTTGATTGTAGATGAGAATTGTTGCTTGTTGAAAACTATATTTGATTGGAGGGTTATGTTTGGTTGAGGTAGGCTATGTTTGATTGAGGTAGGCTATGTTGGTTGAGGTAGGCTATGTTGGTTGAGGTAGGCTATGTTTGATTGAGGTATGCTATGTTGGTTGAGGTAGGCTATATTTGATTGATGTAGGCTATTTTGGTTGAGGTAGGCTATGTTTAATTGAGGTAGGCTATGTTGGTTGAGGTAGGCTATGTTGGTTGAGGTAGGCTATTTTTGATTGAGGTAGGCTATGTTGGTTGAGGTAGGCTATGTTTGATTGATGTAGGCTGTTTTATTGTCCGTCCATACAGAGTTCAAAATAACAACTGACTCACCCGTGCAGCCAAGGTCACGCTCCGCTGCGTCACGTGGGAAAACATAGGTACATGTTTTCTTACATGTCCTCAGCACATAGGCTATGTTGGTTGAGGTAGGCTATGTTTGATTGAGGTAGGCTATGTTGTTTGAGGTAGGCTATGTTGGTTGAGGTAGGCTATGTTTGATTGAGGTAGGCTATGTTGGTTGAGGTAGGCTATGTTTGATTGAGGTAGGCTATGTTAGTTGAGGTAGGCTATGTTTGATTGAGGTAGGCTATGTTTGATTGAGGTAGGCTATGTTGGTTGAGGTAGGCTATGTTGGTTGAGGTAGGCTATGTTTGATTGAGGTAGGCTATGTTGGTTGAGGTAGGCTATGTTTGATTGAGGTAGGCTATGTTGGTTGAGGTAGGCTATGTTTGATTGAGGTAGGCTATGTTGGTTGAGGTAGGCTATGTTTGGTTGAGGTAGGCTATGTTGGTTGTAGAAGGCTATGTTTGTTTGGAAATTGCTATGTTTGAAGATGAATATGGTTGGTTGAGGATTTTCATTTTAAAAAATAAGATATTTTTCTCTTTTGGCATTTTGAACGAATAAACAGGTAAATATCCTGTCGACTTATGTTATAATGAATATTATTTTGAGATAAAAATTAATTGCTGGTTCATTTGAGTACATGAGTACCTAATGGTATCGTTTGCAGTCGTGTCATTTTGAAAGAAAAGCAGAAAAATAACTATTTACTATCAAGTAGTTTTTATTTTGAATTACTTGAAGAAAATTACAATAAGACATTTTTCACAGTTATATAGAATTTATGAAATGAATTCTATATTAGTGAATTTCAAAAATAGGTTAGATAACTACATATTTACAACATGTATTAAATGTCGGCGTATTCTAAAACTATGGTAAAAAAACAAGTAGAACTATCAATGAATGAAAATAGAATATATATTTTTTAAAATTATAAAATATGTTTATATTTAGATTTTATAATATATATGTAATGAGGTGAAGTTCTGGTAGCTCTTGTAGAATCCTGTCGACTATGTATGTGATGAGGTATCCAGTCGACTTGAACTATGGTGTGAGTCCCTGTCAACTCTCGCTATACTGTGTTGACCGAGAGGAACAGTCAGGAAGGGGGGTTTTCCAGTACCTCTCTGCACCTTGGAAGACCTTTAAAAGTTCTCACAGAGTACAAGCAGTCGTGGTCGAGGCAGAGTGGAAAGCTTGGGAATGTCTACACAAAAAGACGAAGACACAGTTGCACTAAGAAAGTTACGTGAACAGAAAAGGGTTGAGCTAGGAGCGAAAGATGGAGATAGAAAAGTTCTTACTGACTACATGGTGGATGAGGTGGACCTGGGGTACAACCGACAAGGGCACACGCAGATGGTGAACTAACTGCCAAGTGACAGTATTTTTAGGTTAAAACGGGGGCTTCATATACCTTTTCTGAGAAAGGGAGTTTTGCATTTCACCAGATGTGAAGAGTGTGGATCATCTGATGACATTCTAAACTGGCGCCGTCCTGACAGCTTCCAATCTATCTTTAGATGTTGTTTGTGACTTCCATCTATCTCGAATTTAGACTTTTTTGACTTCTATCTCTTTAGCTCAACTCTTAATCTATTACAGAGTTTTATTTATTTATCCTCAGTTTATACAAATTACATTACATATGATGATGTAATGACACATGTCAATCATGCGTATAATCATTTACAGATGTGTTTCTATTATACAACATGCAAATCTTGTTATAAGTTATATACAATATGGGGTTGTTGGTTTAAATTACCATAGATGGGCCCCAGGAGTGAAAGAGTTTATCCGGTTTAAGCGGGTAAAGCCTCTCTAACACAGGTAAGTAATTAAATTTTATTTTAATTAATTTAAACTGTGAGGGTTAAGAAGGGCTATAACAAGATGATTTGTTTGGATATATAAAAGTGAAATAAAATGACATTTTTGTTTGATTTAAAAAAAATGATGATTAACATAAAATGATGACAGAAAAATTGTAAGATATTATTGGCGGGCGTTAGAAAGGGTTAGGGGTTGAAGAATATGCAATTGTTAGGTGTGCACATGTAAACCAAATACTTAGATCCAGGTGCAAAGCAAGGAAATAGACTTGAGCGTCTTCCTCGGCAATGTTTCACTTGCGATCCTATATAAGGGTTAGAGTGCTTTGTCACAATTTTAGGGTTATTGGGTTAAAAGTTGTTGGAGAAAATTTGCTTATTAATATGATTGAAAGGGGTGGTAGAGCCCTACCAGAATAATGTAAGTTGGCATATATTACGCTATGTAGATGACATTATTATTTTGAATAACCCACAATTCAATAATGTAATTTACAAATATATACCCTAAAAATTTGAAACTTAAAAACAATGAAAAGATAAATAAAAACATAAAGGTTAACTTTCTAGACTTAAATATAAACCTTGCAAACAAATCAGTTGGAACATATGACAAAAGAAATTGCTATAATTTAAAAATTATTAAATTCTGTAATGTTAATTCCAACATATCATTAAATTGCTGCAAAGGCATATAATTTGGTCAATTTTTAAGATTTTATATATCAACAATAGTAATTGGCAATATTTGAAATATGTTTATATTTCTTTAACTAGGTAAAACACTATATATTCTTATTCTAACTTTATAAAATATTGAATATAAAAAATTAATTACAAAAACTCTATTAATTATATTTGAATTAAATAAAAAATATTATAAAATACGAAAAATACTTCAAAAATCTTTTGTTGACTTTGCTTATATTTATTAATGAAACTGATTCCAATAATTATTAATTAAACATTATATTTATTGATTTACAAGAGAGAGAACAAAATATAAAAGGGAAACTAATATTGATCAAAGGAACCTTTTTGTTTTGGTTAGCGCCTATTCACCTGTGACCTTACACACACTCTGTGGTAGCAAATAATTAAAATATATACAACACACGCTCCCCTGTGTGTAAGCCCTAATCAGCAAGTCCAAAGCTATCTGCACATTTCCGTAGTTTGTCCTTAGGTAGACTCTTCGTTAGTATATCCGCCTCCATGTCTTCACTATTGGTGTATTCCAGCTTGGTTCCTTTTTGAATTTCCTCTTTCACAAAATAATACTTTCGGTGTATGTGCTTTGTTCGTGAAGTAATTTTGTCAGATTGTATCCAGTTTATTGCAGCCTTGGCTGTCACTTTTCAAGGTAATTGGGAAAGTTAAATTTTCACAAAGTTCTTCTAGTAATCCCTTTAACCATAATACTTCTGAAATGCCTTCACATATTGAAATAAGTTCTGCTTCACATGTAGACAAGGCTACTAAATTTTGATTTCTACTTCTCCAGTTTATTAAGTTGTTGCCAAGTTTGACTGTATAGCCTGAATAGGATTTTGCGTCTCGGGTTGTGCACTAGCTCGCATCAGTACTTATTGTGATATTGTTGTCTTTTGACTTATATGCCAACATTTTATTACTTATCCCTTCAGGTATCTATAAATTCTTTTAACTCCAGTTAAGTGCATTTCTCTTGCATCATTACTATACTGAGATAAATTGCTGACGTTGAAGGATATGTCTGGTCGAGTACCAGTAGAAAGGTACATAAGTGATCCAATCATTTTTTGGTATACAGTTTTATCTACTGGCTTAGAGTCCAAATATTCATCTACACTTTGATTTTGATCTCCAGGTGTCTGCACACTGTTGCATTCATCTAGTTCAAATCTGTGAATAATTGTATCTATATAATAAGTCTAAGATAGATAAAGTCCATCTTCTGCCCTTTTTATTTCAATTCCAATAAATGGTTCGCTATCTTTCTTTTCTGTTAGAGTAACATATTTTTCTATTTCTGAGTCTAGGTTGTCATTAATTTACTTACTAGTTCCAGCAATGATGAGATCATCATAGGATTGTCTTCTTTCAAGATAAGAAAGTCTTCAACTATTTATTCACAATTTACTTTATAGGTCAAATTATCAAAATTAGTATCGTCCTGAATATCATTTGCATAATCAATTCCTCTCTTATCTTCACTAAATTTTACTGATCTGACTTCATGAATTATCTTTGTAATTATATCATATATTCTGTAAACTTTTCTTTTAATGAAATAACCAATAAATATTCCCTTTCTACGCTTTGGTGAAAACCTGTTTCTTCTTGGTTTGCTCTCAAGCCAAAGTGTCAAATATCCAAATATTCGAATGTGTTTGACTGATGGTTTCCTACCATTCCATCTCTGCATAGGTGTATGATGCTTGATAGACCTGTGGGGTCTACAATTCTTAATGTATGTAGCTATAGCAATTGCCTCTGCCCAAAACTTCATGGGTAATTTTGAGTCAATTAGTAAGGTTCTCGCTGTATCTATAAGAATCCTATTAACTCTCTCTGCAACTTCATTACTTTGTGGTGAGTATGTGGTGGTAAGTTGGTGATGGATCCCACTTCTCTTGAAAAGTCCTTCAAATCTAAAGTTACAAAATTCAGTTCCATTGTCGGTTCTTACATCTTTTATTCTAAGTGCTAGGATTTCTGTTATTTACATTTTTTTGTATAATTTGCATATTTGACCATTGTTGTCAGATCACGTGTGACTGAGAATTGTATAAATAGAGCGAATGAGTTGTATATAGTGTGAGAGAGAAAAATAAAGGCTGTCTGTTGCTGCTAGCTCGCTTCGTAGTTTCTTCCAAGGTTACAACATTGGTCCTTATCGGGCCGGATATAAAGAAGATATAAAGAAGATGATATAAAGAAGATATTAAGACGATAGTAAGAAGATTAAGAAAATTTTAAGAAGATATTAAGAAGATAGTAAGAAGATTTTAAGAAGATACTAGACCAAGAGTTGAAAGTAAGCCGGAAGAAACCTGAGAATGTGAATCGCTAAAAGTGATACCTACTGCTTTGCATATAAGAAAGTTTAGAAATAATGCAAATCAGGTGAGAATCAGAACGGTGTTTAGCGATTGAATAGATATATCGAAATAAGAAGATATTTGAAACTATAAAAATGAAGCGAGTAATAAAGGGCAGAGCAGGGTATAGAACTACCATTTCTGAGTTAATGAAGAAAGTGGAAGCAGAATTAGATGATGAAGCTCCCTCAGAAAAGTTCATAAGAACTAATTATAGAATAATGGAGGAATACATGGTAAAGCTCCAAGAAGAAGATAAGTTAATATGGTATTTGATGATAGATGATGAAGACAATACTAGTCGTGAATTGGAGGAGGAACAGGATACTGTGATACAGTATAAAGAAAAATGGCTAAACTTTGAGATATCAAAATAGTTGAGTTCCTCAATCCTACGACACAAAATGCTGAGGTCTTTCAAGGCAATGGTTACCAGAAAGGCTCTCTAAATGAAACAAGGGCGTGTCGGTTGCCCAAATTAGAATTAAAAATATTCGATGGAACCAGGCTAGAATGGTTGGGCTGGTGGGCCCAATTCTCCACGATCCATGAAGAGTCTGGGCTCTCAGACGTGGATGAACTGCAATATTTGGTAAAAGCCATAAAGGAAGATACGAGAGCATCACGACTGGTGAAAAGTTTTACACTTACTGCCGACAATTACCCAAAATTCATTGCGGCGTTAAAAGACCGGTTTGGCGATAGGGTAATTCTAACCGAGATATATGTGAGACAATTACTGGGCCTAGTCATAAATAACGCCCGGAGAACAACAATGACTATTGAGAACCTGTATGAAAAGTTGGAATCCTATCTCCGATCTTTGGAATCCTTGGGAGTTACTCAGGATCAGAATGCGACGTTTATGTACCCCATGGTTGAAACTAGTCTACCAGAGGAATTGATTCAGGTTTGGCAGCGCAGTTCCATTTCGGGATACGATGTCGAAGGTAAGGATAAGCCTCAATCTCTAAACCAGAGGCTAGGTTCGCTGTTAAAGTTCCTAAGGCAGGAAGTAAAGGGGGAAGAACGTTTGAATTATGTGAGGGCTGGATTTGGCGAATCCTCTAAAATAGTTACAAAGCCCTATACCACAAGGCCACACGGAACTGAAGTAAGAGACACAGGTAACTCACAGCCTAAAGTGTGTCTATTGTGTCGAGGTGGCCATTGGTTGCCGAACTGCCGGAGATGGATTGCCATGCCTGTTAAGGAAAGAAGAGGGTTACTAGGCAGACATAAGGCTTGTTTCCACTGCCTTCGTGTTGGACATTATGGGCGTCACTGCAAGAGGTATATAAAATGCAAGCTGTGTAGCAAACATCACAATACTTTTCTGCATAGTGAGAAGATCCTGAACATCAGGGAGAGTCCTTCAAAGTCAGAACCGCGAGAGGTATCAATCGCGGGCATGCATGTTAACACATTGGTACCCAGGGCTCTTTTGGCCACGGCCTTAGTGCGGTTGGTTAACCACCGGAATGAGGAAATAGTGGTGGGAGCCTTATTGGATCGAGGATCGCAGTCCTCTATACTACACAAGAATGTGCTCCAGATGTTGAATATCTCAGTATCCAAGGTGAATGCTCAAATATATGGGGTCAACTCGATCAAAGGAGAGGAGGTAAGGGAGCTTGCCCACTTTGTCATAAAGCCTCTCGGGAAGGAGGAATGGAAATTGCCACTACAAGCTTTATTAGTAAATAAAATGACTGGATTGTTACCAGGTCGAAACCTTTGCCTTCCGTTATCCGAAGAATTGAGGAATACCCAGCTTGCGGATCCACAGTTTGAGAAGAGTGGGAAAGTTGATCTTATTTTGGGAGCCGATGTATACGGATCAATCTTTCTGCCTGGAATCCGGAGAAGTGAGAAGACCCAGTTGTGTGCACAAAACACTAGGTTGGGATGGATCCTATCGAGAAGATTGACAGGAGGGGATATTCTCGGCACTACCCAGGTTTTCTCTACTCGTGTCCAGTATGAAGATAATATGGAAGTAATTTTAAAGAAATTCTGGGAGGTAGAAATTCGACTAACCACCAAGACAACTCCTGAGGATGAGTTTTGTGGGGCTTTATATAAAACTGAAGTAAAACGAACATCAAGTAGAGGATGTGTCGTGCCCCTACCCTTTGACCCGAAGCTCACCGAAACAGAATTGTTTGGAGGGTCGTTTGCCACCTGTGTCCAGTGGTAAATCGCCTTGGAACGACGTCTGGAAAAAGATGAGATCCTCCGCCAGAAATACCATTCCTTCATGGGGGAGTATGCCGAGTTGGGTCATATGACTTAATTATCTGAACAATCGGCGAAGGATGAGAAGGGATGATGTTTCATTCCCCATCTTGCAGTGAGAAAAAATCAGCTGAACAAGGGGAAGATAAGAGTAGTCTTCAATGTCTCTACTAAGACATCGAATGGATTCTCGTTTGATGAACGATTATATACATGGCCAAAGCTGCAAACTGACATATTTACCATCCTAATCAAATGGCGCCAATATAAAGTTGTCGTATTAGCTGACATTGAAAAAATGTATCGACAAATACTGGTGCGTCCTCAGGATGCGGAAAAACAGAGAATTTTGTGGAGAGAAAGTCCGAATGAAATACTGAGACCTTACTGGCTAAATACAGTTACCTATGAAACTTCCCCTGCTCCTTTCCTGGCACTCCGAACCTTATTGCAATTGGCACAGGACGATGGAAACAAATATCCGAAAGCAGCAGAGGCAATAAGGAGAGATACATCATAACTGGAGCGGAAATTTCAATGGAAGCTTTGACCATGCGAGACGAGCTCATAGGCCTATTGAAGGGGGAGGATTCGTTTCGAAGAAATGGGCATCTAATGATACTGCAATACTAAAGGACATCCCCGAGGAATCACGCCTTCAACTAATCATGTTTGAGGATACTGAGGTTGTCAAAACACTCGGAGTAGGATGGAACCCTAAAGAGGATTGCTTTGTTTATAACTTGCAATGTACCAGTGCCACAGAGTTACCAAACGCCAAATGCTATCATTTGTGGCTAAATTATATGATCCCGTGGGCTGGTTGGCACCTGTTATTATTGTTGGAAAAAATCATGATCCAACAACTGTGGGTTACGGGTGCAAAATGGAATGAACCTATAGATTTTACTATAAGGGACTTATGGAGAAAATTTCGGGACGAGTTAAAATACCTCCGATCAATACGAATCCCAAGATGGCTAGGACTTGAAGGAATGCAGGAGATCCACTTGCACGGTTTCTGTGATGCCTCGGGAGACGCGTATGCTGCTGCGGTCTATTTGAAAGTGCCTAATTACGACAATCAAGTAAGACTGTTAGCGGCCAAGACAAGGTTAGCACCCATACAGCGAATCTCCATTCCCAAATAGGAACTCTTTGCGGCTGTGTTGCTGACACGCCTGATTGCCCGCGTGTTGCCGGTGTTGGACATTGACATCAAGTCGATTGTGTGCTGGACGGATTCTACCATCACCTTGAATTAGATAAAAAAAAAACATTATCAAGGGCCCTTCCCACCTTCATAGGAAACCGAGTGGCGGAGATTCAGGCCTGCCGTCAGATACAGGAATGGCGCTCTGTACCAACGGGTGATAATCCGGCTGGCATTGCTTCCCGAGGAATATTGGGCTCACAGTTGAACGGTTCCACGATGTGGTGGAACGGACCTACATGGCTGGCGTAGTCCCCAGAGCTATGGCTCAAAATGCCTAAAATATCAGGACCAGGATGGAGTGGTGCGAGTGGTGTCACTTAGAACCAAGACTGGCATTATCAAGCGACCCCTGGTCAAATTGGCTTTTCTACCGGTCCCCACTGTTTGTATTGATGGTACGCATCAAAGGGGGGAGGAATGTTAGGATTTCAGTTATTTACATATTTTTTGTATAATTTGCATATTTGACCATTGTTGTCAGATCACGTGTGACTGAGAATTGTATAAATAGAGCGAATGAGTTGTATATAGTGTGAGAGAGAAAAATAAAGGCTGTCTGTTGCTGCTAGCTCGCTTCGTAGTTTCTTCCAAGGTTACAACACTAAGACTTAATTCGTTTTCAGCTCTTGCTTTAAATTCTTCAAATCTCTCAAAGGTCTCATCTTTTGACCTCAGGAAATATGCAAAGATTATTCTACTGTGTAATCATCTACTATAACAAGAAAATACTTAGATCCTCCTAAAGATTGACATGGCATTGGTCCACATAAATCCATATGAATCAACTACAGGGGCTAAACTGTATAATTTTCTGTAATATTATATGGCTTTTGAACCAGGTTTCCCATTATGCATGCTTCGCACTCTGGTAACCTTTCGAATTTTAGATCCAATCCTCTTACAATGTGTCCTTGAATCATTTTTTTCATGTATTCTTCATTTATATGGTTTAATCTCTTATGCTATAAACTTATATTTCTATTTTTATTTGATAAATGTGTATTTATAACCATGACATTTTCATTTTTTGATATTGGTAGATTTCTTAGTTTCATTCTATCTTTAATATGTGCCTCAGCAACTAAATCATTCGCTTCATTATGAATTTTTGCCCCATTCTTATTGAAATAAACTGAATTTCCTTTGGTAACTAATTCACGTATACTGACAAGAAATTATTCCTTAAACATGGTACATGTAAGATATCTTTGATACGAATATTTTCTTGGCCTTCACTTGTACATGTAGTTAGTCTCATATCTCCTTTGGCTGTGGCTTGGGTAGTTTTGCCCTTCTCAGCTAGATTGATTTCACTTTCATAATCTATCACATTTTCCATCGAAGTTGTTTGGGGTAAGATTTGCAGTGCATCCTGAATCTATACACCATATTTGCTTATCATTTCTCCCATCTGGTGAATCTTCAAATTCTTTTACATATGTTTCAAATGCTTTCTCATTAGTTCCTCTTTTCACAGTATCCACTAGGTTATTTGAATGTTCCCTACTGTATTTGTGATTTCTATAATCAGGAGTCCATTTGTTTTGATATCCTTGTTTCTGTTTATCTCGAAACCAGCAATCATTAGCTAAATGTCCCTTTATATTACAAACAAAACATCTTTTTTTTCTGAAATTGTTTAACTTTTCTATTTTTAATTCTGAATGCTTGTTCATGCCCATTCTCAACTGATTGATTTAATCTCATATTTCTTTTTGACTCCTCTTCTCTTAGAGTTTGTTGGATCTCTTCAATTGTTGCCTCTCTCTTAAATCGTAAGACAATAGCAATATTTTCATACCTTGGATGTATGCCTCTGACAATATGAAATGAAAGTTCTCTTGAGGGAAATTGATGCCCTAATTATGAACTTCTAGCAGCAATATTTTTGCCCTTGTTATATATTCATCTACAGTTTCATTATCTTTAATTTTAATGTTCTTTAATTCTAAGCCTATATCGATCATTTTATCTACCAAATTGCCTGCGTATGTTTTTCTCAGTGAGTCCCATACTTTCTTAGCAATTGTTTCTCCTATGAACATTCCAGCTTGTTCATTAGTCAATGTTGTGATGATTATCCCAGAAGCTTTTTCATTTTTATCACTCCAAATCTCCCAAGAACTTTTATCTTCCATATCAGGTTCTGGAAAGGAAATTACACATTTAAATAATTTTATTCCTCTCAGAACTGCGCCGATTTTCAACGCCCATATTTGATAATTAGTTCCTGTTAATTGTTCAATTTTTGTTCGGGATAAAAAATATATTCAGCCATTTTCGCCTGTTGAGCTAATATAAACAAACCAATATATAATTTTAAAACAAATAGATATTTTAAATTTATTTAAATATTGGGTAGCTTTTAAACATGCAATATATAGATATAATTTGACTTAATCTACACTGCGTGACATTGAAAATGGAACACCAAGAAATAGTGGCCAGAAAGTGATGAAACTCGGCAGACAGAGAGAGACAGGGACGAACAATAAGTGATATTTATTTCAAAATGATAGTCATAATACAGAGCGAGAACGGCGTCGGCTTAGTAGCAAGTAGGACCACCGCGGACGGCGATGCACGCAGCAACACGTCTAGGTAGAGAGTCAATCAGAGTACGGATGTCGTCCTGAGGGATGGCTCTCCATTCCCTCTCAACCATTTGCCATAGTTCGTCTTCTGAACGCGGCTGTGGCAAGGAATGCAAACGGCGTCCAATGATGTCCCAGACGTGCTCGATTGGTGAGAGATCAGGAGAGCACGGTGGCCAGGGAAGCATCTGTACATCTTGCAGAGCTTGTTGGCTAATGCGAGCAGTGTGCGGTCGGGCGTTATCCTGCTGATAAAGGGCATTGGGTACCCCCTGAAGGTAGAGGAGTGTCACCGGTCGCAGCACATCATCAACGTATCGTTGGGCCGTCATAGTGCCCTGAATACGAAGTAAAGGTGACCTGGAATCATACGCGATTGCGCCCCAAACCATGATTCCACGTTGTCGCACGGTGGGGCGTTCCACAATTGCTGCCGGATTGGACCTTTCTCCACCTCGATGCCACACGCGTACACGGCGACTATCACTGGACAAGCAGAAACGCGACTCATCTGAGAACACGACCCTGTGCCATTCCGTCATCCACGTCGATCTAGCCCGGCACCATTCCAAACGTTGGCGCCTATTCGGTGGGGTCAATGGCAGTCTTCTTAGCGGACGGCATGAGTGCAAGCCATTAGCAACCAATCGACGGGAAATGGTTCTGGTCGAGATGGAATGGTCTAGGGTGTCTTGCACATGTTGCAGGATGGCGGTACAAGTGGCTTGTGGGGCCGCCACTGCTTGTCGAAGGATACGCCGATCCACACGTACTGACGTCACTCTGGTTGCACCGGCATTCCTATAAATTGCCACATTTCCTTGTTCCAACCATCTTCTCCACAGTCGGTGCACCGTGGACGCACCAAGGTGTGTATCAGCTGCGATTTGACGTATGGACCAACCTGCCCTTTTCAGTCCGATTACCATGCCCCTCGTAAAAGCGTCTGTCTGCTTGAACTGCCTCCGTTTACGATGACCTGGCATTCTCTGTTATTACACGTGTCTTTTGAAACAAGAACAAAATTTCTACAATGATTTTCCTTGAAGAAATAACGACACGAATACTGTCCTTTCTGCAAGTTCCTTCCCTTATATCTTACTCCATGTGCGCACGAGAGCTGCGCATTTTACATCATTTGCATAACTCGGTTAGGCGCGTCTACCCTGAAACTTGCATAATTTTCTGGCCACTATTTCTTGGTGTTCCATTTTCAATGTCACGCAGTGTATATAAATACCTTTAATCTTCTTAGAAGTGCTTCAGTTTACCGATCAGGATAAACTTCTTGCTAATCTTCAGATTAAATATTTTCGCTTTTGAGCTTTATATCAAATAACCACGCTCTGCTACCAATTGTTGACTTTGCTTAGAATTATTAATGAAACTGATTCCAATAATTATTAATTAAACATTATATTTATTGATTTACAAGAGAGAGAACAAAATATAAAAGGGAAACTAATATTAAACAAAGGAACCTTTTTCTGTTTTGGTTAGCGCCTATTTACCTGTGAGCTTACACACACTCTGTGATAACAAATAATTAATATATATACAACATCTTTAATTATCCAAACTATATATAAAGTACTAACACCCTATCAATTTTTCTCCCTTGTTTGAAATAAAGGTGTATGGTTCTTTCTTGATCTTTTTCTTCTCTTTTACTAAAAAAATAAATATATAATCATCATAAATCTCTTCCTTTATTCCTATATATCTATCAGAGTATGTCTAAATGACGGGTAACAGCCGATTATAAAAGACGTTACGTTGTTATAATTTTTTTTTCTGTTAAATTTTAATTTTCTTTTTTATAATTTTTCTATTAAAAAAAAACATCAATACAAACCTGATTCTAATCAATATAATTACTTTTATTACCTTTTTCTCTCCTTAATAAGAATCAAATATAATACATATAAACAACTTTTTAATTATTTACCTTAAACACAAAAAAAATATTAACTCTTATATCCTATGTTTAATTTAGATTTAGCTTGCTAATCTAATACAATTCCCTATTTATCTAAAGGATTAATTTACTGAAAAAGAATACTAATCAAACATTTCAAAGTTTCTTTCCTTATGATATTCCGAAATATTTTCGACCAAACTAATATAATTCACAATTTATCACAGATCCTGGAAATTTCAGGTTTTTTCTTAAGAAAATTCAGGCTGTGCAAGATTCGACATGTTTCTGAGGATTGGGGGAACAAACTTCAATACATCTCTTTCTGGAGTGCCCTGTCTTTCAAGATTACAGAGTCAACAACGGTTTAATTGCTTTAGGCCATAGCGATTTAATTTCAAGTAAGGACACATATATAAAATTCAATTTCCTTTGTAAATATATTTTGGATTTCATTAAGAAAAATGGTCTTTGATGTAACGATCTCAAGGAAATATTAGACATATTATATGGTTGTAAACAATATATAGGTGTATGCGTGTATATGTGTGTATATTTGTATATATATTTTAAATTTAATGATGTAACTGTAAATAAAATTCAAAGTATATCTCTATATGTAAATAACATTTTTGAATCTTTCTAAGTCGCTTTCTGTGTATCTTTTCATGTTGAATATTTTCTTTGTTATATTTGTATGTACATTTAGCGCAAGTGTCCCTAGGGGGATATAGCGTTTGAATTGAAATAAATAAATAAATTATATCAAGGTTTAAATATTGTTTTGTCGCTATATATTATTTATATATATATGGAAGCAATGGTCGCCTCTCCCGTCAAAATAAACGTCAGAATCTGACGCCATCTATTGACCGTCGCCGCAACTAGCGGCATCGGGTCGGTGACAAAGCCACAACACCAACTTTGGCAAACTGATAAGCGTCAACCTAGAGACTATGGTTTCGGGCTAATGGCCCTCGTCAGTCTAGGGCGGACTTTATTCCATGAGATCCGCACGGGATCTAATGGAATCCTCACAATCTACCAAAGAGGTGTTTTGCTGGCAATGTGGCTGGGCCAAATCTATTGGCAAAACATAGATGGAAAATTTTCCGGGAGAAAATTAATACATGGAAGCAATGGTCGCCTCTCCCGTCAAAATAAACGTCAGAATCTGACGCCATCTATTGACCGTCGCCGCAACTAGCGGCATCGAGTCGGTGACAAAGCCACAGCACCAACTTTGGCAAACTGATAAGCGTCCACCTAGAGACCATGGTTTCGGGCTAATAGCCCTCGTCAGTCTAGGGCGGACTTTATTCCATGAGATCCACACGGGATCTAATGGAATCCTCACAATCTACCAAAGAGGTGTTTTGCTGGCAATGTGGCTGGACCAAATATTTGGGCAAAACATGGATGGAAAATTTGCCGGGAGGAAATTAATCCATGGAAGCAATGGTCGCCTCTCCCGCCAAAATAAACGTCGGAATTGCTTCCATGGATTAATTTCCTCCCGGCAAATTTTCCATCTATGTTTGCCAATAGATTTGGCCCAGCCACGTTGCCAGCAAAACACCTCTTTGGTAGATTGTGAGGATTCCATTAGATTCCGTGTGGATCTCATGGAATAAAGTCTGCCCTAGACTGACGAGGGCCATTAGCCCGAAACCATAGTCTCTAGGTTGACGCTTATCAGTTTGCCAAAGTTGGTGTTGTGGCTTTGTCACCGACCCGATGCCGCTAGTTGCGGCGACGGACAATAGATGGCGTCAGATTCTGACGTTTATTTTGACGGACGAGGCGACCATTGCTTCCATGGATAAATTTCCTCCCGGCAAATTTTCTATCTATATATATGTTATGTTCAAATCAATATATATGTGTTATTAATATATATGTAATATATATGTTATATTAAGATATTATTTAAAATGTTATATTAGAATATTTTATTTAAAATTATAATTTCATAGATATAAATACTCTGTATAAATCGACCGCCAGAGGTCACGCTTTCTCTATAAATACTCATTGTTGTTGTTCCCCGATGGCCGACCCAAGACTTTGTAATTATGTAAATAATATTTTGTTTTATTTATTCTTACGCCTTAAGCCAGGCGGTACTTTTACCGAATGATGTTTTCCTAAAACTCAATTAAAACAATATCTGATCAAGACTATTTTTATTATTATCTTTTCAAGATTTCAACCACGACTGCACCACCATAGCATAATCATCAATATGATCCAAAACAACAGAAATAATATCTTTTTTTTTTTAAATATAATATTAGTCGACAGGATATTTACCTGTTTGTTTGTTCAATATGCCAAAAGCAAATTTTTCAAATTCAAATATGCAAATCTTACAATCAAAAATAGCTTTCCCAATCAAAAATAGTTCATTTCAATCAAAAATAGCTCATTTCAACCAAAAATAACCTACTTTAAAAAGACATAGCCCAATTCAAACAAACATAGCTCTCCACAACCAAACATAGCTCATTTTTAATTATGCAAATCAAACATAACCTTCCTCCCAAACAAACATAACAATCTCCAAACAAACATAGCCATCTCCAAACAAAACATAGCCATCTAGAAACAAACATAGCCTTCTCCAAACAAACATAGCTATCCCCAATCAAACATAGTCCAATTCAAGAAAACATAGCCCAATCCAAGCAAACATAGTCATCTCTACAAGCAAACATAGCCGTCACTATCTCAAGATTTTTCAAGCATCCTTCTCCCATCCGAGGTTGGATATCACCAGCCATCACACCTTCCGCCCAACACCAGCCATCTCCCGAGATCTTCAAATCCAGCCCATCATCCATTTCAAGGTACTTTGTATCTACCTTTTACATAATTTATTTCGTTTTAACTTTTTGATTAATCTTTACAATAGTTTACAATTGCTTATTTGCTTATAGTTAACATCCCTTTTATGTCATTCTTAAATATTTTTTCCATTTAAATAGTACAACTTTTAATCCTTCTACACCTTATTTTGCTCTGCATAATTTTTACCTAAAAATATATTTCCTATTCCATATTTATACCTTTAAATATTTGCATTTAAGTTAAACCATTTACACCCTTTAAACAATTTTAAGAATACACTTTATGTAAAACAGTCGGCCAGGAAAACAACAACAAATCAATATCTCGCATCATTAACCATTAAAAAATAGCTAAACTTCAATGTTTCTCATATTTTCCAATTTATTTTTCAATATGTTCAAAATTCCCTATTTCTTACATTTTCAATATTTTATTAAACTATAACATTGTTTACCATATTTCCACTATATATTTTTGTTAATGACCACAATACCCTATAGTTTCACATTGCTATCATATATTTTTAATTCCCAGACTTTTAATATTCTGATATTTTTCTTATTTAATCTCATTTCATAATGTTTTAATTTTCAAAAATTTACATTTTTACCCCCATTACTTATTTCCTGTGTAAATATCTGAAAGCGTGCCTAACAAATATGTAAATTTAGCGAGACCAACATATGTAAATGTTAACTTTTGTTTTTTTTTTGTATTCACCTTGATTCTTTTTTTTTTCAATGCTATTTCTTTATTCTTAACATTAATTTCATTTATATTTACATGTGCATTCCTTGGTTTTGCATTTTGCCTTTTTTTTACATATTACCCTTGCCTTTTATTACTTTTTCACAAATGTTCTTTTTTCTTATAATCATCCAATGTTTTTTTTTTTCAATGCTATCATATCATATATTTTTCATTCATATGCATTTTATTTTTCCTACCTCATTTTTAATATTATATATGTGCATTTATTTTCTTGTGTCTATTTCCAATCTATTGGTTAATAACAAACCAATATGATTATGGAACACTTTTTTTTTCTCTCTTTACATTTTCACTCTATACCACATTTTCACTCTATACCACATTTTAACTCTCCACCAATAATATTTGTAATCCTTCACACTTTATATCATTTTGCATTTTCCTGTCTATTGGTTACCATATAAAAAACCAATATGATAAGTGAATATCATCTCTTATGTTATTTTCTTTTAATCATTTTATCTTTTTTTTAACAATATTTTTTCATCACCTTTCTCTGAATGAACCCATATTATTTTCTTCACAGGGGGGAAATGTTATATTAAGATATTATTCAAAATGTTATATTGAAATATTTTATTTAAAAATATATAATTTCATAGATATAAATACTCTGTATAAATCGACCGCCAGAGGTCACGCTTTCTCTATAAATACTCATTGTTGTTGTTACCCGATGGCCGACCCAAAACTTTGTAATTATGTAAATAATATTTTGTTTTATTTAAACTTACGCCTTAAGCCAGGCGGTACTTTTACCGAATTATGTTTATCCTAAAACTCAATTAAAACAATATCTGATTAAGACTATTTTTACTATTATCTTTTCAAGATTTCAACCACGACTGCACCACCATAGCATAATCTTCAATATTATCCAAAACAACACTATATATATATATATATATATATATATATATATATATATATATATAGTGTAAAAACTATATAATAAAAATATAATAGTGATTCTATATTTAAAATTTAAAGAGTAAACTGATAAGCATGATAATTTATATCAAGTAGATTTGAATAGATTAGCAAGCTAAATCTAAATGAATTATAAAAATAAATAGTTGTTTAGTTTTATAGTTTAGTTTTGTATTAAAATTATCTTTATTACTTTGATTATTTAAATTTAAATTATAAAATTTGTAAATTGTTATTATTTAGTAGAGAGAGAGAAAAAAAATCCTTTACATCTTACACATCATCCAATTAATTATATATTTATAATTAATAACAATAAAATTTAACAACATAACGTCTTTTGCATCGGCTTTTACACGTCATTTAGACATACTCTAATTTGTATATAGAATAATAGAAGTGAGAATATATTTAATAATATAAATTTTAGTAGTTAGAGAAAAGAGAGAAAGACAGAACCATGCACTTTTATTCAAACTAATAATGAGAAAAAATAAAATTTTTGTAGAGAAGGTAGATAAGATTGTTAGTATATATATATATATATTTATAATTTTATATTTTATCTTTTTTTTTTTTTTGAAGATTTTTTAATTTTTTTTATTTTAAAATATAAATATATCTAGTTGTATTTAGTGAAATATCTATAATATGAATTAACTTTTGTTATAAATTTGATTATTATGTTTTGAAACCCTAATGGTAGACCAGACATATACAAAAAAAATTAAAATGAATTATTTAGTGGAAAGAGAGATATGCTGGACCGGAGATTTTCAAATAGAAATCCAGCTGACATTTCACTCCTGCTCTATTATGTCATATAACTCTCTTAGACCGTTTTATATGTGTTAATATTAAGTTGTTTTAGTGAAACATTTATATACACAGATCCAACAAACATAAGTGTTAAGAAATTCTAACTGTAACCTACCTCGTCTGTGACGCCTTCCTCTGTAAACAGCTATTTCTGGGTAACATCTGTTGCGGAGTGGACTCGTGTTCCTCCCTTTAAAATTAGATTGTTTTCTCAGAAATTTCAGAATAATAAGACAACTGAAGAAGAAAGAAAATAGTTAAGGAAAGAAAGCCAATCTTTATAATCTTTACAGTTAGTTATATTAATATAACTGATTCAATTATTATTTATCTTTTAATTTTACTTTAAAAAGGTAAATTATTAGATGATTAATAAAGCTATTAGTTTTGAAAATTCATTATTATTTAATTTCCATTTTCCTCCCCAGAAATTGGATATTAAATAAAATGAATTCTATACAATATTACGTTAAAAATCTTGTGAAATATTTTTTATATCAGTTATATAATTTAAGTTAAATTAACTGCTAAAGATTATAAGTTTGTATTAGTTATTATTGAGAGAAATTATAAAAAGTTGATTTAATAAATGGATACTTCCATTTATTTTTTAAAAGTATTTTATAATTGATATACTGTTGAAATAATTTACTTGTTTAATACTAAATTTGTTTTTAATAAATTCCATGTTTAAATTTTCTATATCTTCTATGAAATTTTCTAATATATTATTTATTCTATAAAATCTTAGAAACTGACCAAAATATATACCTTTGCAGCAGTTTAATGATATATTAGAATTTATATTGCAGTATTTTATAATATTGAAATTATAATTACTTTTTTTTATTATAAATTTTAATAGCATTATTTGTAAGGTTTATATTTAGGCCTAAAAAGTTAACATTTTTGTTTCTATTAATTTTTTCATTGTTCTTAAGTTTCAGGTATTTAGGATATATTTCAGGTATTAAGTTTTTAAACTGTGGATTATTAAATATTATGATGTCATCTACATAACGGAACATTTGCCAATTAACATTATTTTGTAGAAAGTATTCTCTTTCGTACCAGAATAGTATTAAGTTGGCTAATAAAGGACTTGATGAAGTTCCCATAGGAACCCTTTCTGATTGAATATATATTTTATTTTTAAATTCTATATAATTGAAATTTAAAAATGTTTCCAGTAGAGTTTTTGCTGTTTTAAGATCTAATTTATTGTTTTATATCTGTTATGAATAATTTTAATGTGGAAAGTTTTGTCATTAATGAATTCGTTAAATAAATTTGTTATTTTATTATTTAGATCTCTGAAATTTATTTTAGAATATAGGTCCTCAAAATCAAATGTGTGTACTGAATCAATGTTTGTCCAATTGTTCATTAAATAGTTAATGATTTTTTTATTTGAGTCGATAAATTTATAATTATATTTATTAGTTAATTTATTTACAATAAATTGTAGTGTTGAAGCTAATTGTATATCAATGTTTTTTATAACTGAATTTATACCAGATGTGATTGTTCTGAAAGAAATTGGTTTTTTGTGCAGTTTAGGAATTATATAGAATTTTGGTATGTTTGGATTTTTGCTGTAATTATAAATCTTTAGTGAATTTTCCACGTTTTTGATGTCCTTTTTGATTTTTGTGGCTGTAGTTCTAGCAAAAGTGTATTTATTATTATTATCAATTTCCTTTTTTAGAATATCGTGATATAGATTTTTACAAATTATAGATAAATTATTGGGACATTTATCTATAGGAGTGATAATAAAGTCCTTCTGTAATTTAATTATATTTTCTTTTTAAAAGAAGGAATATCTGAATTAGGTTTTGTGTATTCAAGTGTATTATTATAATAAATTATAATTTCCTTTTTAATATTATGTTTCCATTCCAGAAAGGTATATATTTATACTCTTTATTTAAAATATCCTGATATTCTAGATTTAAAAAAGAAAAATTGCTAGTTAATATATGACCTGAGAGCTTATATCTATCTATATAGTTGTTGCAATTAAATTTAATATTTTTAAAATTTGCTAAATTATTAATAAATTGGTTATAATTGCAAACTAAACTACCTATATTTTTGTTGTATCTCCAGATTGTTTTAAAATTTAAATTTTTTATAGGGAGAAGATTATTGATGTTTTGGTTATTAAAAATATCATTAAATTTAATATGATTAAATAAATTGTTATTAAATTTAATGATAATATTAATGTTATTAGTAGATTGTTTATTTTTTCTGTATTTAAAGATGTCGTGTGTGATATCTATTAATCTGTTAGTCAGATTATGAATTTTAATATATTCTATAAGTTTGATATATTTATTATTATTTAGTTTAAATAATGTTTTAATAAATTTATCGATGAAGTTGTTGGTATACATTTGTTCTGGGTCCAGTAATTCTTCAAAATCAATGTAACCTAATTTATTGGTAGTTTTACCTCTAGTTTTATTAGGTTTATTTTTAAATTCATTTTTTTTGTATTTGCAGCTGATTTCACAAGTTGAAATTTCTTCTGTTTGTGGTTTGTATGTGTGGTTTAATTCGTCATTAAGTCCATAAGAGAATAATGTGTTGTGTTTATAAATGTAGTTGTTTTCTAATAATAGTCGTTGTTTTTTGTTTTGACATATGTCTAGTATTTCTATCTTAAAGTTGTTAAAAGTATGTAATTGATTGTGTTCTTTCATATATATATTACCAATTGATTTTTTTGGCGTGGTTTCTATGTAGGTTTATTCGTATATTTAATGGATTACACGTTTGTCCTATATATGATAGTTGACAAATTTGGCATGTTAATTTATAAATAGTATTTACTAATTTACAACTAGTCGTTTGAAATGTGTCATGGTTCTTAAGAGAGGGACAAGTTTGACAATTCTTTCTTAGGTAATTTTTAGCGAGTTTTGATTAACATAAGAGAGGTGCTAACCCTAATATGTTTGTAGTTTTTTTTTAGTTTTTTAGTTTGTTATTCTTATGAATTTTTTTTTTAAATATATTTTTCTTAATTGTTTTTGTGGTGATTAAATTTGTAATAAAATGATTAATTAATCTATTAAAATTATAGATATTACTGCTTGTTATCTGTTATATTATTAAGAATAACTAATAAAAAACATCTTTAAACTAACTAAACACTGAAAAAATAGTAAACAATGGTTGCCTGTAAAGTCGGTTTTACGGGCGAAGATTTTACGTGACAACGGTAGAATATTTATTGATATGAATATAATTAAATTGCACAATAGGAACAAGGAATTGAATGAAAATAAGAATTGCACAAATTTTAACTATAGAAATATATTTTGTTTACTAAAACATTGTACATGTAAACTTAAACTTAACTAATTCCTATTTGAGTGATTTTGTTGAGGATAGGACGATGATAGGAGAAATATGAAATGAAAGGAAGTGTTTCTGCTGTAATGTGTCTTGCGAAAGTCAAGTCGATAGTTGTTCCTTTTAACGTAGTTGACTTAGAAACGTTTGATACGCAATCAAGATTATACGTATTTTTCATGAATTTAAGAAACGAGTTGTCAGGCTTTACGTTTTTGTTAAAATCACCACACAGAAGAATCGGTATACTAGAATCAATTTGCACGAACGGTGGCACGTACTGGCTGTTGTGAATGTACGGACCGAGTCCTTGCCATAGTAACATTCCAATATCCTGCATACTAGCTCCTGGATGAATATATACAGCACCGAGTATAAACTTGAAGCTAGTATTAGCGGCGAAGCAAGTAACTTCAGTCATGCACATGTCACCCTTGGTTTTAATGACACGAGTTACGTCTGTAATCGCAACTTGGAACACTTCCGCCGTAGATGTCGATGATAATTTACGATAGATCGCCACTCCACCATCCGCGTTGGTATTTGAAAATCAAAACACTTATTCAGATCGAAGGTTCAAATTTTTGCTAAATAAATTTGAAATTAAATAAAATTTGTAATTGTAAATGATGAAGTTGAAAATTAAAACATTTACTTAAATCAGATGTTAAAATTCTTGCTCAACACAGTTTAAATAAAGTTTTCTTATATCTGCCACTTTTTCTTAATATTTGTAATTTTAAAGAATCAATTCGAAAATCAAAACATTTATTCAGATCGAAGGTTCAAATTTTTGCTAAATACATTTGAAACTATTTAAAATTTGTAAAATAATAATTAATTAATTAATTAATTTTAAACTAATAATTTACTTAACACTATCAACATTTATCAATAGTATGACATAACCTATAAACTCAGTTTCTCAACTTTTGTGTCAATCTAACAATTAATCAATCAATCATAGTTTACGATAATGAAATATCAGTGTACAATTATTTACCTTTATTGTTGTAGTTTTTGTAAATGACGAATCTAAGCACTCCACATTTTCACTACAGACACAGCTGACGATACTTTAACCACACGTGTGAACTTGTATTATGACGCTTTCTTGTTTTTCCAACGCCAAGAACGTTCGAGAAAGACAAAGACAGAGACAAGCATGCGCCGATTCAATGCGCCTAATTCTCTAGCGCTGCGCGCGCAGCTGCGCGCGCAGCACTCTCGTTCGGTGACTCATCGTAACGTTACCGGGCGTTACACTTTTTCATAAGTGACTCCCAGCCGCAACCTAATTTAAGACGTTGTCACGTCAAAAAACAAAAGTTCTGAAGTTATTTTTTCTAAAATTACTTTTATAATTTACTTTTTCATAATCAAATAATATAAGATAATCAAAATCTGTATGGATTTTTAGTTATATTAGAATTTCTAATATAATTTAATTTGTATATTATATTAAATATAAAAATATATCATAGAACAAGCTCATATGAATTAATATAGTGTAAAAACTATATAATAAAAATATAATAGTGATTCTATATTTAAAATTTAAAGAGTAAACTGATAAGCATGATAATTTATATCAAGTAGATTTGATTAGATTAGCAAACTAAATCTAAATTAATTATAAAAATAAATAGTTGTTTAGTTTTATAGTTTAGTTTTGTATTAAAATTATCTTTATTACTTTGATTATTTAAATTTGAATTATTAAATTTGTAAATTGTTATTATTTAGTAGAGAGAGAAAAAAAAAAATCCTTTACATCTTACACATCATCCAATTAATTATATATTTATAATTAATAACAATAAAATTTAACAACGTAACGTCTTTTGCATCGGCTTTTACACGTCATTTAGACATACTCTAATTTCTATATAGAATAATAGAAGTGAGAATATATTTAAAAGTATAAATTTTAGTAGTTATATATAGAGAGAAAAGAGAGAAAGACAGAACCATGCACTTTTATTCAAACTAATAATAAGAAAAAAAACATTTTTGTAGAGAAGGTAGATTAGATTGTTAGTATATATATATATATATATATATATTAATAATTTTATATTTTATCTTTTTTTTTTTAAGATTTTTTATTTTTTTTTATTTTAAAATATGAATATATCTAGTTGTATTTAGTGAAATATCTATAATATGAATTAACTTTTGTTATAAATTTGATTATTATGTTTTGAAACCCTAATGGTAGACCAGACATATACAAAAAAAAATTAGAATGAATTAATTAGTGGAAAGAGAGATGAGCTGGACCGAAGATTTTCAAATAGAAATCCAGCTGACATTTCACTCCTGCTCTATTATGTCATATAACTCTCTTAGACCGTTTTATATGTGTTAATATTAAGTTGTTTTAGTGAAACATTTATATACACAGATCCAACAAACATAAGTGTTAAGAAATTCTAACTGTAACCTACCTCGTCTGTGACGCCTTCCTCTGTAAACAGCTATTTCTGGTTAACATCTGTTGCGGGGGGGACTCTTGTTCCTCCCTTTAAAATTAGATTGTTTTCTCAGAAATTTCAGAATAATAAGACAACTGAAGAAGAAAGAAAATAGTTAAGGGAAGAAAGCCAATCTTTATAATCTTTACAGTTAGTTATATTAATATAACTGATTCAATTATTATTTATCTTTTAATTTTCCTTTAAAAAGGTAAATTATTAGATGATTAATAAAGCTATTAGTTTTGATAATTCATTATTATTTAATTTCCATTTTCCTCCCCAGAAATTGGAGATTAAATAAAATGAATTCTATACAATATTACTTTAAAAATCTTGTGAACATTTTTTTAGATCAGTTATATAATTTAAGTTAAATTAACTGTTAAAGATTATAAGTTTGTATTAGTTGTTATTGAGAGAAATTATAAAAAGTTGATTCAATAAATGGATACTTCCATTTATTTTTTTAAAAGTATTTTATAATTGATATACTGTTCGATTCATTTACTTGTTTAATACTAAATTTGTTTTTAATAAATTCCATGTTTAAATTTTTTATATCTTCTATGAAATTTTCTAATATATTATTTATTCTATAAAATCTTAGAAACTGACCAAAATATATACCTTTGCAGAAGTTTAATGATATATTAGAATTTATTTTGCAATATTTTATAATATTGAAATTATAATTACTTTTTTATTATGAATTTTAATAGCATTATTTGTAAGGTTTATATTTAGGTCTAAAAAGTAAACTTTTTGTTTCTATTAATTTTTTCATTGTTCTTAAGTTTCAAGTATTTAGGGTATATTTCAGGTATTAAGTTTTTAAACTGTGGATTATTAAATATTATGATGTCATCTACATAACGGAACATTTGCCAATTAACATTATTTTGTAGAAAGTATTCTCTTTCGTACCAGAATAGTATTAGGTTGGCTAAAAAAGGACTTGAAAAAGTTCCCATAGGAACGCCTTCTGATTGAATATGATGGGATCGAGAGCATTTCATATATTTTTTTTTGGTATAATGAAAGAAGAAAGTCATTGAAAAAAAAAACAATGATGATATCATACATTTACTATTTCCAGATCTATACATGTCCATATATTAGGGCGCCAGTGGCTGCAGAAAACCAGACCACAAATTTATTCATCTATGGCACATGTAGAGACCTAAAGCTGTGCCGGCTAGCAATTATGTTGATGGGGAAATTAACCAATCAATTTTTTTGGTTAGACAAATTTTTATTTCGACTAATAAAATCCTTCAATGTACAACATTTTTTTATTACCTCAATTAATGAAATCACGCACATATATACGATTAAAAATATATATATATATATGACATAATAAAAATATGATTTTTATTATTCATTAATATAATTATAATTTAAATAATCATAGAATTAACACAGAGTTAATTCTTTAAAATCCTTAACAAAAGGAGTACAACCCAAGATGTTTTTTGTATATACTTAGATTATATTTATAAAATTATATGTATGCAAATTTTTTGTTCTTAAAATATAATCATTAAAAAAAATACAATTTTGAATATAAAAGTTATCATTTCACTTCAATCCACGACTGCATGAATGAATTGGTAACGTACCTAAAATACATCTTTTTTTATGACATCTTTTTAATAGTCGACAGGATGTATTTTAACCCTGTACGAGAAGAATTCCAATAGATTTCCAAGCCATATATTGCAACTAAGATATTTGGGAAAAGATATAGATAAAAGAATAGCAATTATGGAAGTCGAAACTTTAATTAAGAAATTAAAAAGGATAAAAAAAAGTATAAAAGGCATTGAAGAAAATATCGAATCCATTGTGTCTATGGTAGATGTAAATGCAACGAAATGCAAACTAGAGTATGCAAATAATGATTTGATGAAAATGAGTGATATTTTCTTGCAGAAACTTGAGGATGAGGATTTGAATGACGAAGTGGAAAATTGCATAGATAAGTGTATAAGATTAAAGTGTGAATTGGATTTAAGGCATAATGGGCAAGAAACATCTGAAAAAAAAAGTAAATTTACATGTTAAAATGCCTAAACTTGAATTGCCAACTTTCGATGGTGGATTAGAATCATGGCTTTCATTTAAGGATTTATTTTATTCTGCAATTGGTTCTAATTCACAAATACCGGAAATTGAAAAGTTACAATATTTGAAAGGCCAACTGAGAGGCGAAGCTCTAAGACTGGTCAACGCATTTCCAATTACAGCCGATAATTATGTTGAGGTTTGGCAAACCTTATTAACAAGATATGATAATCCAAGGGATCTGATTTTCACCCAAATAGATAATGCATTAAGATTACCAAAGTTAGCCGATGACAACCATAAGTCAATGTTTAAACTTCTAGATAGTTGCAACGAGATAGTAAGAACAGTGAAGGTATTAGGTTACCAAATCGATAGTTTATCTGATGTGTTTTTCGTCGAGATCATACAAGATAAGCTTGATAAAACCACAAGAAAACAGTGGGAATTGCAGAACAACCCAAGGGTTGTGCCTTCAATTAAGGATTTAATGGAATTTCTAGAAATTCGCGCAAAAGGCTTGCAGAATTTGCCAAATAAAGATGCAAATGTGGAGAAACATTCAATAAGAAGGGAATCACATAAGGAAATGGAGGAGTCATCTATTAAAAGGGAAACAGCCCCAAGAATGGAAGTACAACAAAAGCAATGGGGACATCCAGGTAGAAGCCCTATGGACTATAGTTCTAAAAGACGTCCTTGCCGAATTTGCCTGAACCGGGGACATGCCGGACGCTTCCATCCTGAGAATAGGTGCTGGTTTCGCGAGAGGGCCGTGCAAGCCCCCCCCCCCCCCCCCCCCCGCTGCAAGCTTCATGTCCGTGCCGTCTCGATCCATGGACACCTTGACGCAGACAACAGCCCCTTCGAGCGAATGCCGACCAGCTCCGCCTCAACACTCCTGACGCCAAGGTCTGTATATAAATCTAAATGTGAATAATAACAGTATTGTAGCTCTCATGGATACTGGCTGTACCTTCTCTATAATTCCCCAACATATGATAGATAAGATTCAACCAAACTATGTTGTTTTTAATAATTTACCTCTTATTAAACAGACATCCGGTATGCTAAATATAAATTCAAAAATTAATGTTAATACAACTATAGGATTTATTACTAGAGATATTGATTTTTATTCCTCTGATATTAATTTGCCATATGTATTGCTTTCTTTACACCATATAAGATTATTTAAATTAGACATTGATTTTCAAAGTTTTACAATTACTCAATTTGGTAGAATTCTTAATGTTAATTACCATAACCCTAATAATAATAATTATGCACATCATAATGTAATTCCTTTATTTAAATCTATTATTCCTCCTAATGAAAATGATTTTAGAAATTTTAATAGTGTAGAATTTGATGAAAAACTTTCACCATATGAAAAATCTGATTTAATTAAATTAATTAAGGAAAATAAGGAAGCGTTTGCTGCCCATAAAATGGATATAGGACATATTAAAGCAGATCCAATTAGAATTAAACTTACCTCACAAACACCTATTTCATTAAAGCCTTTTAGACCTTCCTTCTTGGACAACATTGAAATTAAAAGACAGATTGAAGAACTTTTAAAATATAATGTCATTAGACCATCTTATTCCTCCTATGCATCCCCTGCTATGTTGGTGAATAAGCGAAATGAAGGTAAAATTCGACTAGTAATAGACTACAGAAAATTAAATGATATAATAAAAAGAGATTCTGAGCCCATGCCAAGAATAGATTCTATATTAGATAAGCTTTCAGAAGCTAATATCTTCACTACACTAGATCTTTTATCAGGTTATCACCATTTAGATATACACCCAGATGATAAAGAATACACAGCTTTTACTACCACTCACGGACTTTACGAATTTAATAAATTATCTTTTGGATTAAAAAATAGTCCAAGTCAATTCCAAAGAGTTTTAAGGCAAATTTTAAATAAATATGATGTTGATTTTTGCATGAATTACTTCGATGACTTCATTATATTTTCAAATAATTTTCAGGAACATTTGACCCATTTAAAAGTAATTTTAGATATTTGCATAAAGGAAAATATTAAGCTAAAACTAAGTAAATGTAAATTCGCTACTTATCAGATTTCTTTTCTAGGATATGAAATATCAAACCATCAATTTTCACCCAGCACTAATAATATAGAAACGATTAGAAAATTGAATTCCCCAAGGAATAAAAAGGATTTACAACGAGTTTTAGGATCTATTAACATTTACTCGAAATTTATCCCTAATTATGCTAAACTCAGACTCCCTTTGAATAATTTGTTGAAAAAAGATGTAAAATGGAAATGGGATGAAGAATGCGAAACCGCATTTTCTAAATTAAAAAATATGATAACCTCAAAACCTATATTAGCTATCTATAATCCCAAATATCCTATACACCTTTACACGGATGCTAGCCAAGAACAGATCGGATCTATCCTAAAACAAGAACAACCCGATGGGCTTTTAAAGCCAAAGTGAAAATCCGAATGTCAATATCAAAATTGTCAATCTCCAAGAATGTCAATATCCCGCTTCCTTGTCCCAGTGTTGCTGAACTCACCCCCCCAAGGCTATCATCCCTCTTCTCTCTATGAAAATAAAAAATTAAAAAGGTATCTTAAAAAAAAATGATAAAAAATAAATTAAATATAAAATTATTAAAGATATATTCACAAAAATATAATAATAAAAATTATGAAAATATTGAATTAAAAAATGATTTAAAAAATATAATTATTATTGTAGGATCTGGGCATCTTGGGGTCAGCTTGGGAAAGGTTCAGGGCTCGTGGTGGAGCTGGTGCTCTGCATGAAGATGGTGGAGTCAGGTCAAGCACCATAGGTCGGTGGCTTGACTACAGGGAAGGGGTGTCTGAGTCCATCTCAGACTAACTTGGTGTTGGTGGGGCCAGGTCATCCACCACAGGTCAGGTGGCTTGACTACAGGAATCAATATCAAAATTGTCAATCTCCAAGAATGTCAATATCAAAATTGTCAATCTCCAAGAATGTCAATATCCCGCTTCCTTGTCCCAATGTTGCTGAACTCACCCCCCCCCCCAAGGCTATCATCCCTCTTCTCTCTATGAAAATAAAAAATTAAAAAGGTATCTTAAAAAAATGATAAAAAATAAATTAAATATAAAATTATTAAAGATATATTCACAAAAATATAATAATAAAAATTATGAAAATATTGAATTAAAAAATGATTTTAAAAATATATAATTATTATTGTAGGATCTGGGCATCTTGGGGTCAGCTTGGGAAAGGTTCAGGGCTCGTGGTGGAGCTGGTGCTCTGCATGAAGATGGTGGAGTCAGGTCAAGCACCATAGGCCGGTGGCTTGACTACAGGGAAGGGGTGTCTGAGTCCATCTCAGACTAACTTGGTGTTGGTGGGGCCAGGTCATCCACCACAGGTCAGGTGGCTTGACTACAGGAAGGGGATCTGAGTCCATCTTGGACTGGCTTGTGGTCAAGTCAGCCACCATCGGACATGTGGCTCGACCACCAGGAAGGGGATCTCTGGCTCGGTGCTGCCAAGGCTAAAGGTGGCTTTAGGCTCCATCTCGACACCTCGCAATCACCAGAGGTTTGTGGCTTAGATAGACATAGGTGGGATATGGTTAGGTTAGGTGGGGTTCTGGGTTACTTTGGCATATTATGGTCACGAGGTGTCCCAACAAATATATATTTTATTTTTAAATTCTATATAATTAAAATTTTAAAATGTTTCCAGTAGAGTTTTTGCTGTTTTAAGATCTAATTTAATTGTTTTATATCTGTTATGAATAATTTTAACGTGGAAAGTTTTGTCATTAATGAATATGTTAAATAAATTGGTTATTTTATTATTTAGGTCTTTTAAATTTATTTTAGAATATAGGTCCTCAAAATCAAATGTGTGTACTGAATCAATGTTTGTCCAATTGTTCATTAAATAGTTAATGATTTTTTCATTTGAGTCGATAAATTTATAATTATATTTATTAGTTAATTTATTTATAATAAATTGTAGTGTTGAAGCTAATTGTATATCAATGTTTTTATAACTGAATTTATACCAGATGTGATTGTTCTGAAAGAAATTGTTTTTTTGTGTAGTTTAGGAATTATATAGAATTTTGGTATGTTTGGATTTTTGTTGTAGTTATAAATCTTTAGTGAATTTTCCACGTTTTTGATGTCTTTTTTGATTTTTGTGGCTGTAGTTCTAGCAAAAGTGTATTTATTATTATTATCAATTTCCTTTTTTAGAATATCGTGGTATAGATTTTTACAAATTATAGATGAATTATTGGGACATTTATCTATAGGAGTGATAATAAAGTCCTTCTGTAATTTAATTATATTTTCTTTAAAAGAAGGAATATCTGAATTAGGTTTTTTGTATTTAAGTGTATTATTATAATAATTTATAATTTCCTTTTTAATATTATGTTTCCATTCCAGAAAAGTAAATTCTGGAATACTGTATTTTATACTAGTTTTATTTATGAAAATGTCTATATCTTTTAATATAGATTTAATTGTATTATTATAATTGTGTTTAATTTGAGGTATATATTTATACCCTTTATTTAAAATTTCCTGATATTCTGGATTTAAAAAAGAAAATTGCTAGTTAATATATGACCTGAGAGCTTATATCTATCTATATTTTTATTATCATTTACAAAGCACGCGATATCCGTTTTGGATATTTGCATGCATACACAAGTTTGGGAGCATATTTACAGTAATTATTAATATGATTTTAGTTATTATATAATAGAAATTATTAACATATTTGTCAGTTAGTTAACGATTTAATCACCCTATAATGAATATTAGTGAACATCACAGATAAGAACAGAAATTTAGAGCTATTTACAGCATATAACTATATATCAGTTATTACAGCCCAGGCTATCTATTACTAAAAAACATTCTACAAAATCTATTAAAATTTATATACATATATCTATTATTAACTATTTGATTTAGACAATTTATATTTATTTGATTTTTGACTCTCAAGTCCTCTACAAGTCGACAGTCCGTTAGAATATGTACAGGATTTTCTTCTTCTGCACCACATGAGCATTTAGGCGAATCCGTCTTTCTGACTTTGTACAAATATGATCTAAAGTTACCGTGTCCAGTAAAAAATTGGACACTGTAAAAATTTGGCTTGACATATTTGGGTATTTGGGAGTCAGTGAAGAAGGACTTGAAAATGGTATTAGTCTTCTCATAGTATTTCTGCATTTTTTCCCTTATATAATTAGAAATTATATTCCTACTTGAAGAGTCAAATCGGTTGTAATTTATTTCGGTTTTCAACATGTTAGATTCAATATAATCAGTAAGTTTGGGGACTTGTGCAAGTATGTGTGTACAGTCCGATGATGTTGTACTGTAGGCCTGTATACAATGTTTTAATATTTTATCTATATAGTTGTTGCAATTACATTTAATTTTTTTAAAATTTGCTAAATTATTAATAAATTGGTTATAATTGCAAACTAAACTACCTATATTTTTGTTGTATCTCCAGATTGTTTTAAAATTTAAATTTTTTATAGGGAAAAGATTATTGATGTTTTGGTTATTAAAAATATCATTAAATTTAATATGATTAAATAAATTGTTATTAAATTTTAATGATAATATTAATGTTATTAGTAGATTGTTTAATTTTTCTGTATTTAAAGATGTCGTGTGTGATATCTATTAATCTGTTAGTCAGATTATGAATTTTAATATATTCTATAAGTTTGATAAATTTATTATTATTTAGTTCAAATAATGTTTTAATTAATTTTTCGATGAAGTTGTTGGTATACATTTGTTTTGGGTCCAGTAATTCTTCAAAATCAATTTAACCTAATTTATTGGTAGTTTTACCTCTAGTTTTATTAGGTTTAGTTTTAAATTCATTTTTTTGTATTTGCAGCTGATTTCATAAGTTGAAATTTCTTCTGTTTGTGGTTTGTATGTGTGGTTTAATTCGTCATTAAGTCCATAAGGGAATAATGTGTTGTGTTTATAAATGTAGTTGTTTTCTAATAATAGTCGTTGTTTTTTGTTTTGACATATGTCTAGTATTTCTATCTTAAAGTTGTTAAAAGTATGTAATTGATTGTGTTCTTTCATATATATATTACCAATTGATTTTTTGGCGTGGTTTCTATATAGGTTTATTCGTTTATTTAATGGATTACACGTTTGTCCTATATATGATAGTTGACAAATTTGGCATGTTAATTTATAAATAGTATTTACTAATTTACAACTAGTCGTTTGTGTTGGAATAATCAATTTCAACATTCTACTCTTCTTTTATTTGTTTTTGACCAGTTGACCGCCATGTATATAAATTATTTCTACCATTGTCGTGAATGAGTATGTAAAGCAAGCTTGTGTGCTTTAACTTTATGTAAAATTAGAGCATAACTTAATAAAACTTTCTATATTTAAAGCCGATTCTTGGCCTTCTCCTTCCTATTTTTTCAACAGGTTATGGGCCCAGAACTGATTGCCTAAGAAATTAAGAATCAAGCATGTCCAGTCTATATCAAATTGAGAAGTTGAATAAGCAAAACTTTGAGACATGGAGGCTTCAAATGCAAATGATTCTTATTCACTGTGATCTGTGGAATTATGTTAATGAAGCCAATATCAAACCTGAACCCGGTAACCAAGAGTTTACTAATTGGCAAAATAAGGATCAGAAGGCTCTCGCTACAATTGTATTGAGCTTGAATCCATCAGAACTAGTTCATGTTAAGAACTGTAAGACTGCCGAGGAGGCCTGGAAAAAGATAGAAGAAGTTTATCAACCAAAAGGACCTGCGACGAGAGTTTCCCTGACCAAAAGGCTAATACAGATGAAAATGAGGCCTAATGATGATTTGAAAGATAACCTGAGTAAATTTACTTCATTAGTGGACAATCTAGGTGAAATTGGGGCTCAAGTACCCGAAGATTTTTTAGTTATACTCTTGTTGTGTAGTCTTCCAGAATCGTACGAAGGATTCAGAACTGCAATGGAAACCAGAGATGAGTTCCCAAAACTTGAAACTTTAAAGGTAAAGATTATAGAAGAAGATCAAAGACAACGTGAAATGGAGTGAACTTCGTCTGGAAAAAAAATGTCTTTTTTGGAAATCCAGAAAGAAAAACTACCAATTCCACTAAACCACCAAATCGGAAGGAGTTCAAATTTAACTGCCATTACTGTGGCAAGAAAGGCCACAAAGCGGCTGACTGCTGGTCAAAAAGGAACTCTAAAAGAAACAATACGCCAATGGCTGCTTCTCTAGGAATTAGAGATAAAATATTCTTGAGGTTGACGAGTGGTGCCTGGATAGCGGTGCAACTGCACACATGTGCTGCTCAAGAAACGCATTTTCAAATTTAAGAGAAACAGAGCCAATAGCCGTTAAATTAGCGAACGACCAAAGCATAGAAGCTTTAGGTGCAGGAACGGTAGAATTGGAGGTTTTAGAACATGGTGAACCATATTTATTAAAATTAGAAAATGTGTTGTTTGTCCCAGGACTGAAGGGATATTTGTTTTCAGTCAGCACCTGCACAGAGAAATCATTCTTTGTAAAATTTATGAGAAGAAAAGCGGAAATTGTGAATCCATTGAGGAAAATTTGCATAGAAGCTTACAAAAGAAACGGACTTTACATATTGCGTCAAACTAAATATGCAAAAACACAATTTACTGGAATGTGTATAGACAGAAATAGCAGTGAAATTTGGCATAATAGATTTGGTCATCTTAATTTTGATGACCTTAAGAAATTGCAGAGAGAGAATTTAGTCAATGGATTACCCAAGGGTGAATTTAAAAGTATAACAAGTTGTGAAACTTGTATTAGGGGTAAACAGACTCGATTACCATTCCCAGAAGTCTCTCTAACAAAGTTAACAGAGCCACTGCAACTTATTCATTCTGACATATGTGGACCGATGAGAACAAAGTCGTATGGCGGTGCATTGTACTTCGCAACTTTCATTGACGATTTCTCACGAATGATATTCACTTTTGTTATGAAACGAAAAAAATGAAGTTTTCAAAGGATTTAAAGTCTTTAAAAGATTTGCTGAGAAACAAACTGGTAAGAAAATTAAAGCAATCAGAAGTGACAATGCCGCAGAGTATTTGAGTTCAGATTTTAAAGAATATTTATTGGAGGAAGGAGTTAGACATCAGCTCTCAGTTGAATATTCTCCGCAACAAAATGGAGTTGCTGAAAGAGCGAACAGAACTCTGGTAGAAATGACTAGATGTTTCATAATTCAAGCGAACCTCCCAGATCCACTTTGGGCTGAACTTGTGCATACATCTACATACATCAGAAACAGATGCCCAAGAACAAATGAAAGTCGAACTCCGTATGAAATACTTACAGGAAGAAAACCAACCGTTTCTCATTTAAGAATGATAGGATGTAAATGTTTCGCTGTTGACAACCGTCCGAGAAGAGGAAAATTCGCTCCTCGTAGTGAAGAATACCGACTGGTTGGCTATTCTCCCGAATCAAAGGCGTACAGATTATGGAAGCCTGGAACAGGCATGATGATAAAAAGTCGAGATGTACGTTTCCTTGAATCTGAAAATTCTACCTTAAGGAATGACGTGGTGCAAATTGAAGCTATATCACAGAAAAAGGATGATACATCATTGGAGGAGGAAAGTCTTCAGGATGATGAAAACACTTTGCCCGGAACTGATTCGGAGTTTTTAGGCGAACCATCAGAAACAATGGAAGTCATCTCGCAGAGAGGAAGAGGAAGACCAAGGTATATTAGAACGGGAAAACCTGGCCGACCAAGAAAGGAATATTCTACGGCAAATTTATCCACGCAAGAATTTTCAGAAGTGAAGTACTCCCCAGATCCAAAAGACGCAGAGGAAGCGCTATCTGGAAAAGATTCTTATTTTTGGAGGAAAGCAATGAAGGAGGAGTTTGATTCATTGATTGAAAACAAAACTTGGGAACTTGTCGATCCTCCTAAAAACAAAAACATAATAGGAAATAAATGGGTCTTCCGAAAGAAATTTAGAGCCGACGGCTCTATTGAACGGTATAAGGCTCGACATGTAGCAAAAGGTTATTCCCAAAAATACGGTATTGATTATGAGGAAACCTTTGCACCAGTTGTACGCCACAGTACGATCAGAACAGTTTTAGCCTTGGCCGTTGAATATGATTTGCTGGTCCATCAAATGGATGTTCAGTCTGCCTTCTTGAATGGTGATGTCAAAGAAGAAATTTACATGACACAACCAGAAAATTTCGAGTCAAAGAAATATCCAAGAAGGGTATGTAAACTAAAGAAGGCCATTTATGGGTTAAAACAAGCTGGAATAGTTTGGCATGAAAAGCTTGACACTGAATTAAAATATTTGGGACTGAAGCAAATTCAATCTGACAACTGTGTCTACATCAAACATCATGAAGGCATTCTTCTGGTGGCAATCTATGTTGATGATTTGATAATTGCAGCTGAAAGAAAAGACACGTTGACATCCTTTAAAGAAAGTATGAAGAAGATATTCAAAATAAAATATCTTGGAAAGATAAATTATTGTTTGGGTATAAGAATACAAACGGAAAAGGATGGCTCAATATCCATAGATCAAGAGAAATATATTGAAGAACTTCTGGCGAAATATAGAATGAAGGAAGCCAAGCCGATTTCTACACCCATGGACTCGAACTCCAAGTTAACAAAGATTTCATCTATAGAGGGTGAGAATGAGCCAGTAAAAAAGGTAGAATACCAATCACTGATTGGATCGTTAATATATCTTTCAGTGTCGACAAGGCCTGATATAGCCTATGCGGTTAGTGTTTTGGGACAGTTCAGCAATGATCCTAGGAGACAGCACTGGAATGCGGCCAAGCGTGTCCTCCGCTATCTAAAGGGCACTTTATGTTTGAAAATAACTTACAAGAAAACTAATGAGACCCTTTTTGGTTGTGTCGACGCTGATTGGGGTGGAAACCTCGCGGATAGAAAATTTCAAACGGGACTTGTTTTCTTCTTAGCAGGAGGTCCAATAGCTTGGGAATCGAAGAAGCAGCAGACTGTCGCCCTTTCGAGCACGGAATCTGAGTACATAGCACTTTGTGAAGCGGGAAAGGAGGCAGTCTATCTTAGAGCGCTGTTGGATGAGATGGGATTTGGTGAATTATTGAATGAACCTACGGTTTTAAAGACTGATAACCAGGGCGCTCAACAGCTGGCGAGAAATCCATCCATCATGCCAGAACTAAACACATTGACATCAAATGGCATTATATTAGAAGATTTGTAGCGATGGTCTTATCGAGGTCGTTCACACACCAACCCAGGAAAATGTTGCCGACATCCTTACTAAAGGTCTGCCAAGAGTCTTGTATGATAAACATGTTGCTGGATTGGGAATGTAGAAATTGAGGGAGGGTGTTGGAATAATCAATTTCAACATTCTACTCTTCTTTTATTTGTTTTTGACCAGTTGACCGCCATGTATATAAATTATTTCTACCATTGTCGTGATGGAGTATGTAAAGCAAGCTGTGTGTGCTTTAACTTTATGTAAAATTAGAGCATAACTTAATAAAACTTTCTATCTTTAAAGCCGATTCCCGGCCTTCTCCTTCCTATTTTTTCAACAGTTTGAAATGTGTCATGGTTCTTAAGAGAGGGACAAGTTTGACAATTCTTTCTTAGGCAATTTTTAGCGAGTTTTAATTAACATAAGAGAGGTGCTAACCCTAATATGTTTGTAGTTTTTTTTAGTTTTTTAGTTTGTTTTTCTTATGAATTTTTTTTTTTTAAATATTTTTCTTAATTGTTTTTGTGGTGATTAAATTTGTAATAAAATTATTAATTAATCTAATAAAATTATAGATATTACTGTTTGTTATCTGTTATATTATTAAGAATAACTAATAAAAAACATCTTTAAACTAACTAAACACTGAAAAAAAACAAAAGTTCTGAAGTTATTTTTTCTAAAATTACTTTTATAATTTACTTTTTCATAATAATATATTATAAGATAATTAAAATCTGTATGGATTTTTAGTTATATTAGAATTTCTAATATAATTTAATTTGTATATTATATTAAATATAAAAATATATCATAGAGCAAGCTCATATGAATTAATATAGTGTAAAAACTATATAATAAAAATATAATAGTGATTCTATATTTAAAATTTAAAGAGTAAACTGATAAGCATGATAATTTATATCAAGTAGATTTGATTAGATTAGCAAGCTAAATCTAAATTAATTATAAAAATAAATAGTTGTTTAGTTTTATAGTTTAGTTTTGTATTAAATTTATCTTTATTATTTTGATTATTTAAATTTAAATTATAAAATTTGTAAATTGTTATTATTTAGTAGAGAGAGAGAAGAAAAAATCCTTTACATCTTACACATCATCCAATTAATTATATATTTATAATTAATAACAATGAAATTTAACAACGTAACGTCTTTTGCATCGGCTTTTACACGTCATTTAGACATACTCTAATTTGTATATAGAATAATAAAAGTGAGAATATATTTAATAGTATAAATTTTAGTAGTTATATATATAGAGAGAGAGAGGAAGAGAGAAAGACAGAACCATGCACTTTTATTCAAACTAATAATAAGAAAAAATAAATTTTGTAGAGAAGGTAGATAAGATTGTTAGTATATATATATATTATATATATATATATATATATTTATAATTTTATATTTTATCTTTTTTTTTTTTTTAAGATTTTTAATTTTTTTTATTTTAAAATATGAATATATCTAGTTGTATTTAGTGAAATATCTATAATATGAATTAACTTTTGTTATAAATTTGATTATTATGTTTTGAAACCCTAATGGTAGACCAGACATATACAAAAAAAAATAAAATGAATTAATTAGTGGAAAGAGAGATATACTGGACCAGAGATTTTCAAATAGAAATCCAGCTGACATTTCACTCCTGCTCTATTATGTCATATAACTCTCTTAGACCGTTTTATATGTGTTAATATTAAATTGTTTTAGTGAAACATTTATATACACAGATCCAACAAACATAAGTGTTAAGAAATTCTAACTGTAACCTACCTCGTCTGTGACGCCTTCCTCTGTAAATAGCTATTTCTGGTTAACATCTGTTGCGGGGGGGACTCGTGTTCCTCCCTTTAAAATTAGATTGTTTTCTCAGAAATTTCAGAATAATAAGACAACTGAAGAAGAAAGAAAATAGTTAAGGGAAGAAAGCCAATCTTTATAATCTTTACAGTTAGTTATATTAATATAACTGATTCAATTATTATTTATCTTTTAAATTTCCTTTAAAAAGGTAAATTATTAGATGATTAATAAAGCTATTAGTTTTGAAAATTCATTATTATTTAATTTCCATTTTCCTCCCCGGAAATTGGAGATTAAATAAAATGAATTCTATACAATATTACTTTAAAAATCTTGTGAAATTTTTTTTAGATCAGTTATATAATTTAAGTTAAATTAATTGTTAAAGATTATAAGTTTGTATTAGTTATTATTGAGAGAAATTATAAAAAGTTGATTTAATAAATGGATACTTCTTCATTATTGGAACTTCTTCAAGTCCTTTATTAGCCAACCTAATACTATTCTGGTACGAGAAAGAGAATACTTTCTACAAAATAATGTTAATTGGCAAATGTTCCGTTATGTAGATGACATCATAATATTTAATAATCCACAGTTTAAAAACATAATACCTGAAATATATCCTAAATACTTGAAACTTGAGAACAATGAAAAAATTAAAAGAAACTATAAAGTTAACTTTTTAGACCTAAATATAAACCTTACAAATAATGCTATTATAATTTATAATAAAAAAAGAGTAATTATAATTTCAATATTATAAAATACTGCAATATAAATTCTAATATATCATTAAACTGCTGCAAAGGTATATATTTTGGTCAGTTTCTAAGATTTTATAGAATAAATAATATATTAGAAAATTTCATAGAAGAGATATAAAAAATTTAAACATGGAATTTATCAAAAACAAATTTAGTGTATTAAACAAGTAAATTATTTCAACAGTATATCAATTATAAAATACTTTTAAAAAATAAATGGAAGTATCCATTTATTAAATCAACTTTTTATAATTTCTCTCAATAATAACTAATACAAACTTATAATCTTTAACAGTTAATTTAACTTAAATTATATAACTGATTTAAACAATTTTTCACAAGATTTTTAAAGTAATATTGTATAGAATTCATTTTATTTAATCTCCAATTTCTGAGGAGGAAAATGGAAATTAAATAGTAATGAATTTCCAAAACTAATAGCTTTATTAATCATCTAATAATTTACCTTTTTAAAGGAAAATTAAAAGATAAATAATAATTGAATCAGTTATATTAATATAACTAACTGTAAAGATTATAATGATTGGCTTTCTTCCCTTAACTATTTTCTTTCTTCTTCAGTTGTCTTATTATTCTGAAATTTCTGAGAAAACAATCTAATTTTAAAGGGAGGAACACGAGTCCCCCCCGCAACAGATGTTAAGCAGAAATAGCTGTTTACAGGGGAAGGCGTCACAGACGAGGTAGGTTACAGTTAGAATTTCTTAACACTTATGTTTGTTGGATCTGTGTATATAAATGTTTCACTAAAACAACTTAATTTTAACACATATAAAACGGTCTAAGAGAGTTATATGACATAATAGAGCAGGAGTGAAATGTCAGCTGGATTTCTATTTGAAAATCTCCGGTCCAGCATATCTCTCTTTCCACTAATTAATTCATTTTATTTTTTTTTTGTATATGTCTGGTCTACCATTAGGGTTTCAAAACATAATAATCATATTTATAACAAAAGTTAATTCATATTATAGATATTTCACTAAATACAACTAGATATATTCATATTTTAAAATAAAAAAAATTGAAAAATCTTAAAAAAAAAAAAAAAGATAAAATATAAAATTATAAAAATATATATATATACTAACAATCTTATCTACCTTCTCTACAATTTTTTTTATTTTTTCTTATTATTAGTTTGAATAAAAGTGCATGGTTCTGTCTTTCTCTCTTTTCTCTCTATATATATAACTACTAAAATTTATACTATTAAATATATTCTCACTTCTATTATTCTATATACACATTAGAGTATGTCTAAATGACGTGTAAAAGCCGATGCAAAAGACGTTACGTTGTTAAATTTTATTGTTATTAATTATAAATATATAATTAATTGGATGATGTGTAAGATGTAAAGGATTTTTTTTTTCTCTCTCTCTACTAAATAATAACAATTTACAAATTTTATAATTTAAATTTAAATAATCAAAGTAATAAAGATAATTTTAATACAAAACTAAACTATAAAACTAAACAACTATTTATATAAATATATATATATATATTTATATGCTTGAAAATAGAGCAATCCATATATTACAATATTTAAAAATGCCTATTTTGGATCATAAAGTTTTTATTTCCGATATTTCGTGAGGCAACTCGCCAAACTTCCTCTGGGAACAAAATCGCTTTAGAGAAGCTCGCGTATCATTTCGCGAGTATATACAACCGCTATAAAATTTAAATATCTAGAATCTACAATATGCATGCCTCTATGAATATAATAATTAATAATAATATAATATGTAAAACATTAATATATAGAGAATTAAGTAAATATATACATTTAAAATAAACGAATTGAAAATCAGCAATTTGCCATATATATACATATATACGTGTATATATTTGTTCATAAAGGGCACATCTTGGATTCAATAAATAATCTTTTTATTTCCGATATTTCGATGGGCTAAACGACCATCTTTTTCTAGGATCTCATCCCTTTTCGCGGCAAGCCGCGCGCTACACTCGAGACACGGGCGTCTCACAATCTCCCAGGGCGAAAATCATCCAAATGAAAATGTAATGCACGCAAACAAACATCGTAAAATACTAATTAAAATAAATGAATAAATAGAGTGAAAAGTAAATATCTATATATACAAATAAATATTCGGCTATTGCATTATGAATGAAGACATTTCACTGAAGTTCATATATACATAGAGGTTCCTATTCTAGGAGCATCTAAATTGTGTGTACATGTCCGGTATATCGATCTTTCGGTTTATGCTATTTCTGTCTTCCAAAGAACTCCAACTCTCCAAGAATAGCCTGCTGTGCTTTTCTTTCATATCTTGGTATATTATTGATGTTTGTTCAAAGTCTGGAATGTGGCCATTGATGATATATATATATATGACATATATATATGTCATAATATATACTCTTCCAGGAATAATAAAGCAAACCTAGAGCCAGCCCAGAGAGAGGCGGGATGTAAAGTCCGGTCACTTGAGACAGCAGCGACATTCCAAGGGGCGGCAATTGGGGTACGTCTGTTAACAGCTTGGGACATTTAAGACAGTTGGGGATTGTATGCGACACGAACGGCCGCCCGGCTTTGTCGGGCTCGGCTCTCCCTCTCTCTCTCTGTTGGTCTGAGTTTCTCTTCCAACTTGTGGTGTGATTATTTCTCTTCCCACCTTATTATATTACCACACACACACATACATATATGTCATAATTTGTATAATTAGATGCCAACCTAATCCAAATATGTATGAAATGTATGATTTGTTTCAATAAAAAGAACAAAGGTAACACTGGAGGACAGAGAGGCCTAGAAGCAAGGCCTAGAAAAGAGGCTTAAGAGTTAGCACAACCATTAGCAAAATTACATCCAATTTTATTATCGAGGAACTAATAAAAGTTGAGTTGAACGAACTATTACTTCCTGGTCAGGTTAGGATATGTCTTAAGACAAAAGAAGTAGCGTAGACCAACCAGAGAGTAGTACCTCAGAAGGTCAGCCAATAGAGAACCGCCACGTCACACCTTTCCACCAATGGGAAGTAAGAAAGGTCTTCGTGTTAAATCGAGAACCAAGGATTATCAGTCTTCACTTCGCTCCCACCGAGATAGAACCGTAAGTCATCGACTCGCACCCATCGAGATAACACCTACAGTGTTCACTTCGATCCCAACGAGGTAACATCTGCTCTAGAGAACTCCCCCGTTCATCCTCAGCTAAGTCAATCACCGCCATGTGATCAGATAGTTAAGAGACAATCCGCTCTATCTTCTCCAAAGCCTTTCTTTCCTCCGACCAGTTGCCTTTTTATTTCAACCCATCAAGTGTCCTGGCTTATTTCCCCTGTGTGTAAACCTTATCACTCAGCCACCACGACTGCGCCACCACCTCAACAATCCTCAACCCCAAGAGTAATATTTCCCCGCATAGATTATTACGATAGAGTTAAAAGTCGACAGGATAATGACGGAAAAACGGGAGCACTTGACGAACGGAAGAAAGAAGAATCTGGCAAGAAGCGAGGCGACCAGGCGCCTTCTGGCGGCCATTATATGGCAGATGACAGTGGCCCTTCGACGAGTCAACGCCACGCAAGGAGAGACGGAGTTCCGGAGTCCCAACCCCAGGAGAAATGACGGTCGTTCTGCCGCCCCAGACGAGTGTTACCGCGACCTGACACCTACCACCGAGGAGTCATCCACCGCCATGCCGTACCCATACACCGCACCCGAAAGCAATCCACGCGACCCAGGACAGTGCAAACAGTCCCAACCCGATATCCCAGTGCCAGATTTCCCCCTCAATTCCGCGGACAGTGCAAGCAGTCCCAAGCCCAAGACGCCCCGGAGGAGTCTGAGGTAGGCACCCCACCCTATGACGTCAAGAAATTGACTTTGGACTTATATCTGACCCAGGACCTACCCCTTTAACCATGTATCCAACCTTGTATCCAATGAATGCACGCACGGGCTAGACCAAACCTGTCCGAAAGGACTTGCACTGCAACCAAAGCTTTCACACATGGCAACCCTTGCATGCATTCATTGACCCACTTACAATTCCCTACATGCCACCATTCTAACCCACACCACACAACTTCTCTCTTAAAACCAATTGCCCTTCCTATATGCCCTCAATTCACAAAGCCACAACGGCTTCAACAATCACAATGCCCAAAAAACGTGTCCGTACAACAACACAGCTCACACACTTACCACACAAAGTTCATACGTAACCATACGTCGTCACGCCACAATCACGCAAATGTACCTCATAACAAAACACAGACAACATCCATCCAACAGGACGGTTTTCACGCCAACAACACACGCATCCATACGTCATCACACAACGGTAACCCACACCACCAGCGCAACAAACACGCACAACCCGCACAACAAGCGCGACACTCGCGCCAAAAGACGACAACAACCAGCAAGCATGCACAACCGTTAATAACAACAACCTCGTCTACCCAAAACACTGCCATATGCACTAACAATATAAGAATTCTCGATATATGTTCGTACAACCAGCACCCATGACTTTAATAAATTTGTTGTTCATAGTGAGAACAGGTTAGATTTTGTACAAACAAAGGCTTCACATGACACATTTTCATTTACAATTTTTTTTCGATTCGTGTCACAGGCCACACCACAAAACTTTTCACTTTCAGGCCAAAGACGCCTTCACCACGCCTGTGACACTTATCACCTCAAAACGTGTCCACGTTGAAAGTCGCACTTTCACTCAATTCCACTCTGATATCACTGAATAGCATTTTTACTGAAGTCACAACAACCATTCGATTTAATAAATAGATACAATATCCGGATTTTCAACATACAAATAATGCCGAAATTACACCACCTACGACAACAAAAACGATTTACATCATTCTTTCCAGATAGAGGAAACTAGAAAATTAACAAACCAGTGCCGAAAGTAAAAGATTCAATTAGCACAAAGACAATTAGGAGGCAGACAGGAAGCAAGTAGCCCCGCGCGGCGATAAAATCAGCGTATGCAAACAGAGGGTGAGAGTCCCCATGTCCGGTTTCTAATTACCATCTCCCTCGACCAGCAGTTAGATGGAGGTCAAGCTGGGGACTTCTACATGTCGCCAGTTTGGGAACCTCTTTTTGGCCGGCACATAAAAATAGGTCACCGCGTTTCCCCATCCACGGATCTTCTCCATGTCACCAATCTTGGATTCCAGTTCGAGCCTACATATCGACTTTCACAAAAACAATTCCACTCACACAAGACGTACCAACACATCTTAATGAGTTCACATCCCTATTATAATTAATCATAATTACTTTACAGACTTCCAAAAAACGTTACATATTACACCTACACGTAGATATCACAGACCTTAGGATCTCGACAACACATAGAATTCGTTTCACACATTTCTTACACAAAAACTTCTAACATCTTCCACAATACACACAAAGACAAAAGAAATTTATAGGGCATAATTAAGCAATTAAGACATCTAGATCAAGGCATGTAGATACACAACGGGTTCAAACCAATATCTATTTTTTTTTTGTTTATATATTAACCATTTTCACTATTTTTCAAAATTAAAATTAAAATATTTAACCAATTTAGCAACTTATTCAATTAGTATCACTTATTTTAGCCATTAATTACCATGTTAATTACCACTTAGTTTATTTTATCGTAGTTCCATTTATCAACGAAAACACATTGGTTT
>CP092874.1:47116553-47182417 GCA_030710605.1 Cordylochernes scorpioides
TGAAGCAAGAAATCGACTGGCAACTATTAAGAGGATCACGATTCCACGACTGGAACTATTAGCCTGTTTGATTGGAGCACGACTGTTGGTGCATGTTCTGGAAAATTTAGAAGAAAGTCCGGAGAAGATTCAATGTTGGACAGACTCCAGTCCTGCCCTATACTGGATACAACAACAAGAGATTGGGCTCAGTTCGTTTCCAACCGTGTCAAGGAGATCACAACACTTACGAAGAGTGAAGATTGGAACCATGTCGCAGGGGAACACAATCCAGCAGATCTCCCATCCCGTGGTGAATCCCCATCGAAATTCACAAAATCCGGATGGTGGGAGGGACCAAAATGGCTTCAGGAAAAGAAAGAAGACTGGCCAGTATCAAAAGTACAGTATGATCTGGAAGCCATTGAAGAAGAGAGGAGGAAGACTGTGGTGGCTGGATTTGTAGCCAAAAAGCTCGAGGAGAATCCATGGTATCTGAATCTATACGAGGGAAAACGTGAAGTGACTCTAACACAAATACTGAGAGTAATCGCGTGGATGCTACGTTTCAAGCCCTCTGAATACAAAGGAGATATCATCTCACAAGAGGAGCTAGACAGTGCTGAAAAGTCCCTAGTTAAGATAATACAGAGTGAATCGATCGGCGAGGAAGATCCCAAGATGAAGCAGCTACACGCGTTCCAAGATAAAGAAGGATTATGGAGAGTGAAAACGAGGATAGTGAATCGAAATGACGATGAACTGTTCCGATTGCCAATTTTGATCCCAACGAATCATCCGGTCACAGAGCTAATTGTGAAATCAGTCCACGAGAAAAGTACCACTGTGGAGCCCAGACGTTGCGATCTGTACTGAGAGAGAAGTTCTGGATTCCAAAAGCTCGACAACTAGTTATTCATGTAATTCATAAATGTCCTCGCTGTCGACGATTTGAAACCAAGCGAGTCGACGTACCAGAAGCATCGTTGCCTCAACATCGCGTACGAGATGTTGTGGTTTTTGAGGTGACAGGAATTGACCTCGGAGGACCTTTATATCTGGAAGATGGACAGAAGGTTTGGTTCGTAATCTTCACCTGTGGCGTATACCGTGCGGTCCACCTCGAACTGGTGAGTTCCTTATCGACGGAAGCATTGGTGGGAGCAGTAGAGAGGTTCGTAGCAAGACGAGGTTGCCCTGCAGTCATCTACTCAGATAATGGGACGAATCTAGTTGGACTCCGGAACGAACTTTATCGAGTTAATTTTGGAGTGAAATGGAAGCTCAATCCTCCGGCAGCACCGTGGTGGGGAGGTTGGATTGAGAGAATTGTTGGACTCACCAAAAAGCTGCTTCGAAGATTGCTGGGAAAACGTGTTGTCAACTACGAAGAAATGGTGACGATCCTCTAAAACTGTGAACGAGTTATCAACGCGCGACCAATCACCTACATTGCTGAGGACAATGATGACCTTGTGCCATTAACCCCAGAGATGTTTCTTCGAGAACCAAGAGAAGGAGAGATTGATCGAAATGAATTCAGGTGTAACTTTGGGAAGAGCTATGAGAAACGCAAACGACTCCTGAAGGAATTCCGTAAGAGGTTCAGAAGCGAGTACCTAGGATTGTTGGTGCATCACGACAATCGCAAGAAACAACGACAGTTAAAAGTTGGAGATATCGTCCTTGTGGAGGTTGAAAACAGGAAGCAAATAAACTGGCCTATGGGAAAGATTACGAAGGTGTTTCCTGGAACTGACATTGTGCGAAGACTTGTGGAAGTTAAGACTAAGTCTGGATTCATGAAGCGTGCAGTGCAACGATTGTTCCCACTTGAAGTACCATCTGAGGACGTAGAGCAAGGCGACGGGGAGCTTAAGCCAGCGGAGGATGAGATCGTCAGGGAGAAAACATCCGGTGTGGAGTCCGCGTCAGTACAAGAGAAAACTACTCCAGTAGAAGTAGGGAAAGTTCACACGCGTTCTGGAAGAAAAGTCAAGTTACCGATTAGGTTTAATTGAAGTTTGAGAGAAAATTTAATCATAAAACATTCTGGTAGATTTGAGATAATTCCTTCTTTTTTCATATTAATATTGGCCTTATAGCAAAGTTCAAAAGGTCAAGGTGGGAAAGTGACGCGAAAATAGGTACTTTTGGACCAACCGACGCTGGCAACACTGCCCAGCTGCTCCCCCGCGCATGTGCGAGCAGAAAAGGATTAACCCTCGCAAATTCCGGTGAACAAGCTGTTTTCGACGCTAACGTTTGGTTTTGACAGGCCTGAAAAAGAACTATCTCTCATAAATTTTAATAATTGTTTCGAATAATATTTGTATTAATATTAATTTGTGTGATTTTTAAATAAATATTTCTTTCAATAAGTATAAAATTATTCATCACTGTTTTCCAACTAAGGCCTCGCCAACCAGCGTTGTGACTCAATTTCTACTGATCCCTGCAACAAAGGTATTGATTTATCAATTTATAATTTTCAAGTCAGTTTCCAGCATTACTGTAAAGCTAGGAGCTTTTAGTTCAGGTTAAGCCATCGGGACCTTGTATTGTCTTTCTTTTTCAAATTTAAGACAAGATAACATTTATATCTAAAAATGAAAATATATAAATAAATAAAACCTACCAAATATTTCAAATTAGAGCAGTTATTATATAAATATTCATATTATATGTGTTATTAAGCGAACTATATTAGTTATTTTAAACGGCGAATTAGATCAGTTATATCTAAAATTGAAAATATATAAATAAATAAAACCTACCAAATATTTCAAATTAGAGAAGTTATTATATAAATATTTATATTATATGTGTTATTAAGCGAACTATTATTAATAAAATATTGAGAATTTTAGATTTTAAACGTGTTTATAACCTTTTAGTACTTGGTAGAGGGCGCTGCTCGTGAGCTAAGTTGAATAATTTGAATATATAGTTTAATAATTGATTTATATATTTTTAAAATGGCCTATCGTCATCCCCGTTATTTTTTACCTATGTATGGAAATTTTGGTTTGAATTAGTGAACTACTGCGAATTTGTATACCGTGCATACAGACCAACAGACAAACATACAAACATTCATTTATATATATAGATGTATGCTAAATGATAAGAAGAACCTATAATCAAATTACTTCTTTTGATATTCAGCACAACTGTAAAGAAATGGGTCAATTTAGGGAATTAAAACAATGTGACCATTATTAAGTGGCTGCCTTTTCTGTGTGTATGGCTGTTTTTTGATTATACAGTCTAAAAATTTAGAAAAAAAGGCCAAACCGTGGCCATAGTGAACCGTGACTATAGTGAACCAAAAGCTCTGTCCCATTGGGGTTCACTATAGAGGGGTTTTACTGTAAAACTCCACTCATCCTGATCATTGTTGTCTACCTTCTCGAGAAACCGTGTAAGACCAATGGGGTCTTAATAAAGGCTTTGTGTGTGTATATATATAAAAAGTACGCACACAATGGTTTCAATTAATATCATTAAGATATATTTACAAATCAATTTTTAAAAATATTATTTTAGCGAGTTAGATGATTAGCTAATCATCTAACTTTAATTCAATACTTCCTTTAATTCAACCGAAAGCTCTGATCCCTTGGGGTGTTGAATTAAAGAGGTTCGACTGTAATTAGTTGTAAATATCTGGTGGCCTAAATAAATTTAAATGGAATGAAAGGATGTCTGATATAGGGGGTGCAATGTTAATAATTAATAAGAAAAATAGTTCACCTGTATGTGAGAGTATTGTGGCAGGGAGGCATAAGTCCCTAGTAACTGAGGAGCAGTTCTAACAGCCAACGAACTACTGTAGCATGCAGCCTGAACATCTTTGAGGAGACGGCATGCTCCAGGAGTTCACCACAGACGAATAAGTGTGTGTGAGGAGCTACACCAAGCCGCGTGTGAGAGGTGGAAAGTATGACCAAAGAATTGCTTAAAGAAAGGCCTATAGACCACCCTGGCCTTCCTATGGACTACACACCCATGTGACCTGCTACACCCCGACGCCAAGAGCCCCTCAGTGATGGAGGCAGATCTGTGAGGCTGATTGCCTGGAGAAGATGACAAGGCAATAGAAAAGCCTGAACTCCACCACAATAACCACCATCAACAGCCTCAACCTTCAACCGAGATGAAAGCCCAGAACTCTTCACCCATCATCAGGCATGAAATTGTCTTTTGCTCTTTCCGTTTTCAAAATATATATTTAAAAAAATATTTTAACATAATAAATAATATACAGTGGTACCTCGACATACGAGCGCCCCAACATACGAGTTTTTCGAGATACGAGCCGACGAGCAAGTGATTTTTTGCTTTTAGTTACGAGCGAAATTCGAGATACGAGTTCGGTTCGGTAGTAACACGCAGTCGCACCATCACGATCAGTGGAGGAGGTTATTTCTACAAGTGAGATAAAGGAGATCTTAGGAATGTGGGAGAGAGTTTACAGTTCGTGGAAAAAAAACACCCAGAAAAAGTTGCAACAGGTCGTGCATCTGACCTTTTTAATGACACTTGCCTAACTCTTTTCCGGAACATTCTGAGAGGGAGGAAGAAACAAACCTCCTTGGACATGTTTTTTTCTAAACGGCCTACAGGTGAAAGCGAGAAAAATGTAGCGAAAAAGGCAAAGACCAGTGAGGATATCTAATTTATTTCTTTACATTCTATTTTTTGTTTTGTGCAATAAATATTTGATATTTATAAATACGTTTTTAATTTTAAAACCACGTAACAAAAATAACTGGGGTGACATTTTGAAGGTTGGAACGGATTAATGGTAGTTCAATTGTTTTGTATGGGGAAATTTGCTTCGAGATACAAGTAATTCAAGATGCGAGCAAGGTTGCGGAACGAATTAAACTCGTATGTCGAGGTACCACTGTATAAAATATGAAACCATAGAATATTAGGTATTTTTAATTTAAAGTTTTCAGAGTTCATAAGGGCCGCAGCATGAGTTGATCCAGTTGAGGGCGTTAAAAATTGAAAAGTGTAAGTTACAATCGAGCAGGAAGAGAAATAGCAAATGAAGTATCGCTGGTCGGTGGTCTTCTCCTACAGTAAGTCCCTTTTTCGATTCCTTTCAATTTATTTTAGGCCTTCAGCACTAGTCCTCAATGGCTTTATTATTATTTTCTTTTATATGGAAATTTATTGTCACGTTTGTGAATTTTATAATTAACTTGCCGAATGACCCGGGCAACGCCCAGGTTTTATTAAATGTTTTTATTCAAATACTATTCGTTACAATTATAAATTGGCGCCGTGGATGTCACTCTTGTGAAACGTCTCGCTCCAAACTTTGTGTCAGAGAAGCGATATTTTTATAAAGAGATGATCTGGCTTCGTGTCTTCTGCTCGAATGAATGTTTTTCTGTTAGAATTTTGTTCCTGCACACTAAAAATGAACTGGCTTCACCCGTGGTCTCAGCTCTTTGGAATTTTTGCCGATATAATTTTGTATCTGATAATCAAACATGATACAGCAATATTGTCATCATCGTTTTCTGACTAAAAAACAACTATTTTTGCCCAGAACCTGTCAATTTTATTTTTTATTGGCTAAAAATCCGATAAATATATTTTCCAGATTTTTCTCTATGTCCTGTCAAAACACGTTTTACATGTACATTAGGTAAGCTGATATTACCTCCTATCTTCACCGCTAGAGGCGCTGCTTGCGAGCGAAAAGGCAAATTTGCAACGCAATTTGCAAATAACTCGAAGAATATTCGGGATAGAGACCTGAAATTTTCACTATAAGCTTTTCCAGATTCTACTCGTATACTGTTAAAATTTCAGTCAGATTAGTTACGTATTGTGGAAGTGTATAGCCGACATAGATACCCACATACATAAATACATACACTGACTTTTATATATAGGGATTATTTCTTTTTTTTTTTCAATGAATTTTGTTTATTAATTTTTACAAATATTTTGTTAACATCATCACATACAATGTATTTTTTTTTAAATAAACAAACGATAATAAATAACAACAACAATGCAATTTACATTTTCATTATTATAAAACAACAACAAATAAATTAACAATATAAAATATATTTTAACATTACAACATTTTAACATTTAACACAAAAACGTCACATTAAATTTTGCCGCAGCTACGAAAGGATACCAAACAAAAGGCTACGACGCAAGAAAGGTAAAATGGCGGCAGGCGTAAACAAATTAGAAAAAAATTGCGGTGAGAAAGGTTCAATTCGTTCTGAATCCTGGCTTAAACTATATGAATTAGAAACTATCAAGCTCGATGGAATGAAATAATCAATAGTTTAATTTACTATTTATCTGAGGATGCTTTGTAATGGTTCGCTGTTGAGATATTAGGCAATTTATCTATTTAAAATGGGATACTGTAAAGTTTAAATTAATCCAGCGTTTCGGTTACAAAGTTGAAAACCCTATAGTAGCAGCATCTAAAAGAATACTAAGAAAAAAAGAAACAGTCGAAGATTATTATAGAAAGAAAATTAGAATTTTAAATCAAACAACCCTCAATAATATAGAAAAATTACAAATGCTTTCAGATTACCATTAGAATGGAAAAATTATTTTGTGGCAGCCCAGCCTAAAGATCCATCACATTGAATGCAAAGAGCCATGGAGATTGAAAAATATAATAGTCAAATAAAGCAACAGAGAAACAAAAACAAAGTTTTTAATATGACTACATCTACAACCTCACAAAATTGCCCATATTGGTGCCCAATTTGTAAAAAAAAAAGGATTGCAACTCAAACATTGGATAAATGACTGTAAGTATTTTGATCCAAATTATAAAGTTAACAAGCAGAGACATCAACCACTGAACAACCAACTGCTGATTCATTTTGCATATCAAATATCACCAATCCATATAAATTTGTTAATGTTGAAGTTTCACTAAATGATATGCTCATTCAATCTTTTATTGATACTGGCTCCAATATTTGATCAATCAGTTGGTCACTTTCAAAACAACTTAATTTAAAATTGAATAGAAATTATATAATTAAAATTAAACAGGAGAACAGTTATACTTATACTTTAGGTTGAGTGGAAGTTACTTTGAAAGTCCATTCTAAACTAATCAAGTGTAAACTTCAGGTAGTGAAAAACCTTAGCTATCCATTGCTTATTGGACTTGACATAGCAAGAAAAATTGGATTAATCATTGATACAAAAGACAAAGCTGTGTATTTCAAAGAAAATAAATGTTTTTCATATCTGCTGAAACTCATCTCCCATCTGAACAACAAAAAGAACTCAAGTTAAAGAAATGTTCCTATGCAAAACAAGAAATAAGATATTTAGGACATATCTTAGGACACAACAAGATTAAACCTGACCCTGAAAAAATAAAGGCAATAAACGTGTTTCCTCAGCCTAATACAGTGAAACAAGTAAGGCATATTTTGGGTTTAGTAAGTTACTACAGAAAATTTATTCCTAAGTTTAGTGAAATTGCAGATCCTTTAACAAGCCTGACAAGAAAAAATAAGTTATTCAAATGGACAAGTGATGTTGACATTTCAGAAACTAAAATTCCATTTATCTACAAACCCAGTTCTTACTACATATGATCCTTCATTGTCATGTAAGCTTTATACTTTTTACACATATAAAAGGAATTCTTGAGAAATTCAATATGTCTCAAGCAAATAAAGTGGGAACACCAACTGATAATTCTACTGTTCCTGGGGAAGCAGAGATTCTAGAAAATGTTCCCTTTCGTGAAGCGATTAGTAGTCTGATGCAACTGAGCTGCTTAACAAGACCCGATATCACTTTTGCATTGAATTAGTTTCTCAAAAACTTGCAGCACCAACAAAATATGACTGGGAAGCAGTTAAACGAATCTTCAAATATCTAGTAGGAACAACTGAATATGGAATTATGTACCAAAAGGGTCATAAAGTAGGAGTTTTGGAATCTTTCAGTGATGCAGATTTTGCTGGAGACCCAGAAACTAGAAGATCTACCAGTGGAGTTGTGTGTAAACTGGCTGGTGGTGATATTTCTTGGCTTAGCCAAAAACAAAGATCAGTATCTTTGTCAACAACTGAGGCCGAACTCGTGGCAGCAAGCTCTACAGCAAAGGAAGTCATTTGGTTAAATATACTTTTAGTGAAATTTCTCCATTAAAAGAACAACCAATTATAAAAGTTGATAATGCAAGTACAATTAAATTGATCAAAATCCTGAATTTCATAAGAGAACCAAACATATAGAAGTAAGGCACTATTTTGTCAGAGAAAAATATCAAGAAGGTATTTTCAATGTAGAACATATTTCTGGAAAAGATCAAGTTGCTGACATTATGACCAAAGGGCTCCCTAAGCCGCGTTTCCAAATGCTGAGAGATCTACTGGGTATGAGGGACATTTGAATTTGATTAAGGGGAAGTGTTGAAGATATTAATCTGCGATTTTAAATGTTTCTTTTTAACCAGTAATTTTGTTTTGTTTTTGCTTTTCCTAAAATGTTTTTTCTTCTTCATTATTATTTGTTCTATATGCAAAGCTTTGTTTTTTCAGACTTGAATAAACAAATTCAAGTTTATAATATTTTTGTGTGCGCTTTTAAAGTTAAAACACAACAAATCTAATAGTTTAATCGTTGATCCAAATATATATTTCAACATTTAACACAAAAACGTCACAATATTATTAAAAAGTCACATATATTGATTCAAATATAATTTATTTTACCAATATTTCAGTAGGCTGAATGCCAACCTTGTGATGCAATGTTGAAGAAAGAAAGGCCATGAGAGAGAGTTAGGAAGTTCCCTCTCTTAAAATAAATATGTCATAATTTGTATATACCAAGATGTAATCCCACCACAATCTATGCAATGTATCGTCCAAAAAGTTTTAATAAAAGTTAGGCCTCGCGAAAAAGAGAGAACAGCAATTACCAGGATTGCATCATCCAGGAAGTAAAGGTCACTACCCAGGAACCATAAAACTAAGTTCAAAGACCTTCTTCCTGGAGGATGGTAATCATGAAAAGACAATGGAGGTGCCAACATCCAATCACAGTTTAGCATGAACAACTAACAGCCAACCAAAAGTAATCAAGTAGACGATCTCAACCAATGAGAGGCATAGAGAGTTAACGAGGAAAATCTCGGACTCAAAGTTAGTCAGTAGGAAGGCGACCCGACTAGGAGCAAGACGTGTCCATTTCCCTCTCATCAAGGTAATATTTTCTCCCTGTGATAGGAAAGTACCCCATTTAGTCTCAAAACTTTCTCTCTCCCTTATTCGCGAAGTCTTAGATTCAATCCCATCCTGGTTTTCGTCTAGTTATTTCCCCTGTGGAACCCTACCATTCAACTAACGACTGCGCCAGATATCATCAACCACCATGGTCACCAATCCTACAGTAAGTCAACAGGATCTTACATAGAAACAACAATCAACAATCAAAAAGGTCAAATTATTATAGAGAGTCGACAGGATATATAATGGAAAACATCGAGAACAAGGCGCGAAAAATGAGAGCGACGCGACGAGAGAGAGAGAACAAATTACAGCGTCTGGAGTAGACGAAACGCGCACCCTGGCGGAGATATTACTGTAGTTGACCGCCGCCATGACTCAAGTAGGTTCGACCCAGCGCGCGGAGACGGATCTGCCCCCTTCGATGGGACCTATGCCGCCCGCCAATTCTTCCAGGCCTACGACTGGAAGATGGACGAAGCCCTCGTAACCACCCCCAATAAGTAGCTCAGGTTGCCTAACTACCTGACGCGCCAACCCCTGAAACTCTTCAGGAAACTCCGGTTGGCCACCCAGAGCTACTTCCAGGTGAGGCAAACCCTCATGGATCTCTACCCAGAATCCAACGAGGCGTCCTTCGCCAAGTACTTCGCCATGAAGCTTGCTGGGCAGGCAGGTCTGGAGAAGTACTACCGGGAGAAGATAGCGCTGGGAATGCAACTGGGACTTCCACAGGAGGTAATCCTCGAGACGCTGACGGAGGGGTTGCCGCTCTCCGACCAACGCCTAGTCCGCGTGGTACCTCCTGAGAGCCTGGGAGAGTGGTTCCAACTGATGCAGCGGATCCACGGACCCAGCGCACCAACTTACGCGTCACCACGAGGAATAACCGCCCACCATGTCGGGCCCATACACCAGCACACCCAGAAGAACAGGTGCGTGGACTGCACGTGCTCCGCCGTCGAACTGTAAATTCTGCGGCGCCCATCATTGGCACAGTGAATGCCGATATAAACCAGCTCAACACGCGAGCGCGCGGGTAGTGCAACCAGCCCAACATACACAGCCGACCCAACACTACCACGCGTCCAACCTCCACCACAAGATCAATCCCAAGCCGCCCGAGACGCCCCAGCCCTTCGCCACCAGGTAGGAAGGCACCCACTTTTCGTCAGCCAGCTGACGATTAAACTGTCCATCACGCATGAACTTTCACCCCCTTTTCTCATTGACACAGGCGCAAGTCTGAACATAGTGCCTCATAACCTCTATAAAAATTAAAAATTAGCCTCCTCAATTACAACTTAAAAAACAGTCCATAGATCTACAGGCCATAAACGGTCTTGTACCGACCTTAGGTCAAATAACCCTCCCCTTGACAATAGGTAAAATAACCAAAAACGAGAATTTCCATGTGGTGGAAGCACCTCTACATTTGGAATTCTGGAATAAATACCCTCCGAAACTTTAAATTAACAATAGATTTAATCAAGGCACTATGTTCCAACTCGCCGCCCCATTGCCCCCTACCACCTACCATTTTGCTCACATCCCCAATGAATGCGCCTATTGGGAATGCCAAGCGGAGTCACAAAGGGCTCACAACGCACACAAGCCTTCCGCACATGGCACCCAATGCGCGCTCCATTGGTCAAAAACCAATTGCCAACATGCCAATCTATATGTCACGCGCACAAAAACACAATTTTTCACTAAGGCCAATTGTCCTTATTATATGCCCTCAATGGACAAGGCCACAATGGCCCAAACTCATCACAAAAATGCCCATTTAGTGTCCATCCAACAGGACAACTCTCACACAAAGTACACACGTGACCACACATCATCACACAACCGTCACACGCGTAAACATCGCAACAAGCGCGACACTCGACCAAAAAGGCGACAGAAACACCACTCAAACACATGCACCATTACTGATGGTACCACCACACCACTAACACGAAACATAGAAACATTCACGCCATTTAACCACAACACGATCGCAAAACATTGCGATCCTTCTTAAGCGCTGTGAACGCTTGTAAAAATTCATCCCGGACTACGCCCGCTTGCGGACGCCACTTAACAACCTTCTCAAAAAGGATGTCACGTGGGTTTGGGATGATAAATGCCAGAAAGCGTTCGCTAGCCTGAAACAGTCTCACAACACACCCCACTTTCACCTTTACCAGGAAGGTCTGCCATGCCAAGTGTACTGTAACGCATCAACACTCGGCATAGCGGGTCCTCAAACAGGTCCACCCTGATGGGAAGACCTACCCAGTCCAATACTTCAGCCGCGCCTACGTTCACACGAACGGAATTATTCCATCTCTGAATTAGAATGCCTAGCAATCGTTGAGAGTGTGGATAAATTCCGCGTCTATGATGGACAGAAAATTTACCATATTTTCTTACCATCACGCATTACAATGGCTGAAGGCGATCAAAAACCCGTCAGGTAGATTATTTCGATGTAAATTACGGCTAACGAGATACGAATGAGGTTCGTTACATAAAAGGAGCACAACAATATGAAACGAACATCATATCTCGTAACCCGTTCTGTGGCTTCTTAGACGCCCCCCTCATTAAGAGCCATCAGCCTTCCCCATCTGGAAATCCTAAACTGACCATTGATCACAACGGACTTCATACCATTTCCTGCAAAGGTGTAACCAAAATCATAATCCCAAAAACACTCACCAACAAACTACTTCAATCAGTACACACACAATACAACCATCCAGGCATCTCAAAGATGACGAGACTCATCTCCGCTCAATATTATTGGCAGGACATGTCACAAGACATTGCACAAAAGTCAAAACCTGTCCAACCTGCCAATTGACAAAACGTATCGATAGATCCAACCAACATCTCCAAAGAGACATCGATACAGTCCACATAAACAAACAAACCCGTACACAAAAAATACCCAATACATAACACCACCCATAACAAAAATACACCATCTACAACATGGGAACAATTACACGTTTCCATTTAAACACCTTACACCCGAATTTTTCCAACAGAGCCGCTGACAATCAACCTGACGAACAGCGAACCTTTCATTCATTTGATTCCACCATTTTCACCAAAACCCGATTTATACCCTTCACCAATAACAAAATCGCGACATCACCCATCCACAGATAGATCCAACCACGACTAATCCGCCACTAAGTCCGCCACAACCAATTGAATTACAACACGACCCACAAAGAAATCTACTCATGGAGAAATATGGGAAAACATGTGCAAATTTCCCATATTCCACTTCATACTTTTTATCTGTCTTCTGACTATGCCATACTTCTCGCCCCATTTACCATAATAATCTAACTTGGACTATATACCCAACAGCCCCAAAGGCTGTACCAATTGCAGGAAGCCATCTTCCATATAGGAAGTGCCTTCCATACATTTGTAACTCTTATGTTGGAAACAATGGGAGACAATATCCAGCGGACATTTAGGACGCCCCAGCTGGGACCAAATTAGAAGTTCCCCCGCATGGCCCCCCGGTTTCCGGTACTAAAAACGACACCGGCGATTGAGGTCATCTCTTGGCCTCCTCGAAAAAGGGAGATGTGATCTATAAATAATTCTTAGAATGTAAAAATAAAGGTTATCATCATGATTGTTAATGTTTTGATATAGAGACAGCTCGAGTTAGACTTATATAGTTGATAGAACGACCATAAGTTAGGAATTTCCCTCTCTTAAAATAAATATAATAATAAATTTTTCATCTTTGCATTCTAATTAGTGAAGTAAACAAAACAAACATTTTTAAAGGTATTATAACATATTAATGTGTTAACAAATTACTCCGCGCCACATAACGTCAATAGAATTAAGTTAAAACTATGTTTGCTTATATTCAATGGGGAGAAAAAAAATTGATATATATATTAAAAATAAAAAGGCATATCCTGACCAGGAGCACATGTGCTTTACAGATGGCAGAGCGCCATCTGGTGGAACAAATCCAACTAAACATTGATTTAGCCTGTTCCACGATATTTGCGCAAGCCAATTTCTTTATAAATCAAGAAAAGCCATCCACGAACACGTTTCGCGCTGTTGGCGCTCGTCAGCGTGGATTAGGCTGTACCACTGCGACCAAAATATTTTTGTTCCCAGAGGCTTCTTGAGAAACCAAGAAATGGGTATATGGGTATATAATGGGTATTCTTGATTTGTCAAGAAATTGGGTTGGCATCAGGGAACAGGCTAAATCAATGTTTAGTTGATATCTGTTCCACCAGATGGCGCTCTGCCATCTGTAAAGCACATGTGCTCCTGGTCAGGATATGCCTTTTTTATTTTTAATATCAACACCTGACCTTTTTATCATTTTTTTCTATTATTTTTTTCATATATATATCTACCATGGACAAAATAAATTTTGTAAAAAAGTGTGAATATTTTGAATATTAATAATAAAGCCTATTTTCTATTTACAATTATTTTTACTATGTGTGAAAAGATTTTTTCAAATATAAAATAAATAAAAATAACATTATATATAAAAGAAATGATGAACTAGCATTTTTATCGAAAACACAAAGCGCACAAATGTTTACAAAGTTAGTTAAATAAAACATTAATAATATACTTAAAAATACTATTGAGAATTTTAAATAAATTATATATATGTTTAAAATGAGAACCATATTTTTTAAAAATGATATCACACAAATATATATATAAATACTAGCGGATGTGTACCCGGCTTTGCCCGGGTTTTATCCGAGTGAAAGTTTGCCTAACGAATATTATTGATAATAATATTCTGGAACACACAGAATATTATGATAATAATATTCGTTATATTATATATTTATATCTATATATATAAAAATGAATGTATGTGTGTCTGTTTGTTTGTTTGTCCTTTATGCCTGACCAAACCACTCATTGGATCGCCATGAAACTTTGGGAAGTTATTTAGTATAGTACTGGGAAGGTTTCTAGCAAATAAATTTTTTGAAATAACTTTTCGCCTAGAAATAATCAAGATAAATATTCTAATTTATCTGTTATAATTCAACAATCTGCTCTAAATATTATCATGATGATACGATGATTTTGTAATGTAGAAAATTAGGAAAGACAAAATTCAGGATGACACGGCAATTTATTTGAGACAAGAATAATGATACAATTCAAAGGCAAGATACTATTCCTTTAACTTCCAATTACCGAGGGAACCAATTAATATTGATTTTATTCAACTTATCGAGTATTTTTCAAGGGACCGGGAAAAAATGTTCACTTTATCGAGAGATTCGTTAAACAAACCTTTACTCGGGTAAAACCGGGTACATCCATACAAGAATAATGATACAATTCCAAGGCAAGATACTATTCCTTTAACTTCCAATTACCGAGGGAACCAATTAATATTGATTTTATTCAACTTATCGAGTATTTTTCAAGGGACCGGGAAAAAAATGTTCACTTTATCGAGAGATTCGTTAGACAAACTTTTACTCGGGTAAAACCCGGGCGAAGCCGGGTACGTCCGCTAGTAATATATAAAAAAATATTTTTCGAGCAAACATATCCTCTCTCTCTACTGAATAGATTTTTAAAAAGATATATGTAAAAAGAAATATATAGAGATATACTACATGATCTTAGCCAAAAGGCCGAAAAACGATATTTTATATATAGAGATGACCTGGCTTCGTGTGTCTTCTGCTCGAGTGAATGTTTCGCTGGTAGATTTTGTTCCAGCCTACTAATAATCATTATCTGGCTTTGCCCGTGGTCTGCTTTAGTGAATATTTCCCTAAAGAATTTTGTTTATGTCAATCAAGCATGATACAGCAATATTGTCATAATCATTTATGACTAAAAATAATTGTTGCTCAGTACTTGGTTAATTATAATTTTTCTTGGTTAAAAGTATAACAAAAATCTCTTCCAGATTTAACTCTCTGTCCTGTTCAAAGCGAGATTAGTTATATATTGAGGGCTTGTATAGCCGATAAACACATATATATATATATATATGTTCTAGGCTTCGCCCGGTTTTTACCTGAGTAAAAGTTTGCCTAACGAACATTTGTTAAAACGATTCTAGAAAACATTCAATCCACCTATATATAGATTTATAAACATATAAAATATTGTTATATGCGTTTAAATATATTTTTGAAACATAATTTTTTTGAAAACATTTATTAAATTTTAAATAAGCTATTCCCTTTAAATATTATTAATATTGAAATGCCAAGTTTTTAACCTCATTGGAATATTATTTTACTAAATCCTCCAATTAAATATTGAATTTATTATACTTGGAACACATATTAGAATTTAAACGATTTATAAATGTAATTTCACCAGAAGCCGCGAGAGGTGCTGCTTGCGAGTGAAAGTAGAAAATTTGCAAATAAAATTGCAAAGAATATTTATTTCAAATCAAATTCAAACCATAAACCTTCCCAGTAATATAGTAAATAACTTCCTAAAGTGTAAAGGCGATTGGATAATCTTACCTTTTTAAAAACATTCATCGTGTAAACAAACTACGTGTAAAATTGTTAACCAATCAAATTCATTTATTATCGCGACCAGTGCTGCGCCAAGCGGTAAAACTCTTCCAGATTTATCTCTCTGTTCTGTTCAAATTCCAGCGAGGTTAGTTACATATTGAGGGCGTGCATAGCCGACAAACATATATATATAATGTTCCCGGCTTCGCCCGATTTTTACGCGAGTAAAAGTTTGCCTAACAAACATTTGTTAAGACGATTCTATTAAACATCCAACCCCTACTGAATCTATACTTGTCTGTACTCTCGATAATTTGAAATTTTCCCGGTTCCTTGAAAAAACTCGATAAGTTGGAAAAAATCAGTATTAATTGGTCCACTCGGTAATTTGAAGTTGAAGGAATAGTATCTTGCCACAAACGAAAATTTGTAAATAACTCTATTTAGCAAATGTATCTGGCTTCGTCCGGTTTTTATCCGAGTAAAAGTTTGCCTAACGAACATTTGTTTAAACGATTCTAGAAAACATCCAATCCACCTATATATTGATTTATTAACGTATATATAATATTATTATATAAATTATTTAACGTATATAAATATATTTTTGAAACATTTATTATATTTTATATAAGATATTTTCACTTTTTAGAATTTGATTATTAATTATTTCTTTTTTCTCAATGAATTATATATATTAACGAGCGGATGTACCCGGTTTCGCCCGGGTTTTACCCGAGTAAAGGTTTGTCTAATGAACATTAGTTAAAACAATTCTCTATAAACATATAAAAAAAGAGATATATTTTGATAATTTGAAACTCGTTAATTTGAATCTCTCGATAAAGGAACATTTTTTCCCGGTCCCTTGAAAAATACTCGATAAGTTGAATAAAATCAATATTAATTGGTTCCCTCGGTAATTGGAAGTTAAAGGAATAGTATCTTGCCTTGGAATTGTATCATTATTCTTGTCTCAAATAAATTGCCGTGTCATCCTGAATTTGTCCTTCCTAATTTTCTACATTTCAAAATCATCTTTTTATTCTATTCTCCCAATATATATCTTGTAGATAAATTATAAAACTAACTTTGACTTGTGCGCAATTAATAGGTAGAAAATCTTACTTTTGATAAATAATCTTTAAGATAATGAACATATTAAATAAATAGATATATATTTTGATAATTTGAAACTCGTAAATTTGAATCTCTCGATAAAGTGAAAATTTTTTCTCGGTCCCTTGAAAAATACTCGATAAGTCGAATAAAATTAATATTAATTGGTCTCCTCGGTAATTGGAAGTTAACGGAATAGTATCTTGCCTTGGGATTGTATCATTATTCTTGTCTCAAATAAATTGCCGTGTCATCCTGAATTTTGTCGTTCCTAATTTTCTACATAACAAAATCATCATTTTATCTAGTGAACAATTTTTCCCGGTCCCTTGAAAAATACTCGATAAGTTGAATAAAATCAATATTAATTGGTTCCCTCGGTAATTGGAAGTTAAAGGAATTGTATTTTGACTTGGAATTGTATCATTTTTCTTTTGTCAAATAAATTGCTGTGTCATCCTGAATTTTGTCTTACCTAATTTTCTACATTACAAAATCATCATTTTACTATTCTCCCTATATATATGTTGTAGATAAATGATAAAACTAACTTTTACTTGTGCGCAATTAATAGGTAGAAAATCTTACTTTTGATAAATAATCTTTAAGATAATAAACTTAGTGATAAAAAATTTATAGATAAAAAACCTTTTGGTAATCAAACTTATAGATTATAAAACTTGTTATCTCCGTCGCAATGGGGGCGCTGCTTGCGAGTTAATTCTACAAATCTGCAAATAACTCTAAGGATATTCAAGATATTCCAGAAATTATTTTTCGAAATTCTTCCCGGGGATATACCTAATAACATCCCAAAATTTCACAGCGATTGGATTTATGGTTTTCGAATCTATAGAGTACAAACATACATACAGACATTCAATTTTATATATATACTTGCGGATGTACCCGGCTTCGCCCGGGGTTTTACCCGAGTAAAGGTTTGTCTAACGAACATTTGTTAAAACAATTCTCTATAAACTTATAAAAAAATAATAGATATAATTTGATAATTTGAAACTCGTAAATTTGAATCTCTCGATAAAGTGAACATTTTTTCCCGGTCCCTTGAAAAATACTCGATAAGTTGAATAAAATCAATATTAATTGGTTCCCTCGGTAATTGGAAGTTAAAGTAATAGTATCTTTGCCTTGGAATTGTATCATTATTCTTGTCTCAAATAAATTGCCGCGATATCCTGAATTTTGTCTTTCCTAATTTTCTACATTACAAATTCATCATTTTATCTATTCTCCCAATATATATGTTGTAGATAAATGATAAAACTAACTTTGACTTTTGCGCAATTAATAGGTAGAAAATCTTACTTTTGATAAATAATCTTTAAGATAATAAACTTTGTGTGATAAGAAAATTAATAGATAAAAAAACTTGTTTTCATCGTCGCAATGGGGGCGCTGCTTTCGAGTTAAATCTACAAATCTGCAAATAACTCTAAGGATATTCAAGATATTCAAGAAATTATTTTTCAAAAACCTTCCCGGGGATATAGCTAATAATATCCCAAAATTTCACGGCGATTGGATGTATGGTCTTTGAATCTATAGAGTACAGACAGACAAACAGACAAACATTCAATTTTATATATATAGACTAGCGGATGTACATGGCTTCGCCCGGGGTTTTACCCGAGTAAAGGTTTGTCTAACAAACATTTGTTAAAACAATTATCTATAAACTTATAAAAAAATAATAGATATATTTTGATAATTTGAAACTCGTAAATTTGAATCTCTTGATAAAGTGAACATTTTTTCCTGGTCCCTGTGTGCCGTGTCATCCTGAATTTTGTCTTTCCTAATTTTCTACTTTACAAAATCATCGTTTTATCTAGTGAACATTTTTTCCCGGTCCCTTGAAAATTACTCGATAAGTTGAATAAAATCAATATTAATTGGTTCCCTCGGTAATTGGAAGTTAAAGGAATAGTATCTTCGCCTTGGAATTGTATCATTATTCTTGTCTCGAATAAATTGCCGTGTCATCCTGAGATAATCTTACTTTTGATAAATAATCTTTAAGATAATAAACTTAGTGATAATAAAACTTATAGATAAAAAACTTGTTTTCATCGTCGCAATGGTGGCGCTGCTTGCGAGTTAAATCTACAATTAACTCTAAGGATATTCAAGATATTCAAGAAATTATTTTTCAAAAACCTTTTCGGGGATATACGTAATGATATCCTAAAATTTTCACGGCGATTGGATGTATGGTTTTTGAATCTATAGAGTACACACAGACAGACATTCAATTTTATATATAGATAGATATAAAAAGGCATATATTGGATTTAATAAAATATTTATTTTGCCAATATTTCGGCTGGCTGAACTCCCACCTTTATCGAGGCATTACATTTTTGTATACACAAACTCGACGCCGCATAGTGTTATAATATCACAGTTGAAATCATTTAAAATATAAAGTAGGTGGGGTAAATTTGCATGAAAAATATATTAAAATATTACAATCAGAATAAGTTAAATATCTTAAAATATTAAAGGAAAAATAATGAGGTCTATCTTATATTTTAAAATATTTGTAATGAGTACATAAAATATAATTCATTAAGAGATAAATGCAAAAATATATGTATGTGATAATCTGTATATAGGAATATGTAACCCCACCACAATCTATGCAAAATGTATCGTCAAAAGTTTAATAAAGTTAGGCCTCGCGAGAAGGGAAAAAGAGCAATTAACAGGATTGCATCATCCAGGAAGTTTAGGTCACTGCCCTGGACCCATAAAACTTAAGTTCAAAGACCTTCTTCTTCCTGGAGGATTGCAATCATGGCGACAATGGAGGTACTAAGCCAATCACATTTGAACATGAAAAATCAACAATCAATCACCTTTAAGCATGATAAATTGATAGCGAACCATCAGAGAGCACGTGGGAAGATCTCCACCAATGAGAAGTCAAGAGAGTTGATAACGATGATCTCTGACAAGAAGTAGAAAAAGAAAGTAGGTGACCGTGCTACGAGCTAGGTGCTCAACATAGGCTACAACCAAGGTAGTGTACGCTCCATCATGCGAAAGTCCAAATACCTCCAGTCTCATCATTCTCCCTTTCGCAAGGTCTTATTTACTACCCCATCCAGGTGTGCTCGTTCTTCCCCTGTGGAAAACCACATTCGACCAAGACTGCGCCCATCACCAAAATCACCCCATACCCACCCAACCACACAATTCGACAGGATTCTACAGTGAGTCCACAGTAATCCCACAGTAAGTCAACACCCCAATTCGACATGTATCTATTGAAACATTTGAAAATAAATTAAAAATGATTTAAACAAAAAAACTGTAAGGGAGCCTTCCCAGTTAACAACAACTTTGGTAGGCGGCGCTTTATGTTGCCGGCGCCGTACCTTCGAGGCGTTTTATACGAGTTAAAAATACAATTTCGGTGAAATACTTTGATTTTTATCTATTTAAATTCATAAATCTATATATATATGTGGCAATATAGTGGTAAATGTGGTGAGGAGAGAAAAAATCACACGACGAGTTGTTAGAGGCAATAATCCAGGCAGCCAGCCGAGAGAGAAAGTGGTGGCGAGCGAGACGTTATCAGCTGAACGACTTTTTCCCTGTGTACACAAGCGGGGCAAACAAAAGATTAGTCGCCAGGTGTTGACGCCCCCCTCAGGAATGTGGTCAACAAAGGGTCGCAAGTTAGTTATCTTCGAATCGACTACGTCTCTCTCTCTCTGGTCGGCTGCAGATTTACTTTATTATTCCTGTAAGAGCATATATTATGACATATGGCCCCCGTTGAAGAAGGCTGAACATGGTTTAAGTATATTTAAAGCTGGAGAAGCCAGGAATAGAGAAAATAATTTTACAGTTAAAATTAGTTTAGGTAATGGTGACATAGTTTTATGTAAATAAAATACTGTATAGTACACAAGTAAATATTATTTACAAGCAGTTTTACAACACCGGAGAGTTTGACATTTATGGGAGATTTTGAAAATATCAAGGTTATAAAAGGCTATATACAATAAATTCTAATTTATTATAAGGGAAGTGATATGGAGGAGATTGATTAGGCAGACAACATATTTACGGTTCTCTTGATAACACTAAAATTAATAAATTAAACAAATAATGGACATGCACGTACGTGAAAGAGAAAAGACCTTCGGGTCGAGTGAAAAAAGTGGACCTTTGCGGTCAATTGACAAAAAATAAGACCTCTGAGGTCGAATGGTTGAAAAAAAAAGCCTTGACTTTCAGAACCTAAGTTTCAATGTAGGAATAGATTCACTGCAGAAAGACTGAGAGGTTCAGCGAAAATTTGGTCATTGGTTCATAAAAACATAAGTTGATGTACGAAAAATTAAAGCACAAGAGTTTTTTTTTTTCAAGAGCGATGGTGTATGATAAGAAAAATTTTCGAGAGAACATGTTATTGAGAATAAAATAAGGCATTGTAAGCTTGAAAGCTTGTAGCATATTATGGTTTTAAAATTGATATGAGATAAGTTATTTAGAGCATGAACTGTGCTAAAAGTGGGCTAACATGGATGTGATATATATAACAAGCAAAAATGTAAACGGATGAAATCACAATAAAGTTAAACACTCACTGTTGATGGGCTTCTGTTGGACTTCGAAGCTGGGTTGTGTTGAAGACTTGGTTCATGTTGGAAAGTCCCGATGGGGAATGTGGTTGCCGTACATGGCGTGTAGACGAGTCCGCGGGACGTAGGCGGCTTGATCCGCTCGTGGTGGCGTAGACTGGCAGGGGACGGCGTTGTTGGAAGAAATTATTCCAGTGGGGTTTTCCATTACTCTACTACAGTCGGAATGCTCGCAGTCACCAAAGCTCTCGTAGCACTTCTCCTCACTGAGACTGGGGCTGTCTCGCTTGTCCGGCGTGCTAGAGTCACTAAGGTCTGTGTCCTCTAACAGTTGTCGGTTGTCATGTTGAGGGTTCTTGGACATCTCATCTTCCACAATCAGCTCATGTGGATCAGGGGTAGTGGATCTTGGGGAGTATGTGCAATTGAGACTTGGGAAGTCTGTTCAATTCGAACTTGGGGAGTCTGTGCAATTTGTACTTGGGAAGTCTGTTCATTTGGGACTTGGAAGTCTGTTCAATTGGGACTTGGGAAGTTTGTGCAATTGGGACTTGGGAAGTCTGTACAATTTGTACTTGGGAAGTCTGTTCAATTGGGACTTGGGAAGGTGCGACGTGATAAATTTGGGACGTGGCTATTGGTTTTGTGATAGCTTGCTTGATGGGATGGATTTGCGCATCCCGGAGAGAAGACCTCTGTTCAGGAGTTTGTGCCTGGTGAAGGAGAGTATTGTCGGCGGCGAATGGTTGTTTACGACATTGTTTGTTGCAATGATTCTGGCCACAGTAACGACAAGGATATGGTGGGGTCTTGTCCACGGTGGTGGAAGGTGCTTGCTCTGGCGCGGTGATCGTTGTTGGGCAGCTTTAGTGCTGGTGTTATCCCCTTCGTAGGTCAGCTGTTGGGCTAAGCATAACCATTCTTCTGGTCCCGAGGGTTGTGCCATCTTTAAAAGGTTGCCATAGTTACGTGGCACACCGTTGGATAGTGCTTGCACGATGGCACTCTTGGGAGGTTGATCGCCAATCCTATTCGGACCTTGTTCTTGTAGTAGGTCTCGATCTCGGCCATCGATGTGCATTTAATTCATAGAACTCTTGAAGAGTGAAGCTAGGGCGTCGGGGATAGACGGCGCAGAGTGACTCCTTGACCTCTTCATAAGTCTTATTGAGTAGAGCTAAGTCTTGTGCAATTTTGCGAGGTTCGCCTCTGAGTGATGATAGAGCCTTTCGAGCTTGGCGTGCTGGCTCTAAGTTGTGGAAGTTCGGCTGAGACTCAAGTTGTGAGAAGAAGTGTGCGGCAGGTTCATCTCCGTCGTAGGTGATTGCTTTTTCAGACTCACGGTTTAAAAGTTGGTCGAGACAGAGGGTGAGAGTTCGAAGGGAAGCGGCTACAGTAGCGTCGGTCGTTGGTTCTTGTGGAACTTGATTGTGGGTTTGTTCGATCATCGTGGCTTGGCTTCTTGTTTCTTCATGCTCTGGTATATGAGGGATTTTCTTCCCGGTCAGATCTAATTCTGTCGACTTTTCAATGTGGCAATATAGTGGTAAATGTGGTGAGGAGAGAAAAAACACACGACGAGTTGTTAGAGGCAATAATCCAGGCAGCCAGCCGAGAGAGAAAGTGGTGGCGAGCGAGACGTTATCAGCTGAACGACTGTTTTCCCTGTGTACACAAGCGGGGCAAACAAAAGATTAGTCGCCAGGTGTTGACGCCCCCTCAGGAATGTGGTCAACAAAGGGTCGCAAGTTAGTTATCTTCGAATCGACTACGTCTCTCTCTCTCTGGTCGGCTGCAGATTTACTTTATTATTATCCTGTTAGAGCATATATTATGACATATATATAATTGAATATCTGTGTGTCTGTCTGTACTCTATAGATTCAAAAACCATACATCCAATTGCCGTGAAAGTTTGAGATATTATTAGGTATATCCCCAGGAAGGGTTTTAAAAAATAATTTCTTGAATATCTTGAATATTCTTAGAGTTATTTGTAGATTTAACCCGCAAGCAGCGCCCCCATTGCGACGATGATAACAAGTTTTTTATCTATAAGTTTTATTATCACTAACTTTATTATCTTAAAGATTTTATCAAAAGTGAGATTTTCTACCTATTAATTGCGCACAAGTCAAAGTTAGTTTTATCATTTATCTACAACATATATATTGGGAGAATAGATAAAATGATGATTTTGTAATGGAGAAAATTAGAAAAGACAAAATTCAGGATGACACGGAAATTTATTTGAGACAAGAATAATGATACAATTCCAAGGCAAAGATAATATTCCTTTAACTTTCAATTACCGAGGGAACCAATTAATATTGATTTTATTCAACTTATCGAGTATTTTTCAAAGGACCGGGAAAAAATGTTCACCTTACGAGAGATTCAAATTTACGAGTTTCAAATTATCAAAATATATCTATTATTTTTTTTATAAGTTTATTATCTTAAAGATTATTTATCAAAAGTAAGATTTTCTACCTATTAATTGCGCACAAGTCAAAGTTAGTTTTATCATTTATCTACAACATATATATTATGAGAATAGTAAAATTATGATTTTGTAATGTAGAAAATTAGGAAAAACAAAATTAAGGATGACACTGCAATTTATTTGAGACAAGAATAATGATACAATTCCAAGGCAAAGATAATATTCCTTTAACTTTCAATTACCGAGGGAACCAATTAATATTGATTTTATTCAACTTATCGAGTATTTTTCAAGGGACCGGGAAAAAATGTTCACTAGATAAAATGATGATTTTTGTAATGTAGAAAATTAGGAAAGACAAAATTCAGGATGACACGGCAATTTATTTGAGAGAATAATAATGATACAATTCCAAGGCAAGATACTATTCCTTTAACTTCCAATTACCAAGGGGAGCAATTAATATTGATTTTATTCAACTTATCGAGTATTTTTCAAGGGACCGGGAAAGATGTTCACTTTATCGAGAGATTCAAATTTACGAGTTTCAAATTATCAAAATATATCTATTATTTTTTTATATAAGTTTATAGAGAATTGTTTTAACAAATGTTCGTTAGACAAACCTTCACTCAGGTAAAACCCGGGCGAAGCCGGGTACATCCGCTAGTTTAAATTATAATTAAAAAAAAAATTAAAAGTTAAAAAAAAATTCAAAAATAAAATATTAAACTAATTATTCTAAAAACGAACATTCTTTTTTTAATATTCTGAAACTAACCTAATTCAACTTATCTAAAACTAACCTTATTTAGCGATTAAACTAACCTAATTGTAATATAGTTAATATATACTAAGCAACACAGCGCCAACCCTAAAGTATTATGATCCTAACGAAGATGTAGTAACTTTCGGTAGATGCAAGCCAACATGCCATTGGACCAGTCTTACTCCAAGAAGATCGACCAATTGCCTATGCTTCTTCTGCATTAAATGATGCTCAGAGGCATTACCCTCAAATAGAAAAAGAAGCTCTGGCAATTAAATTTGGTTGCAAGAAATTCCATACCATATATATGGTAAATTTCTTTTAATAGAAACAGACCATCGACCGTTAGAATCCATTTACAAAAAAAAAAAAAAAACAATGGATAAAATGCCACCAAGACTTCAAAAAATATCCATGCAAATTAATCAATATGCACCAAATATTAAATACAAGAGTGGAAAGGAGCTCTTGATTGCCGACTTACAGAGTCGAGATTGCAAATCATATGAGATTCTAGAAGAAAATCCAATAGAAATCCTTTTAATTACTGCATTTGACAATAGATCAACAACCAACATCATGAAAGCTACAAAGGAAGATGTAGAATTGCAAGAGCTAAAAGAAACAATAATCCAAGAATGGCCAGACCAAAGATAACTAGTTCCTCTCTCTTGCAGAAGATATTGGAATCTAAAAAATTAACTTTCCATTCATGAAGACCTAGTTCTGAGGGGAACCAAAAATAATAATACCAGAATCAATAAAAAAAACAAGTTCTCATTCAATACATGAAGGCCACCTAGGCATTACTGGTTGTAACCAAAAGAACCAAAGACTCCATTTATTGGCAGGGATGTCCAAAGATATCTCTGACATGGTAGAAAATTGCAAGACATGCATAGCTACACAAAGAGACAAACAAAAACAACCCTTAATGCTAAAAGAAATTCCTGAGCTCTCATGGGAAATTGTCGCATCAGATATTTTTCAATTTGAAGGGAATGAATACATTGTGATTATAGACAGTTATTCTGGATTCATAAACTTTGAACCTATTAACACCATAAATTCAAAAGATACCATTGAATTTATCAAAAGAAACTTTAGCATACATGGAATTCCTAAAGTTCGGGAGACAGATAATGGAAGAAATTATGCTTCAAAAGAGTTTAATGAATTCAGCAACAAATGGAAGTTTAATCACAAGACTTCAAGTCCACATTACCCTAAATCAAATGTACTGGCTGAAAGAGCTGTGCAAATAGCAAAGAACATTCTCAGAAAATGCAAATAAAGTGGAGACGATATCCAGATTGAATTACTCAACTATAGAAAAACTCCAATAGAAGACATGGGATCACCAGCACAAAGACTACTTTCAAAAAGAACAAAGACAATCTTGACAATCAGCAAAGAATTGTTAAGACCTTGCATCCAAAAGGATGTCACTTTAAAGCTAAGAAGATCCAGAAACAAGCAGAAATTCTACTATGACAAAGGATCAAAAGACGAACCAACTTTCAAGATCGGACAAGAAGTTTATCTAAGAGAAAACAGAAGAAACTGGAAACCAGCCACAATAGTTCGAGAAGATGGTCCAAGGTCCTATACAGTCCAGAACAACAAATGACTCTACAGAAGAAATCAATCACATATTACAACTAACAAATTCCAAAAGGACCATGAAAGCATCCTTGAGCAAGAACCTAGTGGAAGTGCATGTTCAACTATGGAGCAAGATCAAGAAACTCAGCCTAAAGATTCTGACAGGATGGAGCTGCAGTCGGAAACTGATAATTCAGCTGGAGAGGAGGAGCCCAGAGAGGAGCGGAAGTTCACAAGAAGCGGTCGCAAGGTGAAGCCACCGAAAAGAATGGATTTATAAAAATAAAAAGGAGAGATGTAATATAGTTAATATTGTACTCAGCAACACAGTTGAGTTCGATATAGAATGTAAACAGAAGAACTTACGCTATCTAATACTAACAACAAACTGTAAGTAAATAAATCATCTGATACCCGAATAAATAAATCTTATAATACGTTTGTTAATTATATTACGTGAACAAAGATTTTACACTAATTTGACCTATCTGAAACTAACCTTTTTTAATTAACGAAAAAACCTTTTTATAAACACACCTTAAACTAACCTAATTTATAACCTATCAGAAACTAACCTATCTGAAACTAACCTATTTTACCTATTTGAATATAACATAACGTCATGTTATTAAAATGTATTAAGAATTTTTTTGACAAAGTTTATTAATCACATCTTATACAATATTTGTAAAATAAATATAAAACTTGTAATAAAATATGCCACTTAAAATATTTTAATCTAAACTATACCGAGATTTTTTAATAGGGAGAAATAAAAAAATACATAATTGATTAGATACAAAAGCCTGAACCAGAAAGTCGATTTTTTAAAATGTTATTATTTAATATAAACGTATTTTATTTTGATTTAGTATTGAAAAGGTAGTGTAAAAGTTTATATGAAGACCGTTAACATTTGCTCAAATATTATTTAGATGTAAAAACTAATTTTCATATATAAACAGTAAATATACAAGGTATGTCCATAAGTTCCCGGACTGGGTCCATAAAAAAAGGTAAGATATTTTTAAAAAATATATTAAAACTTTTAAAAGTAATCCCCCTATTGCTTCAACGCACCAGCGCCATCGTTTCTCCTAATTGTCGAAACAGTTTTTATAGGGCTCTTTTGGAATGCTCTTCAATGCCAACAGCGATTTTTCTATTATGTTATCCCTGGTGTAAAATGTCTTCCTTTAAGAACTGCTTTAAGTTTGGGGAACAGGAAAAAGTCATTTGGTGCGATGTCTGGGGAATAGGGTGGTTAAGGTAGAATTTCTGTCCCGTTTTTAGCCAAAAAAAAACTCGTCACCAAGTGCGCTTTGTGAGGGCGGGAATTGTTATGGTGTAGGATCCAGTCACCATTAGACCATTTTTCTGACCTTTTTTTTTTCGAATCGCTTCCCTTAGATTGCGAAGAATGCCCAAATACATTTCCGTAATAACTGTTTGGCCTGCAGGAAAATACTCGTGATGAACAATGCCCTTGCTATCCAAAAAAGCGACCAGCAACACCTTGTTTCTGGATTTCAATATCCTGGATTTTTTTGGTCTAGGCTCACCCTGACCTCTCACTCGGCATATTGACGCTTGGTTTCAGGGTCATAGCCATAGACCCATGTCTCGTCGCCTGAGATTATCTTGTCTTTCCATTCCGGATCCGTTCTTTTCATTTCCAACATGTTCTCATAGGTTGCAAGCCGACACAGTTTTTGCTCATTAGTGAAGAATCTTGGGATGAATTTTGCAGGAGTATTTTTGAGCTTCAAATCTTTGGTTACGATCCTTCCAATCGTTGTTTTAGAGATGCCTGTGTCGTGCTCTAGCTCCAGCAAAGTGGTTCGAGGATTTTTCTTTTATCAAATCGGTGATTTTTGCACATATTCATCAGTCCTTTGAAATTTTGGGCGTCCTTGACGAGGATCATCTTCAATGGAAATTCTGGCAGCTTTAAAACTAGAATGACATTCAAAAAACAGTTGTTCTCTTTGGGGGGTCATTGAGGAATGCTTTATTAGGCATTTCAAAAGTTTCGGTTGCTGATATTTGAAGTTTCCCACAAAATTCTATGCAAATCCTCTGCTTCAATTTTTGTTCCATCGTAAAATCGCCGCAGCGCTAGGTGTAACCTCCAAATAAATTAGAATGACCTTGGCGCGCACGCAGGTACAGCCTCGATATTGGTACCACCGTGTTGCCAGATATTTTTCCTATAATAAACATTCAAATTAATTACATTTTTCATTTATTTATTTTTTTATGGACTCAGTCGGGGAACTTATGGACATACCTTGTAGATTGAAAATAATAATAAACAAAAATATTGAGTACGAAATATTTCAATTCTATAGTTATATTTATAAATTATTTAGATATAAAGGGGAGCACACAAAATATATCGCTCTTAATCGAACTCGTGTAAAACGCCTCGAAGGTACGGCACCGGCAACGTACAGCGCCGCACACCAAAGTTGTTGTTAACTGGGAACGCTCCACTGTAAGAACTTTTTAAAAAAGTTTAAAATAAAATAGTGTGTGTTTAAAAATTCATTCAAAATTTTATGGAGATCGATTCATCCATCTATAAGTAAAAAAAATTTTATAAAAAATGCATTAAAAGGAAGTTAAAACCATTAAGGATGAATATATGAAAAAAAAATGGAAACTAAAAATGTTTAAGGTAATGCACGTTATATGTATATGTAAATGTACCAATACTTTTGTGTTTTGAAGCGATAAATGTAAAAATAATTAAACAAGTGGTGTGTATAATTTACAGGTTATTACTAATGTGTAAAAATAGAATTTAAGAAATCGCGGGTATTACAATATTTAAAAATCATTAAAGCAAAAACAAAAAAAAAATTAAATAAAGCAATGTCACGTCATTAAAAAAAAACGGCACCTCTCCTTTCAAAGTAGTATATAATAAGTCATTTAAAAAATAAAAATTAACAAATTGAAATTAAAATAATTAGGTAAAAAATATAAGAAGATCTAAATGGTGTGTAAATGTCTGGTAAATCAATTTCTTATTTATACTTTTTTGTCTTCTGCAGAGGCCCAGCTTTCTAAGAACAATCGGCAGTGTTTTTCTTTAATGTTCTGGTATAAAATAGTTGTATTTTCAAAGTCCGGAGTGTGGTTGTTGTTTCAGTGCATGATCTACAAGGAGAGACAGTGGGTTATAATTTCTTAATCCTGATTTGTGTTGATTTATACGGTCTTTAAGTGGTTTGCTGGTTTCTGTCGACTTTGCTTAGAATTTTTAATGAAACTGATTTCAAGAATATTATTAATTGAACATTATATTTATTGATTTACAAAAGAGAAAACAAAATATAAAAGGTAAACTAATATTAAAACAAAGGAACATTTTTTCTTTCGGTTAGCGCCTATTTAACTGTGAGCTTACACACACTCTGTACTAACAATTAATTATAAAATATATACAACACACGCTCCCCTGTGTGTAAGCCCTAATCAGCAAGTTCAAGGCTATCTGCACATTTCCGTAGTTTGTCCTTAGAAAGACTCTTCGTTAGTATATCCGCCTTCATGTCTTCACTTTTAGTGTATTCCAGTTTGATTCCTTTTTGAATTTCCTCTTTCACAAAATAATACTTTCGGTTTATGTGTTTGTTCGTGAAGTAATTTTGTCAGATTGTATCCAGTTTATTGCAGCCTGGCTGTCGCTTTCAAGGTAATTTGGAAAGTTACATTTTCACAAAGTTCTTCTAGTAATCCCTTTAACCATAATACTTCTGAAATTTCTTCACATATTGAAATAAGTTCTGCTTCACATGTAGACAAGGCTACTAAATTTTGCTTTCTACTACTCCAGTTTATTAGGTTGTTGCCAAGTTTTCCAAGATGATAGTTTTGTGAGGGGAGAGAGGACATTATCCAAAGATAGTAGCGACTCGGGAGAGTGACGTCATAAAAGGGCGTTCACTTCCTGTCGTTCAAGGATATCGTCGAGGTTCTATTTCTGGATGGTCACTCGTGCAGGGTGTTTGTTAGATTTGTCATTTACTTGAAGCTGTCTTTCTCTCACTTCTTTTGTTTAGGTTGGCAACTTTCTGTTATAATTGAAAGATATGGTTTTCTCGGTGTTCGTAAGTAGTTGTGTTTCGACGTTAGTTTAGACTTAGTAAAAATGCTATTCAGTGATTTTAGATTAGATATCTGTGAAAGGTGTGAGTTGCGACGTGAACACTCTTTGAGGTGAGATGTGTCACAGGCAGGAAGGCGTCTTTGGCCTGAAAAGTGAGAAAACAAATTGTTGTGTTGTCTTGTGACACTTGAGAAGTGAATTGAATGGAAAGGTGTCAGGTGGAGTCGTTGTTTGGTTCAAATTCTAACCTGTTTCATTATGAATAACAAATTTACTAGTGTCATGGGAAGTGGTTTTAGGAACACATATCGAGAATTCTTAGATTGTTAGTGGCGACGATAAGGAGCTCGTGTGGCTCGAGATTGGATTTGTTTGTTAAGTCCGCGCTAATGATTGTTGCCAATTGGAGAAAGTGATGTGTGGGTGTAGTATAGATTGTTGAGAGAGACGTGTTGATGATTAATTATACATGTAAAAGGAAATGACGAGGGAATGTGACCACGTTGGAATAAAACGGTGGTAAAGTTTGGCGGGCAGTGACCTAATTTTAGCTACTGGCGAGGATTGGACGGGATCTTTATTTTAACTTGTTTTGGGAGAGGACAGTTATTTTTCTAGTTGTTATTTTGAAGATATTGTCTTCTTCGATTTTTTGAAATTAGGGGGGAAACGCGTTTCACCTATGTTGATTTATATTCAAAATGTTGATATTTATTTTATCGTTGATTATGGTTGCTAAAATGATTCTTTTAAAAGGGCACGTCGTGAGAGTGACGAGAATAGTTTGAATTGGGACGTTTACATTAAATGATGAATATTATAATTACAATTATATTCTCACAATGAGTATCTTTTTTTTTTAAACGCTAGCTTTCAAGCGTTATTCGCTCTCCAACGGGCTTACAATAATATCGACTTGATCCCACCAGAATTATTTACAAAAAACAAACGCGCGCCGCGTGGATATTTATGATTTAAAATTTTGAATTGGTTTGTAATTTAACTATTTTATGGATAAATATGAATAAATCTGAAAAACAACTGGAACCTAAAATTCAAAACAATGCAATTTACTCAATTCAATGCCAAGACTTGCAATGCTTCCTACATAGGTGAGACAGGAAGATCGATACAAGTTGGACTAAACGAACAAAACAGAAATATCAGAACAAAAGATCAACGTTCAATGATCTATCAACATATTGCACAGACCGGTCACCAATTTAACTTAACACAAACGAAATGCCACAACAAAGACATTAAGAACAAATTTCAACGGTTACTATTAGAATTTCTTGTTTCCAATGAATACAACAGCATAAACAGAAAAATAGATTTACCATCACAATACCGATATCTCAGAAGAAACCAATAGATAAATTTTATAGGTTCTGGATGCCCTAAAAATAAAAATTAAAATAGATATATTCCATAAAATAGTTAAATTACAAACCAATTCAAAATTTTCAGTTATAAATATCCACGCGGCGCGCGTTTGTTTTTTTGTAAATAATTCTGGTGGGATCAAGTCGATATTATTGTAAACCCGTTGAGGAGCGAATAACGCTTTAAGCTAGCGTTTTTTAAAAAAAAGATACTCATTGTGAGAATATAATTGTAATTATAATACTTTTTTACAATGTTATCATGAATAGAAATGGTGAATATGACAATGATCAATTAAGTATTTGATTAAGAAATGGGTGTCTTGGTATAAAGATAAAATATTAAGAAAAACAAAGATAAGTCTAGAATTATGATAAAATGAGAGTTTTTTAAAATTAATAATAATGACTTTTTTAAGTTGTAGATTTGGATAATGCCATTATAGGTTTATTTAGGAAAGATTTGTAAAATTGTTAAGTTGATAAAAATGTGTGTTTGGCGATTTTTTTGTTTTTGTTTTGCATGAAAAATTGAGTAGTAATGAATTAAAATTTATAATTTTACTAGACGAATGACCCGGCTTCGCCCGAGAATTACCCCAATGCAATTTCCTTCATACTGAAATAACATCAATAATAAATGGTAGAAGTGCCATAGAATAGCAATACGGGTTTATAAAAAGCGACATGCAAAATTTGGTACCAATTGGTTCAGTAGTTTTTGAGTTCATCGCGAAACAGACAACAAACATTTACTTTTATATATAAGACTAGCGGATGTTTACCCGGCTTCGCCCGGTTTTATCCGAGTGAAAGTTTGCCTAACGAATATTATATACGAGGACCCGGGCAACGCCACGGGTTTACTCGAAGGGCCGCGGTGAGAAACTATAGGCATTGGTTCCTATGCCTAAAAAATTATTTAAAATGAAAAAAGAAGAAAAATACTAACAAATCAGAAAATAAAAGTGCAAACAACACATCTACTACTTGAACATGAGAGCACATGCACTGTGGCACCATACGTGTACCATTCGTAAAGACCCTGCTTAGGATTAAAATATCTCCGAAGCATAACAATACAACCAACTCATGTTTGGTAAGCAATTTCAGGAAAGAAACTATAGGCATTAGTTGAAGAGTTTAAATAAATATATTTAGAGTGAAAAAATGACACAAATCAGCAAATAAAATTGCAAAAAATGCTACTATATCGCAGATAAGACAACATATAAAAGGAATGAAATTATTTAAAGGACCTCATTAAAACTACATTTCTAGTTTTATATATACAATATAACCTCGATAATTCGACCATGTTTTGTTGTCCTGACCTACAGCCTATCATATAACAAACTGTAATTCAACACTATCGATAATTCGACCATTTTAAATTTCAACAATTGTTTGTTGCTAAAATATAACTTCACTGCTAAAAGGTATTACAGAGAAAACTTCTGACATTGTAAATGTACAAAATGTATGTATAGAGCAGGGGAATAATAAATAAAGACCAAAATCAAATTAATTGATAATAAATAGATTATTGCCAAAAAAAAATACAAAAAATATTTTTTTCTCCTTTCTTATCTTCACTCAATCATATTAGAGTGTCAAGCTTGTAAAGCTTGAAATTAACAACCATCATGATTGGGTGAAGTAGAATGCGTCTGCCTTTGTCATCAAGACTGGGAGCACTACTCAGTGGCAGGTCACTGACTTAGCTCCAAAAGAATGTATCCCTGGATTAGGAGCCCTTACAAGGTACTATCAGCCGGGCCAGCTGAGCCCAGGTTTTTTTAGTGAGCTTGTTACTGCTCCCCCTCCTTTTTCATCCTGGCTTGGGACCGGCAAAGGCGGAGTTTTTTTCTTTCAGGTGAGAAACTTTAGGCATTGGTGAAAAGTGTAAATATATATTTTGGAAATGAAAAAAAAAAAGGATAAAATAAATCAGAATATAAATTTACAAACTATATTTCAGAGGAGACGATTTATAATAGGAATTCATTTAAATGACCTCATTAAAAACTACATTTTATATATACTTGGGTTCAACTTTACATGTATGCTATCCAAAGTTCGCACACTTGAAAAAGTCACATAAAGTCGTCTGTGCGTAAACACAGGCTCTTGTAGCAAAGGTTTGGCCTTGAGCCCTCTTTATAGTCATAGCAAAAGCCAACCTTAGTGAAACATAAAGCCTCTCTAGAATGTTGGTATCCGAAGGGGACAAAGATATTTCAGACATTATACAGTGTGTTCAACTTGGGTACTGTCAGTATATGTGCTTCAAGGACATGAGAGCACATGCGCTAGAACACCATACCTGTTCCATCGCAAAGATCCTATAGGCATTGGTGAAAGTGTAAATAAATATTTTGGAAATGAAAAAAAATTGCAGATATGACAACATATTAAAGGAATAAATTCATTTAAAAGACCTCATTAAAAACAACAATTCTATATTTTTATATATACAATATAATCTAATTAATTCAACACACGATAATTCGACCATTTTTGATGTCTCGACCTACGGCCTATCATATGACAAACTAATTCGACACTTTCGATAATTCAACTATTTTGGAAATTCAAATTTCAACAGTTGATATTTGTCTAAAACCCCTATTATTAACAACATATTAGACTGAAGAGTGCAAAAATGTAGAAAATTGTATGTATACTAGAAAAAGGATTTGCCTGCCATTCTAAATTATCTAAGATATTTGCTGAACAAAAAGTAAAATCAATACAAGATTGTGTCCTATTGTTGTCAAAAGTAAAAGTATTAGGATCAGAAACTAAAAGTAAATCATTTGTAAAAATAAAATCATATAACGAATCCCCCGACTATCTGTAATATCCCCTCCAAAAGAGAATTATGTGCATTAAAGTCCCCCATTATTATATTATTATATGAAAATTCTCTAATATTATCTGTCAAATTTATCAAAAGATTTGTAAAGATACTGTCATCTTGACTTAAATCTAAAGGAGGAACATAACAATTATATATTTGTATCTTAAAATCATTAGGAAATGAAATCTGTAGCCCAATATGAAAATCTGTGGTCTCGGAACAAAAACTCTATGTCTGGGATTTATCAAACTAATAATCTTATTTACTATTCTATGCCAAGATAATAATTTACTGGTACATCTATCTGGAGGAATCTCCTGAAGTAAGAATACATCAGCGTCTATTTGCGTCGCATGATGGATTAAATGATCGATTGCTATATAACCCCCTCCCTACATTCTGAGAAATAATTTTAAAAGTCATTTAAACAACTTTTAGGGCAAAAATTATATTTAATATAATAAAATAATGTACAAAATCAAAATACCAAGAATTATCAAAATCTGTAAATGTATTTTGCAAAATTACTAAGAAAAGCATCACAGAATTGTATGAATAAGGCATTTCTGCAACTCCCCCAACAAAATTGCACCAACAAAGGCAAATATTCTAAATGTTTTTGGTATATAAATTACTAGATGTGCAAATAATATGTATATAAAAAAACAAAGCCCAATTCTAAACCCAAATTATTTTTTTATGAGAAGAACATCAACATTTTGCATGATTACGGCAGTCCATAGCTTCCCTGACAAAAATTCACCAAGAAAGTTAAATATTCCAAAATTTTTCTGTGTATAAATTGCTAAATATATAAAAAAAACATGTATACAAAAAAGCAAAGCCCAATTCCAAACCCATATATTTTTTTTATGAGAGAACATCAACATAATGCATGATTACGGCAAGTCCATAGCTTCCCTGACAAAAATTCACACAGAAAAGTTAAATATTCCAAAATTTTTCTGTGTATATATTGCTAAATGTGTAAATAACATGTATATAAAAAAGCAAAGCTTAATTTTAAATTTCATTATGCTTTTCACAAGAAAAGCATCAAAATACTGCATAAGTACGGCACTTTTGCAGCCCCCCCTGACAAAAATTCACTAAAAGAGTTAAATATTCAAAAATATATTTTTGGTATATATATGATAAATGTGTAACAAACATGTATATAAAAAAGCAAAGCTTAATTCTAAGTTTTAATATGTTTTCTATAAGAAAAGCTGCAAAAAGCAAATAGGGAGAGGTGGAGCTATTTAGCCATTTTCAAAAATTGATTGTGAAAGAGTAAATAAATGAGTAAATAAGGACAAAAATAAAGAGAAAGTTTTGCTAAATGTGTAACAAACCTGTATATAAAAAAGCATTGCTTAATTCTAAGTTTTAATATTTTTTTTAAAGAGAAAAGCTACAAAAGCAAATAGGGAGAAGTGGAGCAATTTAGCCATTTTCAGAATTTGATTGTGAAAGAGTAAATAAATGAATAAATAAGGACAAATATAAAGAGAAAGTATTGCTAAATGTGTAACAAACATGTCTATAAAAAAGCAATGCCTAATTCTAAGTTTTAATATTTTTTTTATAAGAAAAGCTACAAAAGCAAATAGGGAGAAGTGGAGCCATTTAGCAAGTTTAAAATTTGATTGTGAAAGAGTAAAAAATAAGAGTAAATAATTACAGCTATAAAGAAGAAATAATTAAGCAAAGGAAAGACATAATTAAAATATTTTAAATAACAAATTATATATAAAGAATATCTTTTTTCAATAAATTAATTCTATGTATATAGCAAGGGCAATCTATGCCGAAGAAACGCATTTCAAAACAAAGGAATTGATGATGATAAATGCAAAAAATCTACGATTGTAAAATAGATTAAATTAAAAAATAAAAATAACTGTCAACAATAGGAAAATAAAAACAGGCCTATCATACGAAGAAAAAAAATAACGAAAATTTTGGTATATAGATCGTTATGTGTAGTTCAGAATCTTCGGAGGAGATAGCTCAGGACTTTACAATGGAAAACTCTGTTACGGTATTATCTATATAGATTGTGGCATCAGTTTCGCCCTGTACAGTATATATAGAGTCCTCTTGTACAATATTTACATCCCCACATTTTTTTTACCCAGCTTTGCAGACCCTACTTAAATGACACAGTTTTTTTTTACATTTTAAAAAGAGTCTTTGTTCTATGAGGCCAAACAAAGGCCACGTGTGAATGTCTTTCACCACATCTATAACACATTATTTCTCCCCTTTGCCTGAAAGGGCCTATGCTGCACCATACTATTATTGTACTCACCCTTTTTATCTTTTTCATTCACAGGGGATATCTTGGCCTCTAATTTAACTAGTAATTATATTGTATTTATCTCTGCCAGTTCGAACGAGATCGCCACTGCAAAAATTTATCCAAGGTGACATCGTCGTCCTCTTGTAGTAGCTTCTTTTGCAGGCTTCCCAACTTGATTCCAGCCACAAAACGGTTCTCGCAACATGATTCCCAGCATATCGCCGAAATTACAATTTATTGCTTAATATTTCAATTCTCTAAGATATTCCGAAATTGATTCTCTTTTCTATTGAATTCTCTTCAAAAATCTGCATAGCTGTGGTATCACTTTCTTCTTTGGATCCAAATGCAGCATAATTCTTTGAATGATAGTATCATAGGGTTGATCTTTCATTAGTCCAGGAAGAAAATGTCGTTTTCCCAGCTTCAAAGTTTCAGAATCTGGTAGCGAGGTAAAAATCAGTACTTTAATCTACTCCTTTAGATGCCAGAAAGAAAGCCTTAAATTTTTGTACAAAAGATCGAAGTGTCCTCCACTGGGCTATAGCATCTAATAGGTACTATTAACTTTGAACTTGCCATGCTGATCTTTTCTACTCTTTTGTTTTCTTGATCCAGATAGTTTAAAAGATGTAGTTGTTATACTTGCGTAGACGCCGTTTTTCCTCAGATTTTTACTGGCTCTGTAGATCCCACATCCTCGTCGCCACTTCTGTTGTGTCGTAATTAGACCTTAAAGAGCTCAAACTTGACCATGGCCAACAACAAATGCCCAATATATATAATACATATATTTTTACATAATGAGGCTTTAATAATACAAAAAATATTCATCCATTTACATACACAACAGTTAATATATAGCGAGAAGAGTAGAGGGACTGAGCACAGATCCCTGAGGTACACCAGTCCATGTTTCTTCGGTCCTTGGAGAATGTTCCATTGACCCGAACCTTTATCCTTCTTCCCCTTAAGAAGTCTGCAATCCAGATTAAGGTTTTTTCCTCTTACTCCGATGTTGTGCAGCCTTTCAAATAATTTCTCCCTCTACACTCGATAAAAAGATGAGGTCATATCCAGGAATATGGCCGTTGTCTTCTTTGGGCTGTTTTTCCTGGAAAAAAATCTATTATTGATTGGCAGAAGTAGAACAGTTGATCAGTTGTACAGTGTCTGGATCTTTAGGCAGTTCGGTAGAAGTTTATTTTATTATTGTTAGTGAGCCAGACTATGAGCCTAGAGTGGATAATTTATTCTGTTATTTTACAAAGTATGCTGGTAAGAGCAATTGGCCGATAGTTTTTGCATTCCTTGGCATCTTTGTTTGGTTTCAGTATTAGCACTATAATTGATATCTTTCAATTCTTTGGTAGTTTACCAGTTTGCCATGAAATGTTCAGTATTCGTAGGAGTTGATTTTCAGCTTCGTCTCCAAAGTGTTTAATCATTTGATCAAATATTAGAGCATCTCCAGGTGACATCTTGAATTTAACTTTTCTATTGATGAGTTTAGCTCATTCAGTGTGAAGTCTCTCTAGAGAAAATATCTTGCTGATGGTAATTTCTTGCTTGTTTAACTAACTTGTTTACATTATTTTTTAGAGTCCTGCCTTCATTCATATAGCTGAATCTGAGAGTGCTTGAAAGATATTCAGCAATTATGTCAGCCATCTGTTTGTTCGTTCTCGCTATTCATATCGGTTAGAGGTTTGGAGGATTAGTGTTGGTTTTGATTGTTTTATAACACTAATTATATTCCAGTGATGGCTTTCCTTTTTTGGATCCATTTTTTTTCGCAGAATTCTGCCCATTTTTCACTTGTTTGAATATACAAATTTCTTGTTCTAATTTGTGACTAATTTCAATGAGTTCCTTTATGATTTCTTCTGTTTTATTTGTTTTAAGAAGTTCATTGATATTGTCTCTCTCTGCAATCATTGCCTCGATATTGTGTTCCTTCAAGTAAGGTATTCATAGGTCTTTACGTCTACCTCTTGGTATCCATACTTTTGCAGCTTTGGATATGTTTGAAGAGAATTTTTCCAATTTTTTTGTCAATCGTTCTGTGATTTAATTCTTTGTTGCACAGTTATTCAAGCTTTTCTGTGAATATTTTTCCAGTGTTCTTTTTTCTGTTGGACATTCTCAATTTTGAATTTTAGGGTTGTTTAAAATTGGTCTGTGGTCACTGATTGCACTTTTCAGAATTTTCCATTGTGTTGTGGGTGCGATGTTGTAATTTATCGCTGTGATGTCTATTGCGGAATCTGTGCCTGTGGACTTCTATCCAAGTCCATTTCGTTATTTAACGGTGTAAGGTCGAGGTCGGTTAGCATTTCCTCAACCTGCTGACCTTTGTTATCCTGGACAGGTGATCCCAAAGTTGGTCTTTCGGCGTTAAAATCACCAAGTATGATGGCGATATCCGAAGACGCTTCACTTAATGTCTCTATCAGGCCTGTATTGATGCTAGTATTATCGTGGTGATAAACATTCATGATGTTATTGTTTTTTTTTTGGGAGGTAAGATTTCTATTGCCTGAGCTTCTGTTGTGCTTTCTGTAGGCTTATTCTGATTATAGGCGATTTCCTTAAATTTGATTTCTAGAGTTTTAATCAAAACGGCAAGTCCTCCTCCAAATTTTCCCCGTCTGTCCTTTCGCAGTGTTGTATAATCTTTGATAATTGAATCTCAGATTCGGATTCAATTTTGTCTCCTGAAGACAAGCAATATGCACATTGTTGTCACAGAGAAGACAAGTAATCTCTTTATTTTTCTCTGGGTACCATTTATATTGAGTTGTAGTAGATTGAATTGTGTCCTCGTAGTAGATTTTCTCATCATGAGCTCGAGCTGCAGCTCCTGACGCGGCGGTTACCCCGGACGCGGTAGCATTACTGGAGATATCAGTTTTGCTCTTCATTTGAAAATGGGTGCCGTTGCAACGTTAGTCACCTTGGAAACGAACCAGAATTTGGTCAAATATTCCAAGGGTCCAGGGGATCCCGCAAGGAGGTGTGGTCGGACTTCTCCCCTTCCCCCTGGAATGCCTACAGGATAAAGCACTCTTGGTGAAATTTTTAAATTGTGATTCAGAATCTGCCATTGAAGCTTTACGAGTGTTTCGTTCCTTTAAAGATATTCGAAGAGGTAAAGGACCAATGCGTTGCTACTCTCTAAGGCGAATGATTAAAGGTTTTGAGGAAACTGGATCTCTGGAAGCAAAACCTCGGAGTGGAAGACCATCGACATGCAAGTCAGTGGCTGTTACGGTTTTGCAGAATGCTCAAGCTATTGAAACGTTATCCACGTATGGAGAAGTAAGTGCTAGACAAGTTTCTCGACAAACGGGGATTTCGTATGGAACAGTTTGGAGAGAACACACATTTAGAATTTTTCTATAAAAATACCCTACAAAATTCAAAGTTTTCACGAGTTGAAAGTCAGCGATTTTGAGATAGCGTCAAAATTCTCTGCATGGGTTTTCCGGCAAATTGATATTGATGAAAACTGTCTGTCAAATGTTCTAAGAACAGATGATGCTCACTTTTATCTAAAGGGAGAATTTAACATTCAAACTGCCTCATATTGGCAACAGAAAACCCTAGGATTTTTACAGAAATGTCACTTCAACAGCCCAGAGTTACAGTTTTGGGTGGGTTCACTTCTTCTTTTATTATTGAGCCATTTTTCTTTGAAAAATCAATGGTAGAACTTTTAAAACCGTTTTTGTAACTGGTGAACGTTATGTTCAACTTTTGAGAGAAAAGGTTATTCCGGTATTGCAGGACAGACAAGTATTAAGCGAAATACCATTCATGCAAAATGGTGGACCTCCTCATATCTCCCGCGGTGCCAAACAATTGCTGAAGGATACGTTCGGTGAAAATCGTGGGATAAGTCGCCACTTTATATACCAGTGGCCTCCAATATCACCAGACTTGACGCCTTACAATTTCGGTTATGAGGGTACATTAAGTCGCGTTTTTATCGATGCCGGCCTACCACATTGGCCATGTTGAAGGCTTCTATCAGATGGCACGTTTTATAAATTTCAACTATTTAATTGTGACCATTCTGTCATCTATCGTCTGCAGGCGGTGTTTGAGAATGAAGGGCGCCACATTGAGCAAGGATTGTGACCTAATACAAGTGAGAAGGCAGTTACCTCATGTGTTATATTTTGCAGCTCTTTGTTTTGGGTTATGGGAATATTAAATGCTGTCCTCACATCTTGACTCTTTTTTTTTTTCTGTGAACAGTATTTTTTTTGTTTGTCATTTGCCCACATCTTATATTATGTCGTGCAGGCCAAAGTGTTATAACTTCTCGAATAACACTGGTATACACAATTTTACCCCTTATTTTTAGTTTATCGCTTTTCGCTCATTAGAAGAAATAGCATAAGGAATATTCTCCATACCCCCCTAACTTTAGAAAATTTGCACAAAAAACAATACAAAATGATTTTACTACCACGTTTCTCAACGCAAAAGGTCGATTTAAAAATGATTTTTTTAGTGGATACATTTTCAAAATTATGTACAGTATAATAAACAATTGATAACATTTGACAAACCCATAGAATATTTGGAATAAAGTAAAAACAAATAGATTTTGTCATCCCCCTCTATATTTCATTTTAGGATCATGACAAATATCCAGTTAAATAATCAAGTATCGCCAATCAGTCAAGAAACTACACATTCCTTATAGCAAGAAATCCTATTAATAATGCCATCATAATTTTTGGTACTATATTAACATTTCAAAAATCGTGGTATTGATATCAGCAGTGTTTTCCAAATATTCAATCTATTTCACAAAACTCCATCTAAAATATAAATATTTTTTGCTACATGTTTTAATATGCATATACCTATTTTACATATCTCAGATTGTATTTAAAAATCGTCAACCAATTCTTATAACCTTTGGCGAAATGGTGTTTTATTAATTTATCATTTGATATTATTGGGGTTCTTTCCTGGTATTCAAAAAGGAAAAAATACGTGTCGATCAGTTATATTTTTCAATTTATCAAACAATTTGGCCATTCAATCTCTGATTCTGGTAGAGCGCCATCTAGCAAATAAAGTTGTAACTAAAATAAATTTCGAAATTTTCATTTTTTGTCATAAAAAATCCCATTGCATCCTGAACACAATGGTGTTTACCGCATTGCTCTAGCGCAAATATTCGCGAATATATTAATTTTTAAAGTTGTGCGGACTTTTGGATCACCCTGTATATATATATATACCTTTTAAGTAAAAAAAAATAGGTATATTTTGAAATATAGATAGGAATCACAAGGAAGCAAGACCAAATCCAAATAAACAAATTATGTGTGGTTTCAGTAACAGCATTGTTACCATCTTCAGACAAAAGTACTGAATACATTCAGTAATTTTGTCTTAATATTGTAACAATGCTGTTACTGAAACATCACACATAATTCGTTTATTTTTATTTGGTCTTGCTTTTTTGGTATTTTTAAAATTACCCTTGACTATTAGAAAATGATGCAAATTTCCTATTTATTTAATATACCATTTTAAAAAGTACATTCTTTTTGTAAAAATATCCAATTTCCACACTTTTCTAAAACTGCCAACAATAACCTAATAAAAAATTCATCCAAGTCCGGGTATTTCAGTATTGCAGATATATTACATTTATAAAAGTTGCTCAACTATTTAGAGATGTAAGTACCGGATTAGGTGCCCTTAAAAATGCTTAATCTGGCTGTTTCTTCTTGAACAGTCGACAGTGGAGTGGAGAAAGTGAATTTTTCCGGTTGCGAGGACTATTTTCCTTTATTCACACTAATCATTAGCTTTTTTTTATTTTTTAGATACCAAAACCCAGTTTGGTTACTTGCACTCGCTGAAGGGTTGGACTTTTCAAGAATCAGGGCCATTGGGGCAATTTTTTTTTCAAAACAAAGTGCCCAAAGCTGAATTCGATGATCCCGGGTCGTGATTTTTAAAATCAACAGTTTAGACCACTCCTTCAAAACTGCACTCTATTCATTAGATGTGTTTGTGAAATTGATCTTATATTTCAGATTCTTTTTACCAGCATTTTCAATTTTGCTATTTGCAGTTTATCTCCATTGTGCTGAAAGAAAATTTATTACTATAAGTTTTAAAACATTTTGGGGTCTCTATTCATTCATGAGTAAACCCCACTCGAACAATACCCGTGCGAAGCCGGGTCCAGTCGGCTAGTAATAATATATATATGTTATAATTAATATTATTTTAAGATAGTATTTAATTGCTGATTCTGAATTCAATCGGTAGTAGCGACGGGCGGTGTGCACAAAGGGCAGGGACGTAATCAACGCGAGCTGATGACTCGCGCTTACTGGGAATTCCTCGTTCGAGGGGAATAATTACAATCACCCTATCACATCACGAAGGAGGTTCAGAGGGTTACCCGGTCCTTTCGGACAAGGGTAGACACATGCTGATTCCTTCAGTGTAGCGCGCGTGCGGCCCCGGACATCTAAGGGCATCACAGACCTGTTATTGCTCTGTTTCTTGCGGCTAAAAGCCGCCTGTCCCTCTAAGAAGACCCGCTCACGGTACAAAGGACCGTGGGTCTATTTAGTAGGCTAGAGTCTCGTTCGTTATCGGAATTAACCAGACAAATCGCTCTGAACTGAAATATCATTAAATAATTTTTTTTTATCCAATAAATGCTTTTTTGTTTATATTTTATTGTATACTAGACGGGTGACCCGGGCTTCGCCCCGGGATTGACCCGTCTGCATATCTACCCGAGTGATATATATTTAGATACTATTTTTTATAATTGTTTGTTATTAGCATTATCTATTTGTTTGCATCAGCATAAATTTAATCTAATCTATGATACGGGGCGCTGTTCGTGAGCTAAGTAGAATAATTTGAATATATAGTTTTAATAATTGATTTATATATATTTTTTTAGAATAGCCTATCGTCTTCCCCGTATTTTTTACCTATGTATGGAAATTTTGGTTTGAATTAGTGAACTACTGCGGATTTGTATACCGGACATACAAACAAACAAACATACAAACATTGATTTTTATATATATAGATTAAAAATTTTATATTTTGAGTCAATTTAAATTTAAACACATAAGCGCGCTTATTTAAGATTAGTATTAGAATTTTATAATAAAATTACTAATATTATTTATAAATTTATAGTATATTATATATTTTTTAAATATATGGCGTCGTGGACGCCAAAATTATTTTATTACAAATTGTTTATTACACTTTATATTCATATTTTTACATCAACACGTTGTTTACATTATACATCGTATTTTATTGTTTATGATGATGATATATTCTATATTTTTAAAACACAGAATACTACATTCCCTCCTTCCTTTAGATGAAAGGAATCATGTCCTTATATCTTGATGATGGCTTGACGACTCTTCCACTCCTGGTGATCACGGGTTCCTTGGTAGTCGGCAAGGGTCGAGAAACCTCTGGTGGCAACTGGTGAAGAGCCTCGGCATCAAGTCTATCTGAAACAACTGGGTTAAATGTAGACCCTGTTCTACTTGAACTTGGTCGGTTTAAAGAAGTGTCCTTGTCTTGGTTTGAGGAATTATCATCTGGTATTTGTACATCAGAAGAGTTGAGGTGTTCAATTCTTGTTGAATCTGAACTAAGATTTTCCTGGCTCTCTTCTGGAATCAAGTCAGAAATGCCTTGATTGGTCTCTTGAGTAGGAACATGTTTCAAATGTTTAGCATTTCTATGAATTATTTTCCCATTTTTAGTGTTGGACTAATTTAAAAGAATTTATTGAAGTTTTTCAAGAATGACATGATGTTCTGATCTGAAATTTGAATCAAGTTTTCCATTATTTGGATTTGCCACATAAACTAAATTTCCAATTTCAAAATTATGAGGACTAGCGTTCCGAAATATATCATTATATGTTTTCATTTTTTCTTTGTAGACCATATTGAATTCTTTGATGTTGGAATCATCTTCTTCTGCATCATTAACAAGTGAGCTTAATTTAGTTTTGATTTCTCTTGAAAATAATAGGAATGCTGGAGTCTTTCCTGTAGATCTGTTTGGAGTAGTTCGGTAAGACATTAAAATTCTGGATAAATCTTCTTTCCAATATTTCCCTTCTTCAGAACTTTATTTGAATTGTTTCTTTAGAAATCTATGGAATCTTTCTATCTTCCCATTACTTTTTGGGTAATAGGGTGAGGCTTTGATGTGCCTGATTCCACATTCTTCTAAAAATCTTTCCATTGATGTACTTACAAACTGTAAGCCATTATCTGTTACAACTTCATGTGGATAACCATGTCTTGCAAAAATCTCCATCAATTTTTTAAAAATTGTCTTGCTGGAAATGTCTTCTATTATCATTGCTTCAGGATATGAAGAATAGTAGTCGATCACTGTTAAAACATAATGATGGCCAATTGGACCAACTATGTCAATTCCAAGTTTCATCCAAGGTTTTGATGGTAACGGAACTATTTGCAATAATTGATCATTTATCAAATGTTGATTCCTTACACAAATTGGACAGTTTCTTATCAAATTTTCAATGTCAAAGTCCATGTTTATCCAAAAATATTTTTCTCTTAACAGTTGTTTGGTTCTTGTCATTCCTTGATGTGTTTCATGTGCAATTCTCAAGACTCTCTTTATTAGTTTTGAAGGTAGCAAAATTCTACTTCCTTTTAAGATAAGATTATCAAAAATTGAGAGTTCATCTTTAAATTTATAAAAACATTTCAATTCTTCATTCAAAGGATATGGCCAAACTCCCTTTTGAACCATCTCTTTCAGTTTTTGAAACAAAGGATCTTGCTCTGTACAAACTTTTATCTCTTTCAAAGACAGTGCTTGAAGCTCTTCAGAAGTGATGGATAAGACTTTATGAACATAGTCCTCCAGCCATTTTTCATCACTTGTGTTAGAAAGAGGTTGTCTTGTAAATATATCTGCAATATTTTGCTTTCCTTTAATGAATTCAATTTCAAAGTCATATGGTTGTAATCTCCAACTCAATCTTTGAATTTTTGGAGGCAAAACAGCTCCATTTTTAGGATTCAGCATATAGATTAGAAGTTTGTGATCTGTTTTTAACACAAATTTCCTTCCCCAAATATAGGTTATAAAATGTTCAATTGCCCATACACATCCCAATGTCTCTTTTTCTATTTGTGAATATCTTTTTTCAGTATCAGTTAAGGATCTGCTGGCATATGCAATGGGTCTTTTAATGCCATTTTGTTGTGTTTTGTATTAATACTGCTCCAAGACCAATAGGGCTTGCATCTGTGATTAAATCAGTTGGTGAGTTCAAGTTGTAATATGCCAAGCATGGCTCTTTTGTTAGTGACTCTTTAAGATCCTGAAATGCTTTATTTGTTTTCAAATCCGAATTCCACCTAACATTTTTCTAGTCAAATTATTTAGAGGTTCTGCCAATTTAGAAAAATTAGGTATGAATTTTCTTAAAAAACCCACAAGTTCCTAAGAATGACCTTAACATCTCAATATTTTTTGGTATTGGAAAATTTAAGACTGCTTCTTTTTTTCCTATTATCAGGTTTAATACCTTCACTACTAACAATGTGACCTAAAATATCCAATTCTTCCATTTCAAATTTGCACTTATTCCTGTTGAGCCTAATGCCTACTTTATCAAATCTTTGTAAGACTTTTCTAAGCGTTTCTTCTAGTTCTTGTCTATCTTTGGCGTAAACTACGACATCGTCAAAGTAACAAATTACACCTTTCAAATCAACAAAATTGAATCCATTCCTTTCTGATATGCCTCTGGAGCACTTGATAGACCAAAAGGAACTTTACAAAATCTGTAACAACCACGGTGCGTGATGAAAGTTGTAAGGGGGTCTTGATTGAGGGTCTAAGTCAACCTGCCAAAACCCTTTTTTTGCATTCAGCTTTGCAAATACTTTAGCACCTTTAAGGGCATGTAACATATTGTCATTTGTAGGAATTGGATGTCTTTCTCTCAATATTGCTTTATTCACTTCCCGAAGGTCTATGCATAGTCTAATTTCCTCACTATCCTTTTTGGAACAACTATTATGTTAAAAACCCATTCAGAACCTTGATGCACTTCTTCAATGATTCCATTCTCTAGCATCTTATCAAGCTCTTGATTTACTGCTTCTACCATTGCATAAGGTATACGACGGCATCTCTGGGCAATGGGCCTATAGTTGTCTTTCAATGTCACTTTATGACTATAGCCTTTTATAGTTCCAAGTCCATGGAAAAGATGTTCATGTTCTTGAACAATAGTTTTTATATTAGTAGACATTGATTCATTTACATGATTTACCCTTTTAATTATACCTAGTTCAAAACTAGCCTTGCCTCCCAACAAAGATTCAACTTTTTTATCAATCACATAAATTTCTTCTGAAATTGAATTTTCTTTCCAAGAAATCACAGCATTGAAATAACCATAACATGGAAGAGGTCTATCTTGACCATAGGCAAAAAAGGTTCGGGTGGTGTAATGTAATTTTGGCATAATTTTATGGCCATATAATTCAAGCATCTTATTATAGCTTATGAAAGTTCTATCACTCCCTGTATCAATTATCATATTTATTTCACTAACATCTATTTGCACGTTTCTTTATTTTCAGCACCTGTATAGTAGGTATATTCATCTGAACTTTCACCTACTTCAGTCTTATTTTCTTCTTGTATGGTCTTAACTTTAGTTTGATTGACACTTTTGTGGTTTCTATTATTATTTTGATGTGGGCGGTTCCTGAAAACTCTAAAAAGATGTCCTAATTTATTGAAATATGAACAAGTCATTTTTTAGCACCACATTCTTGTGCTGAATGTGTATCTAATCCACAGCGATAACATTTAGGCTTTGAGGCACCTGAAAATGATGGGGTACCTTGATTAGTGAATCTACCTTTGTTGAAATTATTAGCATTATAGTGCTTTTTAGGTTTAATTTGAACTCTATTTAGTGTTTGATCATTTTGAGGTTCAAGAAGTCTAATTTCTTTTCTAGAAATTTCTAACATTCTAGCAATATCAATGGTTTTTGACAGTGTCAAATTTTCTTGTTGCAACAATTTTTCTTTAAGTTTTTTGTTGTTACATTTTTCAATTATTTGGTCTCTTATCATATCAGCTTCTAAATTCCCAAATTCACAAGATTTAGAAAGCTCTCTTAAAGAAATTAGGTAGTTGTCGATCGATTCATCATCTTTCTGGACTCTTTGTCTAAATTTAAATCTCTCAGTGACCACATTTTTATGAGGTGTGAAATATTTATCTAAAGCCATTTTAGTTTGTTCATAATTTTCCTTTACATCTGGCAAGTTGAAAAATATACGTTGTACATTTGGCCCTAAACAATGCAATAGAGTTGCTCTCTTAATTTCATCCGATTTTTTTGAAATTCCAGATGCTATTTCAAAAATGGCATAGGATTCCATCCATTGCTTATATTCCGCAAATAAATTGCTAGCATTCATATTCATGGGTAAAGGTGGCGTCAGTTGGCTGACATACTTGTTTTTTTTAGGGCTACAGTTATATTTTCAAATTCTCGTCGCCAATTTATGTTGTATAGTTATTATTTAATTAAACATTACTCACCAGATGAAATTATTTTATTACAAATTGTTTATTACACTTTATATTCATATTTTTACATCAACACGTTGTTTACATTATACATCGTATTTTATTGTTTATGATGATGATATATTCTATATTTTTAAAACACAGAATACTACAATAAACAAAAATAAAATTTAAAATAAAATTGGTAACTAAAAAAATATTTAAAACGAAATCAAAATGTCTATAGAAATAATTACAAATTAAACAATAAAAATCAAAGTAAAGCTATTTTAAAAATAAACAAAATATTTTTTTTTTATAAATAATTTATATATTTAGAAAATATTATGATAAATGTGTATATATTTAATAATAATGATAGATTTATATATGAAATATTAGACGAATAAAAAGGCAATTAAAATATGAGTAATTATGTCAATATACTAGTTATATTTCAAAATATCAAAAGGCAGCAGAAAATGTTTATTTTTACGCAAATAATAACTCAAAATAAGTTGTTTCTTGTTAATAATATTTGAATAATAAAATGATAATAGAGAGATGTATGGAATGACATTAAGTATTTTTTGCATACATAAGATTTGATGCTGATGTTTAAAAATGACTTGAAAAATAAATATAACTATAAATTAATGAGCTATTGAAACTATTGAGAAACATGGATGAGGATCAGCAAAGTTGAAAATGGTAATTTGTTCAAAATGGTAGATACAAAGTACCTTGAAAAGGATAAAGCTGGCTGGAGTTGATGATCTTGGAAAATGGTTGTAGTTGAAGAGAACTATGGTTGCTTGTTGAAAACCATTTTTAATTGAAGAAAACTATTGTTGATTGTAGATGAGAATTGTTGCTTGTAGAAAACTATATTTGATTGGAGGGTTATGTTTGGTTGAGGTAGGCTATGTTTGATTGAGGTAGGCTATGTTGGTTGAGGTAGGCTATGTTTAATTGAGGTAGGCTATGTTGGTTGAGGTAGGCTATATTTGATTGATGTAGGCTATTTTGGTTGAGGTAGGCTATGTTTAATTAAGGTAGGCTATGTTGGTTGAGGTAGGCTATGTTGGTTGAGGTAGGCTATTTTTGATTGAGGTAGGCTATGTTTGATTGAGGTAGGCTATGTTGGTTGAGGTAGGCTTTGTTTGATTGATGTAGGCTATGTTGGTTGAGGTAGGCTATGTTTGATTGAGGTAGGCTATGTTTGATTGAGGTAGGCTATGTTGGTTGAGGTAGGCTATGTTTGATTGAGGTAGGTTATGTTGGTTGAGGTAGGCTATGTTTGGTTGAGGTAGGCTATGTTGGTTGTAGAAGGCTATGTTTGAAGATGAATATGGTTGGTTGAGGATTTTCATTTTAAAAAATAAGATATTTTTCTCTTTTGGCATTTTGAACGAATAAACAGGTAAATATCCTGTCGACTTATGTTATAATGATTATTATTTTGAGATAAAAATTAATTGCTGGTTCATTTGAGTACATGAGTACCTATGGTATCGTTTGCAGTCGTGTCATTTTGAAAGAAAAGCAGAAAAATGACTATTTACTATCAAGTAGTTTTTATTTTAAATTACTTGAAGAAAATTACAATAAGACATTTTTCACAGTTATATAGAATTTATGAGATGAATTCTATATTAGTGAATTTCAAAAAATAGGTTAGATAACTACATATTTACAACAAGTATATTAAAAGTCGGCGTATTCTAAAACTTTGGTCAAAAAACAAGTAGAACTATCAATGAATGAAAATAGAATATATATTTTTTAAATTATAAAATATGTTTATATTTAGATTTTATAATATATATATGTAATGAGGTGAAGTTCTGGTAGCTCTTGTAGAATCCTGTCGACTATGTATGTGATGAGGTATCCAGTCGACTTGAACTATGGTGTGAGTCCCTGTCAACTCTCGCTATTCTGTGTTGACCGAGAGGAACAGTCAGGCAGGGGGGGTTTCCAGTACCTCTCTGCACCTTGGAAGACCTTTAAAAGTTCTCACAGAGTACAAGCAGTCGTGGTCGAGGCAGAGTGGAAAGCTTGGGAATGTCTACACAAAAAAAAAACGAAGACACAGTTGCACTAAGAAAGTTACGTGAACAGAAAAGGGTTGAGCAAGGAGCGAAAGATGGAGATAGAAGAGTTCTTACTGACTACATGGTGGATGAGGTGGACCTGGGGTACAACCGACAAGGGCACACGCAGATGGTGAACTAACTGCCAAGTGACTGTATTTTTAGGTTAAAACGGGGGCTTTATATACCTTTTCTGAGAAAGGGAGTTTTGCATTTCACCAGATGTGAAGAGTGTGGATCATCTGGTGACATTCTAAACTGGCGCCGTCCTGACAGCTTCCAATCTATCTTTAGATGTTGTTTGTGACTTCCATCTATCTCGAATTTAGACTTTTTTGACTTCTATCTCTTTAGCTCAACTCTTAATCTATTACTGAGTTTTATTTATTTATCCTCAGTTTGTACAAATTACATTACATATGATGATGTAATGACACATGTTAATCATGCGTATAATCATTTACAGATGTGTTTCTATTATACAACATGCAAATCTTGTTATAAGTTATATACAATATGGGGTTGTTGGTTTAAATTACCATAGATGGGCCCCAGGAGTGAAAGGGTTTATCCGGTTTAAGCGGGTAAAGCCTCTCTAACACAGGTAAGTAATTAAAATTTATTTTAATTAATTTAAACTGTGAGGGTTAAGAAGGGCTATAACAAGATGATTTGTTTGGATATATAAAAGTGAAATAAAATGACATTTTTGTTTGATTTAAAAAAAATGATGATTAACATAAAATGATGACAGAAAAATTGTAAGATATTATTGGCGGGCGTTAGAAAGGGTTAGGGGTTGAAGAATATGCAATTGTTAGGTGTGCACATGTAAACCAAATACTTAGATCCAGGTGCAAAGCAAGGAAATAGACTTGAGCGTCTTCCTAGGCAATGTTTCACTTGCGATCCTATATAAGGGTTAGAGTGCTTTGTCACAATTTTAGGGTTATTGGGTTGAAAGTTGTTGAAGAAAATTTGCTTATTAATATGATTGAAAGGGGTGTTAGAGCCCTACCAGAATGATGTAAGTTGGCATATATTACGCTATGTAGATGACATTATTATTTTGAATAACCCACAATTCAATAATGTAATTTACAAAATATACCCTAAATATTTGAAACTTAAAAACAATGAAAAGATAAATAAAAACATAAAAGTTAACTTTCTAGACTTAAATATAAACCTTGCAACAAATCAGTTGGAACATATGACAAAAGAAATTGCTATAATTTTAAAATTATTAAATTCTGTAATGTTAATTCCAACATATCATTAAATTGCTGCAAAGGCATATAATTTGGTCAATTTTTTAAGATTTTATATATCAACAATAGTAAAAAAAAAATTGATTAATTACATTAAAATCTTAATAAAGAGTATTTAAACAACGGTTTTAAATATAAAACGGCAAAGTTTTTCAATAAACTGCAATACACAAGTACTTGAGTAAAAATAAATATAATTATGAATTTGAAACTTCAAACTTCTTCAAATAGTCTAACTAACAGCTCAAATTGTACTCTTATAGTGGGACAAATGATAGAAGAACTAAATATATTTTCTCTGACTTTAATTAAATGAATTATTTGATAACATTTATAAAGCATTAAATTCATTCAATTTGATCTCCAGTTACTGTGGGAGGGAACTGAAAACCAAATATAATCGAATTTGAAGCATAATAAATATTTTATTATTCAATTAATTTATAAATTTAAAAAAAATGTTGACTTAAATCAATAGAATTAAGAACTTAATCTATATTTTCATAATCATAACAATTTCTTTTTTTTTTTTTCATTTCTGACAGCTTTTCCAACTTTGAACAACTTTAAAAATAAGAAATATATTTCCAAAAAGAAGGGAGGTTACTTTTAGAACAAAGTTGACAGGCCCCAAACACCACATGTTACATGTCCACACATGTCCACTTTCTCTAGAGAACAACAGGCGTCACTTTGAATAGGTGAGTAAACAACCTTATTCTATGTTAAATAACCTTAACTTTATATATCACACACTATAATGGTCGAAGAGAAATCTAACCATAATGAAGAAAGGGTGAAATGTTGTGGTATTTTCATCTGAAAAGCCCTGATACCACAGATTTCTCTTTCCAATAGAATATCCAATCTCCTCTTTATCGTATTGTCCTGGTCTACCATTAGGGTTCCAAAACATAATTTATAATTGGCAAATATTTGAAATATGTTTATATTTCTTTAACTAGGTAAAACACTATATATTCTTATTCTAACTTTATAAAAAATTTGATATAAAAAAATTAATTACAAAAACTCTATTAATTATATTTGAATTAAATAAAAAATATTATAAAATACAAAATATACTTCAAAAATCTTTTGTTGACTTTGCTTATATTTATTAATGAAACTGATTCCAATAATTATTAATTAAACATTATATTTATTGATTTACAAGAGAGAGAACAAAATATAATAGGGAAACTAATATTGATCAATGGAACCTTTTTGTTTTGGTTAGCGCCTATTTACCTGTGACCTTACACACACTCTGTGGTAGCAAATAATTAAAATATATACAACACACGCTCCCCTGTGTGTAAGCCCTAATCAGCAAGTCCAAAGCTATCTGCACATTTCCGTAGTTTGTCCTTAGGTAGACTCTTCGTTAATATATCCGCCTCCATGTCTTCACTTTTGGTGTATTCCAGCTTGGTTCCTTTTTTGAATTTCCTCTTTCACAAAATAATACTTTCGGTGTATGTGCTTTGTTCGTGAAGTAATTTTGTCAGATTGTATCCAGTTTATTGCAGCCTTGGCTGTCACTTTTCAAGGTAATTGGGCAAGTTAAATTTTCACAAAGTTCTTCTAGTAATCCCTTTAACCATAATACTTCTGAAATGCCTTCACATATTGAAATAAGTTCTGCTTCACATGTAGACAAGGCTACTAAATTTTGATTTCTACTTCTCCAGTTTATTAAGTTGTTGCCAAGTTTGACTGTATAGCCTGAATAGGATTTTGCGTCTCGGGTTGTGCACTAGCTCGCATCAGTTCTTATTGTGATATTGTTGTCTTTTGACTTATATGCCAACATTTTATTTCTTGTTCCCTTCAGGTATCTATAAATTCTTTTAACTCCAGTTAAGTGCATTTCTCTTGCATCATTACTATACTGAGATAAATTGCTGACGTTGAAGGATATGTCTGGTCGAGTACCCGTAGAAAGGTACATAAGTGATCCAATCATTTTTTGGTATACAGTTTTATCTACTGGCTTAGAGTCCAAATATTCATCTACATTTTGATTTTGATCTCCAGGTGTCTGCACACTGTTGCATTCTTCTAGTTCAAATCTGTGAATAATTGTATCTATATAATAAGTCTAAGATAGATAAAATCCATCTTCTGCCCTTTTTATTTCAATTCCAATAAATGGTTCGCTATCTTTCTTTTCTGTTAGAGTAACATATTTTTCTATTTCTGAGTCTAGGTTGTCATAAATTTCCTTACTAGTTCCAGCAATGATGAGATCATCATAGGATTGTCTTCTTTCAAGATAAGAAAGTCTTCAACTATTTATTCACAATTTACTTTATAGGTCAAATTATCAAAATTAGTATCGTCCTGAATATCATTTGCATAATCAATTCCTCTCTTATCTTCACTAAATTTTACTGATCTGACTTCATGAATTATATTTGTCATTATATCACATATTCTGTAAGCTTTTCTTTTAATGAAATAACCAATAAATATTCCCTTTCTACGCTTTAGTGAAAACTTGTTTCTTCTTGGTTTGCTCTCAAGCCAAAGTGTCAAATATCCAAATATTCGAATGTGTTTGACTGATGGTTTCCTACCATTCCATCTCTGCATAGGTGTATGGTGCTTGATAGACCTGTGGGGTCTACAATTCTTAATGTATGTAGCTGTAGCAATTGCCTCTGCCCAAAAACTTCATGGGTAATTTTGAGTCAATTAGTAAGGTTCTCGCTGTATCTATAAGAAATCCTATTAACTCTCTCTGCAACTTCATTACTTTGTGGTGAGTATGTGGTGGTAAGTTGGTGATGGATCCCACTTCTCTTGAAAAGTCCTTCAAATCTAAAGTTACAAAATTCAGTTCCATTGTCGGTTCTTACATCTTTTATTCTAAGTGCTAGGATTTCTGTTATTTACTTTTTTTTGTATAATTTGCATATTTGACCATTGTTGTCAGATCACGTGTGACTGAGAATTGTATAAATAGAGCGAATGAGTTGTATATAGTGTGAGAGAGAAAAATAAAGGCTGTCTGTTGCTGCTAGCTCGCTTCGTAGTTTCTTCCAAGGTTACAACATTGGTCCTTATCGGGCCGGATATAAAGAAGATATAAAGAAGATATTACGACGATAGTAAGAAGATTAAGAAAATTTTAAGAAGATATTAAGAAGATAGTAAGAAGAGATTTTAAGAAGATACTAGACCAAGAGTTGAAAGTAAGCCGGAAGAAACCTGAGAATCTGAATCGCTAAAAGTGATACCTACTGCTTTGCATATAAGAAAGTTTAGAAATAATGCAAATCAGGTGAGAATCAGAACGGTGTTTAGCGATTGAATAGATATATCGAAATAAGAAGATATTTGAAACTATAAAAATGAAGCGAGCAATAAAGGGGCAGAGCAGGGTATAGAACTACCATTTCTAAGTTAATGAAGAAAGTGGAAGCAGAATTAGATGATGAAGCTCGTCAGAAAAGTTCATAATAACTAATTATAGAATAATGGAGGAATACATTGTAAAGCTCCAAGAAGAAGATAAGTTAATATGGGATTTGATGATAGATGATGAAGACAATACTAGTCGTGAATTGGAGGAGGAACAGGATACTGTGATACAGTATAGAGAAAAAATGGCTAAACTTTGAGATATCAAAATAGTTGAGTTCCTCAATCCTACGACACAAAATGCTGAGGTCTTTCAAGGCAATGGTTACCAGAAAGGCTCTCTAAATGAAACAAGGGCGTGTCGGTTGCCCAAATTAGAATTAAAAATATTCGATGGAACCAGGCTAGAATGGTTGGGCTGGTGGGCCCAATTCTCCACGATCCATGAAGATTCTGGGCTCTCAGACGTGGATGAACTGCAATATTTGGTAAAAGCCATAAAGGAAGATACGAGAGCATCACGACTGGTGAAAAGTTTTACACTTACTGCCTACAATTACCCAAAATTCATTGCGGCGTTGAAAGACCGGTTTGGCGATAGGGTAATTCTAACCGAGATATATGTGAGACAATTACTGGGCCTAGTCATAAATAACGCCCGGAGAACAACAATGACTATTGAGAACCTGTATGAAAAGTTGGAATCCTATCTTCGATCTTTGGAATCCTTGGGAGTTACTCAGGATCAGAATGCGACGTTTATGTACCCCATGGTTGAAACTAGTCTACCAGAGGAATTGATTCAGGTTTGGCAGCGCAGTTCCATTTCGGGATACGATGTCGAAGGTAAGGATAAGCCTCAATCTCTAAACCAGAGGCTAGGTTCGCTGTTAAAGTTCCTAAGGCAGGAAGTAAAGGGGGAGGAACGTTTGAATTATGTGAGTGCTGGATTGGCGAATCCTCTAAAATAGTTGCAAAGCCCTATACCACAAGGCCACACGGAATTGAAGTAAGAGACACAGGTAACTCACAGCCTAAAGTGTGTCTATTGTGTCGAGGTGGCCATTGGTTGCCGAACTGCCGGAGATGGATTGCCATGCATGTTAAGGAAAGAAGAGGGTTACTAGGCAGACATATGGCTTGTTTCCACTGCCTTCGTGTTGGACATTATGGGCGTCACTGCAAGAGGTATATAAAATGCAAGCTGTGTAGCAAACATCACAATACTTTTCTGCATAGTGAGAAGATCCTGAACATCAGGGAGAGTCCTTCAAAGTCAGAACCGCGAGAGGTATCAATCGCGGGCATGCATGTTAACACATTGGTACCCAGGGCTCTTTTGGCCACGGCCTTAGTGCGGTTGGTTAATCACCGGAATGAGGAAATAGTGGTGAGAGCCTTATTGGATCGAGGATCGCAGTCCTCTATACTACACAAGAATGTGCTCCAGATGTTGAATATATCAGTATCCAAGGTGAATGCTCAAATATATGGGGTCAACTCGATCAAAGGAGAGGAGGTAAGGGAGCTTGCCCACTTTGTCATAAAGCCTCTCGGGAAGGAGGAATGGGAATTGCCACTACAAGCTTTATTAGTAAATAAAAATGACTGGATTGTTACCAGGTCGAAACCTTTGCCTTCCGTTATCCGAAGAATTGAGGAATACCCAGCTTGCGGATCCACAGTTTGAGAAGAGTGGGAAAGTTGATCTTATTTTGGGAGCCGATGTATACGGATCAATCTTTCTGCCTGGAATCCGGAGAAGTGAGAAGACCCAGTTGTGTGCACAAAACACTAGGTTGGGATGGATCCTATCGAGAAGATTGACAGGAGGGGATATTCTCGGCACTACCCAGGTTTTCTCTACTCGTGTCCAGTATGAAGATAATATGGAAGTAATTTTAAAGAAATTCTGGGAGGTAGAAGTTCGACTAACCACCCAAGACAACTCCTGAGGATGAGTTTTGTGGGGCTTTATATAAAACTGAAGTAAAACGAACATCAAGTAGAGGATGTGTCGTGCCCCTACCCTTTGACCCGAAGCTCACCGAAACAGAATTGTTTGGAGGGTCGTTTGCCACCTGTGTCCAGTGGTAAATCGCCTTGGAACGACGTCTGGAAAAAGATGAGATCCTCCGCCAGAAAATACCATTCCTTCATGGGGGAGTATGCCGAGTTGGGTCATATGACTTAATTATCTGAACAATCGGCGAAGGATGAGAAGGGATGATGTTTCATTCCCCATCTTGCAGTGAGAAAAAATCAGCCGAACAAGGGGAAAATAAGAGTAGTCTTCAATGTCTCTACTAAGACATCGAATGGATTCTCGTTTGATGAACGATTATATACATGGCCAAAGCTGCAAACTGACATCTTTACCATCCTAATCAAATGGCGCCAATATAAAGTTGTCGTATTAGCTGACATTGAAAAAATGTATCGACAAATACTGGTGCGTCCTCAGGATGCGGAAAAAACAGAGAATTTTTGTGGAGAGAAAGTCCGAATGAAATACTGAGACCTTACTGGCTAAATACAGTTACCTATGAAACTTCCCATGCTCCTTTCCTGGCACTCCGAACCTTATTGCAATTGGCACAGGACGATGGAAACAAATATCCGAAAGCAGCAGAGGCAATAAGGAGAGATACATCATAACTGGAGCGGAAATTTCAATGGAAGCTTTGACCATGCGAGACGAGCTCATAGGCCTATTGAAGGGGGGAGGATTCGTTTCGAAGAAATGGGCATCTAATGATACTGCAATACTAAAGGACATCCCCGAGGAATCACGCCTTCAACTAATCATGTTTGAGGATACTGAGGTTGTCAAAACACTCGGAATAGGATGGAACCCTAAAGAGGATTGCTTTGTTTATAACTTGCAATGTACCAGTGCCACAGAGTTACCAAACGCCAAATGCTATCAGTTGTGGCTAAATTATATGATCCCGTGGGCTGGTTGGCACCTGTTATTATGTTGGAAAAAATCATGATCCAACAACTGTGGGTTACGGGTGCAAAATGGAATGAACCTATAGATTTTACTATAAGGGACTTATGGAGAAAATTTCGGAACGAGTTAAAATACCTCCGATCAATACGAATCCCAAGATGGCTAGGACTTGAAGGAATGCAGGAGATCCACTTACACGGTTTCTGTGATGCCTCGGGAGACGCGTATGCTGCTGCGGTCTATTTGAAAGTGCCTAATTACGACAATCAAGTAAGACTGTTAGCGGCCAAGACAAGGTTAGCACCCATACAGCGAATCTCCATTCCAAATAGGAACTCTTTGCGGCTGTGTTGCTGACACGCCTGATTGCCCGCGTGTTGCCGGTGTTGGACATTGACATCAAGTCGATTGTGTGCTGAACGGATTCTACCATCACCTTGAATTAGATAAAAACATTATCAAGGGCCCTTCCCACCTTCATAGGAAACCGAGTGGCGGAGATTCAGGCCTGCCGTCAGATACAGGAATGGCGCTCTGTACCAACGGGTGATAATCCGGCTGGCATTGCTTCCCGAGGAATATTGGGCTCACAGTTGAACGGTTCCACGATGTGGTGGAACGGACCTACATGGCTGGCGTAGTCCCCAGAGCTATGGCTCAAAATGCCTAAAATATCAGGACCAGGATGGAGTGGTGCGAGTGGTGTCACTTAGAACCAAGACTGGCATAATCAAGCGACCCCTGGTCAAATTGGCTTTTCTACCGGTCCCCACTGTTTGTATTGATGGTACGCATCAAAGGGGGAGGAATGTTAGGATTTCAGTTATTTACATATTTTTTGTATAATTTGCATATTTGACCATTGTTGTCAGATCACGTGTGGACTGAGAATTGTATAAATAGAGCGAATGAGTTGTATATAGTGTGAGAGAGAAAAATAAAGGCTGTCTGTTGCTGCTAGCTCGCTTCGTAGTTTCTTCCAAGGTTACAACACTAAGACTTAATTCGTTTTCAGCTCTTGCTTTAAATTCTTCAAATCTCTCAAAGGTCCTCATCTTTTGACCTCAGGAAATATACAAAGATTATTCTACTGTAATCATCTACTATAACAAGAAAATACTTAGATCCTCCTAAAGATTGACATGGCATTGGTCCACATAAATCCATATGAATCAAACTGCAGGGGCTTAACTGTATAATTTTCTGTAATATTATATGGCTTTTGAACCAGGTTTCCCATTATGCATGCTTCGCACTCTGGTAACCTTTCGAATTTTAGATTCCAATCCTCTTACAATGTGTCCTTGAATCATTTTTTTCATGTATTCTTCATTTATATGGTGTAATCTCTTATGCTATAAACTTATATTTCTATTTTTATTTGATAAATGTGTATTTATAACCATGACATTTTCATTTTTTGATATTGGTACATTTCTTAGTTTCATTCTATCTTTAATATATGCCTCAGCAACTAAATCATTCGCTTCATTATAAATTTTTTGCCCCATTCTTATTGAAATAAACTGAATTTCCTTTGTTGACTAATTCACGTATACTGACAAGAAATTATTCCTTAAACATGGTACATGTAAGATATCTTTGATACGAATATTTTCTTGGCCTTCACTTGTACATGTAGTTAGTCTCATATCTCCTTTGGCTGTGGCTTGGGTAGTTTTTGCCCTTCTCAGATAGATTGATTTCACTTTCATAATCTATCACATTTTCCATCGAAGTTGTTTGGGTAAGATTTGCAGTGCATCCTGAATCTATACACCATATTTGCTTATCATTTCTCCCATCTGGTGAATCTTCAAATTCTTTTACATATGTTTCAAATGCTTGCTCATTAATTCCTCTTTTCACAGTATCCACTAGGTTATTTGAATGTTCCCTACTGTATTTGTGATTTCTATAATCAGGAGTCCATTTGTTTTTGATATCCTTGTTTCTGTTTATCTCGAAACCAGCAATCATTAGCTAAATGTCCCTTTATATTACAAACAAAACATCTTTTTTTCTGAAATTGTTTAACTTTTCTATTTTTAATTCTGAATGCTTGTTCATGCCCATTCTCAACTGATTGATTTAATCTCATATTTCTTTTTGACTCCTCTTCTCTTAGAGTTTGTTGGATCTCTTCAATTGTTGCCTCTCTCTTAAATCGTAAGACAATAGCAATATTTTCATACCTTGGATGTATGCCTCTGACAATATGAAATGAAAGTTCTCTTGAGGGAAATTGATGCCCTAATTATGAACTTCTAGCAGCAATATTTTTTGCCCTTGTTATATATTCATCTACAGTTTCATTATCTTTAATTTTAATGTTCTTTAATTCTAAGCCTATATCAATCATTTTATCTTCCAAATTGCCTGTGTATGTTTTTCTCAGTGAGTCCCATACTTTTTTAGCAATTGTTTCTCCTATGAACATTCCAGCTTGTTCATTAGTCAATGTTGTGATGATTATCCCAGAAGCTTTTTCATTTTTATCACTCCAAATCTCCCAAGAACTTTTATCTTCCATATCAGGTTCTGGATCGGAAATTACACATTTAAATAATTTTATTCCTCTCAGAACTGCGCCGATTTTCAACGCCTATATTTGATAATTAGTTCCTGTTAATTGTTCAATTTTTGTTTGGGATAAAAAATATATTCAGCCATTTTCGCCTGTTGAGCTAATATAAACAAACCAATATATAATTTTAAAACAAATGGATATTTTAAATTTATTTAAATATTGGGTAGCTTTTAAACATGCAATATATAGATATAATTTAACTTAATCTATATAAATACCTTTAATCTTCTTAGAAGTGCTTCAGTTTACCGATCAGAATAAACTTCTTGCTTAATCTTCAGATTAAATATATTCGCTTTTGAGCTTTATATCAAATAACCACGCTCTGCTACAAATTGTTCACTTTGCTTAGAATTATTAATGAAACTGATTCCAATAATTATTAATTAAACATTATATTTATTGATTTACAAGAGAGAGAACAAAATATAAAAGGGAAACTAATATTAAACAAAGGAACCTTTTTCTGTTTTGGTTAGCGCCTATTTACCTGTGAGCTTACACACACTCTGTGATAACAAATAATTAATATATATACAACATCTTTAATTATCCAAACTATATATAAAGTACTAACACCCTATCAATTTTTCTTCCTTGTTTGAAATAAAGGTGTATGGTTCTTTCTTGATCTTTTTCTTCTCTTTTACTGAAAAAATAAATATATAATCATCATAAATCTCTTCCTTTATTCCTATATATCTATCAGAGTATGTCTAAATGACGGGTAACAGCCGATTATAAAAGACGTTACGTTGTTATAATTTTTTTTCTGTTAAATTTTATTTTTCTTTTTTATAATTTTTCTATTAAAAAAAAACATCAATACAAACCTGATTCTAATCAATATAATTACTTTTATTACCTTTTTCTCTCCTTAATAAGAATCAAATATAATACATATAAACAACTTTTTAATTATTTACCTTAAACACAAAAAAATATCAACTCTTATATCCTATGTTTAATTTAGATTTAGCTTGCTAATCTAATACAATTCCCTATTTATCTAAAGGATTAATTTACTGAAAAAGAATACTAATCAAACATTTCAAAGTTTCTTTCCTTATGATATTCCGAAATATTTTCGACCAAACTAATATAATTCACAATTTATCACAGATCCTGGAAATTTCAGGTTTTTTCTTAAGAAAATTCAGGCTGTGCAAGATTCGACATGTTTCTGAGGATTGGGGGAACAAACTTCAATACATCTCTTTCTGGAGTGCCCTGTCTTTCAAGATTACAGAGTCAACAACGGTTTAATTGCTTTAGGCCTTAGCGATTTAATTTCAAGTAAGGACACATATATAAAATTCAATTTCCTTTGTAAATATATTTTGGATTTCATTAAGAAAAATGGTCTTTGATGTAACGATCTCAAGGAAATATTAGACATATTATATGGTTGTAAACAATATATAGGTGTATGCGTGTATGTGTGTGTATATTTGTATATATATTTTAAGTTTAATGATGTAACTGTAAATAAAATTCAAAGTATATCTCTATAAATAAATAACATTTTTGAATCTTTCTAAGTCGCTTTCTGTGTATCTTTCCATGTTGAATATTTTCTTTGTTATATTTGTATGTACATTTAGCGCAAGTGTCCCTAGGGGGACATAGCGTTTGATTGAAATAAATAAATAAATTATATCAAGGTTAAATATTGTTTTGTCGCTATATATTATTTATATATATATGGAAGCAATGGTCGCCTCTCCCGTCAAAATAAACGTCAGAACTAGCGGCATCGGGTCGGTGACAAAGCCACAACACCAACTTTGGCAAACTGATAAGCGTCAACCTAGAGACTATGGCTTCGGGCTAATGGCCCTCGTCAGTCTAGGGCGGACTTTATTCCATGAGATCCACACGGGATCTAATGGAATCCTCACAATCTACCAAAGAGGTGTTTTTGCTGGCAATGTGGCTGGGCCAAATCTATTGGCAAAACATAGATGGAAAATTTTCCTGGAGAAAATTAATACATGGAAGCAATGGTCGCCTCTCCCGTCAAAATAAACGTCAGAATCTGACGCCATCTATTGACCGTCGCCGCAACTAGCGGCATCGAGTCGGTGACAAAGCCACAGCACCAACTTTGGCAAACTGATAAGCGTCCACCTAGAGACCATGGTTTCGTGCTAATAGCCCTCGTCCAGTCTAGGGCGGACTTTATTCCATGAGATCCACACGGGATCTAATGGAATCCTCACAATCTACCAAAGAGGTGTTTTGCTGGCAATGTGGCTGGACCAAATATTTTGGCAAAACATAGATGGAAAATTTGCCGGGAGGAAATTAATCCATGGAAGCAATGGTCGCCTCTCCCGCCAAAATAAACGTCGGAATTGCTTCCATGGATTAATTTCCTCCCGGCAAATTTTCCATCTATGTTTGCCAATAGATTTGGCCCAGCCACATTGTCAGCAAAACACCTCTTTGGTAGATTGTGAGGATTCCATTAGATTCCGTGTGGATCTCATGGAATAAAGTCTGCCCTAGACTGACGAGGGCCATTAGCCCGAAACCATAGTCTCTAGGTTGACGCTTATCAGTTTGCCAAAGTTGGTGTTGTGGCTTTGTCACCGACCCGATGCCGCTAGTTGCGGCGACGGATAATAGATGGCGTCAGATTCTGACGTTTATTTTGACGGACGAGGCGACCATTGCTTCCATGGATAAATTTCCCTCCCGGCAAATTTTCTTTCTATATATATGTAATATTAAGATATTATTTAAAATGTTATATTGAAATATTTTATTTAAAATTATAATTTCATAGATATAAATACTCTGTATAAATCGACGCCAGAGGTCACGCTTTCTCTATAAATACTCATTGTTGTTGTTCCCCGATGGCCGACCCAAAACTTTATAATTATGTAAATAATATTTTGTTTTATTTATTCTTACGCCTTAAGCAGGCGGTACTTTTACCGAATTATGTTTATGCTAAAACTCAATTAAACAATATCTGATCAAGACTTTTTTTATTATTATCTTTTCAAGATTTCCACAACGACTGCACCACCCATAGCATAATCATCAATATGATCCAAAACAAACAGAAATAATATCTTTTTTTTTTTTTTAATATAATATTAGTCGACAGGTATTTACCTGATTGTTCAATATGCCAAAAGCAAATTTTTCAAATTCAAATATGCAAATCTTACAATCAAAAATAGCTTTCACAATCAAAAATAGTTCATTTCAATCAAAAATAGTTCATTTTAACCAAAAATAACCTACTTTAAAAAGACATAGCCCAATTCAAACAAACATAGCTCTCCACAACCAAACATAGCTCATTTTTAATTATGCAAATCAATCATAACCTTCCTCCCAAACAAACATAACAATCTCCAAACAAACATAGCCATCTCCAAACAAAACATAGCCATCTAGAAACAAACATAGCCTTCTCCAAACAAACATAGCTATCCCCAATCAAACAGTCCAATTCAAGAAAACATAGCCCAATCCAAGCAAACATAGTCATCTCTACAAGCAAACATAGCCGTCACTATCTCAAGAATTTTCAAGCATCCTCTCCCATCCGAGGTTGATTATCACCAGCCATCACACCTTCCGCCCAACACCAGCCATCTCCCGAGATCTTCAAATCCAGCCCATCATCCAATTCAAGGTACTTTGTATCTACCTTTTACATAATTTATTTCGTTTTAACTTTTTGATTAATCTTTACAATAGTTTACAATTGCTTATTTGCTTATAGTTAACAACCCTTTATGTCATTCTTAAATATTTTTTCAATTAATAGTACAACTTTTAATCCTTCTACACCTTATTTTGCTCTGCATAATTTGTACCTAAAAATATATTTTCTATTCCATATTTATACCTTTAAATATTTGCATTTAAGTAAAACCATTTACACCCTTTAAACAATTTTAAGAAAACACTTTATGTAAAACGTCGGCCAGGAAAACAACAAAAAATCAATATCTCGCATCATTAATCATTAAAAAATAGCTAAACTTCAATGTTTCTCATATTTTCCAATTTATTTTTCAATATGTTTAAATTCCCTATTTCTTACATCTTCAATATTTTATTAAACTATAACATTGTTTACCATATTTCCACTATATAATTTTGTTAATGACCACAATACCCTATAGTTTCACATTCCTATCATATATTTTAAATTCCCAGACTTTTAATATTCTGATATTTTTCTTATTTAATCTCATTTCATAATGTTTTAATTTTCAAAAATTTACATTTTTACCCCCATTACTTATTTCCTGTGTAAATATCTGAAAGAGTGCCTTACAAATATGTAAATTTAGCGAGACCAACATATGTAAATGTTAACTTTTGTTTTTTTTTTGTATTCACCTTGATTCTTTTTTTTTTCAATGCTATTTCTTTATTCTTAACATTAATTTCATTTATATTTACATGTGTATTCCTTGGTTTTGCATTTTGCCTTTTTTTTTTCATATTACCCTTGCCTTTTATTACTTTTTCCACAAATGTTCTTTTTTCTTATAATCATCCAATGTTTTTTTATCAATGCTATCATATCATATATTTTTCATTTCATATGCATTTTATTTTTCCTACCTCATTTTTAATATATATATGTGCATTTTTTTTCTTGTGTGTCTATTTCCAATCTATTGGTTAATAACAAACCAATATGATTATGGAACACTTTTTTTTTCTCTCTTTACATTTTCACTCTATACCACATTTTTTTTCACTCTATACCACATTTTAACTCTCCACCAATAATATTTGTATTCCTTCACACTTTATATCATTTTGTATTTTCCTGTCTATTGGTTACCATATAAAAAACCAATATGATAAGTGAATATCATCTCTTATGTTATTTTCTTTTAATCATTTTATCTTTTTTTTAACAATATCTTTTTTATCACCTTTCTCTGAATGAACCCATATTATTTTCTTCACAGGGGGGAAA
>CP092874.1:47182517-47207093 GCA_030710605.1 Cordylochernes scorpioides
TAATATAAGTAGAGAATGCAACAAAATTAACAAAAAACCAAGGCAGAAAACTTTGCGAGGAATCGGCACTGAAGAAATATAGTAAACCCTTTATTGTCAAATCTTACTTTGCATTTGTAACTGTTAATTATTCCTATTTGTAAATGGTTTAATATAAAAATAATTAAAAGGGGGAATGAAAAATTTAAAGGTTAGACCAATTGAAAGGTGATGATATTCAGGCGAGCCTCTTAAGAAAAAGACCTGAGCAGTGGTTTCTCTCGCCCCGCGCGCGGCCACTTTAACTCACTTTACCACTTTACCAAACCTCTTCAACCAAGAAATCGCATGGATTGAAATGAGATAAAGGAAAATGTTCAACCCTCTCAGTTAAAATGTTTAATGCATGACTTCCTTATCAAATTTATTCAACCAGGAAATTAGATGGATTGAATCCATCTCTTAGTTATAATGCTTATATAATGCAGTTATTCATTAATACAATATTCTTTCATAAGAAAAAAAAAAACATAAGCTTAAATTTCAACATAAACCACACATATATATAAAGGAAAATTATAAAATTTATAATAAGGGTAAATTTTGCTCACTTTTTAGATTACTTTTTTTCTATTTGATTGAAGAATATCCCGGTTCGTTATCCCGTTTTTTTTTTTTTTTTGGACAAGCTCATGACGTGTCAAAGCCGATTTAAATTATTGGTTCCGTTGTTAAATCTTGCCGTTAAATAATTAAAACAATTATTGATACATTCATAATATTCACCTCAAAAATAATAATATAAACATATCTTGATGCATTAGTGCGCCATCTGTTATGAAAATTCGAAACTATTATAGACGCGTATGATTCTTTTACAAATTAAACAATTTTTACTGCCCTTTCTGCAATGGAAAGCTTTTTCTAAAATGTATTTTTTATTCATTAATTATTTTTAAATTTAAATAGGAAGGATGAATATTCTCTATAAATTGTGATATTTTTTTGTTGTTAAAAATAATGATGCCATCTACATAAGGGAATAACCACCAGTTAAATTTGTTACAAGAGAAGAATTCACTTTCTCGTACCAAAACAACAGGAGGTTGGCCGAAAGTGGACTAGATGAAGTACTCATTGGTACTCCTTCTTTTTGATTATAAATTAGATTTTTTTGTTTTGATATAACTGAATTTCAGTACTGTTTTCAAAGGTAATTCTGATTATTTGTAATTAGGCAAAAATATATTTTTTAAATTGTGTATTAATGGGATATTGAAAGTTTTTTGTATAATAAGAATTCTGAAAATAAAAAAGATTAGTAACTTTGATTTTAAGATCCGACAAATCAAAATTTAAGAAAAGTTCTTTAAAGTCAAAAGCATAAACAGAATTTAATTTAGGGCAGGTTATTGTTAATATATTTTAATACCTTTTTGTCTGAATCTACAAAATTATTATTTTTTTTGTTGCAGATATTTTTTTGTAATGAATTTTAAGGCTGAAGATAATTGAAGGTCTAAGTTTCTCAAGTTAAAATTTAGGCAGGAAGTTATAGTTCTAAATTTAAACGGATTTTTATGTACAGGGTGATCCAAAAGTCCCGCACTATTTTAAAAATTAATAACTCCGCGAATATTTGCGCTAGAGCAATGCGGTAAACACCATTGTGTTCAGGATGCAATGGGATTTTTTATGGCAAATAATGAAAAATTCGAAATTGATTTTAGTTACAATTTTATTCGCCAGATGGCGCACTACCAGAATCAGAGATTCAGCGGCCAAATTGTTTGATAAATTGAAAAATATAACTGATCGACACGTATTTTTATTTTTTGAATACCAGGAAAGAACCCTAATAACATCAAATAACAAATTAATAAAGCACCACTTCGCCAAAAGTATGAAGAATTGGTTAACAATTTTTAAATACAATCAGAGATATGTAAAATAGGTAAATGCAAATTAAAAACATGTAGCAAAAAAAATGATATTTTAGATACGGTTTGTGTTTCCGAAGTTAATAAATTTCTAATATTTTAAATTCAACTCTCTCAGTATCGATTATATTTATTTTAATTCATTTGAAAAAGATGTATATATCTCTGATAATTTATTTTACTCTGGAATGCCGTTGTTGTTGTCGTGTCCAATAAATTGCCTCAGATGTATCCATGCATCTCCATCACAGCAGCAGCAATGTCCACTATCTTGGGTGTGTAAAGCTGCTGCTTCGGGTCTATGTCAAATTTCTGCAAGGCTGCGGCCATTGCTGGCTATGAAAATATGTGGGTAGGTGTAAGTTCCACACCAGGACAATTGTTGCATGCCCTATAGGTTATTGTGCCATCTGGATGTATTGTCATTCCTTTATAGTGTTTTGTTCTAAGTCTTTTGTTATAGTTTTTGTCATTTTTCTCTCAGAGTTTATTTCGCATTTTGATCTTTTCTTATTTATTGTTTAATTATCTTGTATTTTGACAAAGAATCAGCGTCAAATAATGACATTTGTTCTTTCCTTTGGCTCAACTTTCTGGCTTCCTTTCCCAATTCAAATGCCATTTCATTACCCCCGATCCCAGCATGGGCAGGGATCCATTTTATAATGCAGTTATACTCCAATGGTTCCAGTTGGGTAAGTAACGAGTGTATTTTCTGTGTGATTTTAGTATTGCCCTTCTGAATTGCTTCTAGAGCGGATATGGAGTCGCTGTATATTAAATTTCCTTCTGCTTGATGCAGGGATGGTTGGTTAAGGCATACATCAAGGGCTTTCCAGATAGCTGTCAGTTCACAAGTGAAGTTTGACGAAATCTGTCCTGCTCCTTCTTTGATTTTGATGTGCGTTCCATCTTGCAGTATTATGTTTATTCCGGCCCCTTCATAACTCAGGGTAAGGTCTGAAGATCCATCTGTATATGCTGTTAAAGGGGGTGGCCTAGCATTTTTAATCAAGAATTTGTACTATGAGGACATAGCCGTTAATATTTCAAACACATTAGACCTCGAAGCCCAAGATATCAAAGTCTACCTCAATCAAAACAAAGCCATCAACATATACAATATGTATCACCCTCCAAACAATACACTTATTGGCGATGGAACAATGACTCAATTTCTTACAGACAACTCTTATTGTAGGTGACCTTAATGCCAAACATCAACTATGGGGATGTTCCACGCCAAACCCAAGAGGCTAAATACTTTCAAACATATTTGACGACTATGCCATCATGTGCTTAAATGATGGGAATCCTACCCATCATTCCTACAGCTATAATACTGCACAAGCCCTTGATATAAGTTTTTATTATCCTGACATTTTCCACAAATGCAAATAGCAAATATTAAAAAGTACTGGAAGTGATCATTTGCCTAATTTGATAGAAATTAGCACCAAGACCAAAACCAGCTCAATTAAGAAAAATTCTGGAACTTCAAAAAGGCTAATTGGATATCTTTCGAAAACACCATTATTAAAGCAGCCACAGTTTCAATACCAAGAGGTAATATTAAAAAATGGATTCCAAATTACACACACCAGGCAAAAAATATTCAAACACTTATAACTAAAAGAAATGAACTACAAAAAAGAGCACCCAAAGCCAAACAAATTGTAGAACTGAATTGAACATTGTGAATGCAAAAATAAAAAGATTATACGTGAATGTGAAAAGAAAAATGGAAACAAACTTGTGAAAACCTGAACCCAAGAAACCCAAATACAAAACTTTGGAATTTGGCAAAACAAATTGATAGATCCCAGTCACAAACCGAAAAAACTAATATGATTAAGAATACAGATGGTACACCAGCAACTAATGACAAAATTGCTGCCAATCTTTTAGGTAATTCATATCAAATAAGTAGTAAAATCAAGGTTGAAACAAAGGCCCGAAGGATTATTCATGACTGTAAAAATGTCACCAGCACTCATAATATTTTCCATGAAAAAAATCAATATGAAAGAGCTAGCTTATGCATTAGAAAACACTGACCTAAACAAGACTCCTGGGCCAGATGGAATCCATGGCCGAATGATATCAAACTTGGGCAAAATTGGCAAAGAAAGACTTCTTAATATTTTCAATAACTCCTGGAAAATTGGAAAATTGCCTCAAGACTAAAAATGCAACAATAATTCCCATTTAAAAACTTGACAAATCTGCTGATGACCCAAAAAACTACCGACCTATCTCCCTCACAAGTATTTGCTTTATAATTAATGGAGAAAATTATACTCAGACGACTCACCTAACACCCCGACACAAGAAATCTCTTACCAGAAGAACAATATGGATTTAGGAAAGGACATGGGACAATAGACCAACTCTTATTTTTCACACAAAAGGTAAAGATGCACAAAACAGAAAACTAACTGACCAAACAATAGCTGCTTTTTTAGACCTTACACAAGCTTTTGATAAGGTATGGAAAAACAAGTTAATTACAAAATTATACAAACATTTCAAAATTGATGGAAAAGCTATCACTTGGATAAATTATTCCCTTAAAAATAGATACATCAGGGTCAAATATAATGGCACTCTATCTAAAACCTTCAAATTGTATCAAGGATTACCACAAGGATCAGTCCTTAGCCCAAATCTCTTCACCCTATTTATTACAGGCATAGAAGAAAAATTTTCACATAAAACCAATATTGGACTTTTCGCTGATGACATTATTCTATAGAGCAGCAACACTAACTGGAAAAAAGCTGAAAGAGATTTGAACAAGACTCTTCTCCACCTAGAAAAATTAAACATAAATTAGAATTTAACCCCCAAAAATCTGAAACCTGTCTTTTTACTACCGATAAGAAACTATACAAAAAAGACCAAATATTATTCTGAAAGAACAACAATTGCAATATAATAAACATCCTAAATATCTCGGCTACACCCTAGATCCAGACATTAACTCCAGTAAACATATTGAAGGAGTTGTTAGAAAAGGAAGAGACCGACTAAAAATCTTGAAATGTATTTCAGGAAAAGCGGGGAGGTGAAGCAACAACACTAAAATTAACTTACACATCTCTAATGAGACCTATCTTGGAATATGGTTATCAAATCTATGGTACAGCATCTGAAACAAATCTAAAATCACTGGAAAGGATACAACTAAATGCAGCTAGAATTATTACAGGTCTTCGAAATACCTGCCCTAATAATATTGTACTTTACGAGGCAGACATTATGCCCTTAAAGGATAGAAGAAGCTACAATCTGCCAAAATATATAAACAAAATCAAGAGTTATGAAGACAAACAAAGAACTTTCAATTACATACTTAATTGGGAATTCAATATAAGACTCAAAAAAGAAGGCCCTCTCCACCTGGCTAAAAGAAATGGATTTTTAAAATATAAAGTGGAAAAATATTATTTAGCAGAAAAAATATCTCCATGCGAATCACTAACAAAATGTTATTTTTAATGCCACTTTAAATGAACCCACCAACAAACAATACCAAAATCCAGAATACTTAAAACAATTATCATTAGAAATAATTAATAAAATTCCTAAAAAAATGTAATAACTATCTATACCGATGGTAGCAGAGCGAGTTGGGACACACTGACAGTGACGCTCTCATTAAAACCACAAATGGCAATGAGAAAATAAACGGAAGAAACCCAGTTTTTTTTACTCAGTCTTCAGATCAGAACTTATAGCCATCTATGAAGCCTTAAATTCCATCAGAAACACTAAAAATCACGATATATGGATTCTTACTGATAGTAGAAGTGCCATACAACACTTGAGTCACACAAGGGAACTTAGAGAGAAAGTAAGCAGGAACATAATTGGTTATCTCCAAAAACTCTCAATACCTCAAAAATTCACCTTCAATGGATACCCTTACATGTTAGCATTGAAGGCAATGAAGCTGCTGATGCGCTAGCGAAAAAAGGCACAAAAGAACCCTTGCTACAGAAAAATAAACTTACTTTTAAAGAAATAGAAACAGTAGCCAAAACAAAAATAAACAAGAACTGGAGGATCCCACCTAAGCACAGTTGGTACACCCTAGAAGCAGATGGCCACCCCGACCTTTCGGTCCACAAGCCGGCATGCGAAGCATGCCCTTCGTTGCTATTCTGTTCAACTCATAAGCCAAGTAACGGTATCCAAGCTAGAGCTTGGACATTGTACCTGGAAACACCACCTCCCAGACAACGTGTCTGGAAGGATTTCTATACCGGTGGCCTTTAAACACAGCAAAAGAGGAAACTATCTACTGTGTCCAGCAGAGACCGCGGGGAGGCGGCCACCGGTCGACTCTGTTCTCTCACAGCTGAGGAAAAGCTCAGCTGCCACGTCGTGGGCTTTCTCAAGAAGCTTGCTGTGGTTTCTCAGCAACTTACTCTCGATCGCGCCCCTCGCCCTCCTTCTCTCTTCCTGCACACCCACTACCCTTGGACAATCCAAGACGTAGTGGCGTGCATCCACATCCCTTTCTTCATAGACGCAATCAGGGTTTATTTTAATTTTAAATCTGTGGAGACTTGGGGAAGTGCCCATGTCCCGAACTACCCTAATGAATTTGTGGGACATTACCTTACAGAGGTACTTGGGTGTTGTTACCCAATTGAATACCTCTCTCCCCTTCACACTGTTCCTCCATCTGTCCAAACATAAGTCCTGGACGTGCCCCCCTGATCCTCCTATAAACTTCTTTCTTGGTCACTGGGGTCCTCAGTGATCTACCTCTAAAGCATCCTGCCTTAGCGAGCCTGTCTGCGAACTCATTACCTTCGATGAGGCTGTGTCCCCTAACCCAATGGAGCTCCGGAGCCCGCGTTATCATCTCCAGCTCCTGGATTATTTGATGCGCGAGTTGCCCTTTCACCAGATTGACGGCGACGAGGGCCGACATACAATCTGAATAGAGGCGGTCCTGGGCTGAAGTTCTTCTCGGCACACACTCTGAGGGCTACCCTGATCGCAACCAGCTCGGCTGAAAAGACCAATTCGTCCACTCTGAGTGTTAAGCTTTCTTGGAAGATCAGCTCTCCATTAGTGAAAATCACTACTCCAGCTCCAGTATTGGTTCCAGACTTACTACCATCAGTGAAAACCTCCGTGCCAATCCCTGTCGGCCCTCCAGGACTCCAATTCCACTTTGGCAACCACTGCGGAGGCTTCCTTGGGTCCCTCTTCCATTCCAGGGCACCCGCTTCAAGTCCCAGGGCATCTTCCCTGTTCTCCCAGATCTTCTGTCTGATGGTCTCCTCCTCTAGTTTCAATCCCAGGGGAATAAGCCCAGCGAGGACCAAAAAGGCCTCACTGCTGGTAGTGCGATATCCCCCTGTGACTCTGAGTGCCGCTGTCCTCTGCACGCTCTCTAGAGTTTTTTGCCACCTTTTGATCCCTGTTATAGCAGGATTGGCTCGACACAGGAGAGGCAGAGGTTCCTAAAAATAGTAACCTCCTTCTCCCCCCCCCCCTATTGAGAGCAAACCAGGACAGGCCTGCACAACGCCTCCCTGCCTCTCGCCATCATCTCCTCCGCCTGGTATTGCCAACCCATCTTGTCATCAATGACCACCCCCAGGATGGTCATCCTATTGACCAACGCTACCCTCCGTCCTTTCATCCGGATAGCCGGCTTGTGCTCCCCATTTGATCCCTTTCTTTTTAGTTCTTATGTCCCTAGGCTTAAAGCTGAGGGCTTTAGTTTTGGAGACATTGAACTTAAGGTCAGAGTCATGGGCCCAGTTCGAGAGGATTTGGAGAGAAGCTTCAGCACACTTCTCAGCCCTAGCTCTCGAAGCAGCCTCAATGATGAGGAACTGGTCGTCAGCATAGAGAACCAGCCTGGCTCCCTCAGGTAGCTCCTCCTGGAAAACGGTGTTTACCAGGTTATTCCACAGAGTAGGTCCGCAGCAAGAGCCCTGGGGGCAACCCATAGCACAGTTTCTTTCCAACTTCAGCCCACCAAAGCTGAGGCTAATCCGTCTATCCCTCAGGAAGTTACGAACCAAGCTGCACAAATTATCAGGACAACCCATGTCCATCAAATTTCATCAGCTTGTTCCAGCTCATGGAGTTGAACGCGCCATCAATGTCCAGGGCCACGAGAAGAACCCAAGCACCCTTATTTAAGCCCATCTCAACCCCCTCTAACACCTCGTTCAGAGCTGTGGTTGTGGAGTTCCCTTCCCTAAAACCATGTTGGAAAGGGGAAAGGAGCTCATTACTCTCTAGCCAGTGCTTCAGTCGCTGAGCTAGTAGGCTATCCAGGACCATACCTAGACACACTAGTAAAGAAAGCGGACGATAATCATTAGGAGAATTACCCTTTCTACCAGACTTTTCGAGAAGCACTACTCGGGCAACCTTCCATGCCTCAGGAAAAGTACCAGTGTCCAGGCACCTATTGAAAAACCTGGCAAGAAGTGATGGGTGCATTCTTAACAGGGCTTTCACGACCGTGTTATCGATCCCTTCGGGACCAGGAGATTTCCTTTTCCCGAACTTGAAAGCCGTTAGTTTCACCTCATTCTCAGAAAAGGGCGGATCCACCAAACCACAAGTCGTCAGAGAGATCTCGTCCTCTGGTTCCTCGTTTCCGAAGTGCCGATCCAAGTTGTTTTTATTTTATCTTCTGCTTTCGAGCGAGTAGGTCTAGAACACATTCTCTCTTAATTTTCTCATTGTTGGTGGATGAAACAGCACCAGTGATTATTTTGGCCGCTTTTGTTTGAACACTGTCTAGTCTTACTTTTAGTGATGTGCTTGAGGGAGCCCAGACCGGTGTTGCATATTCCATTATCGGCCTTATTAAGGTGATATATGTTGTTCTGAGAATTCTGGGTTTTCTCCCCAATTTGTTCCACATAGCCATCTCAGAATGTTTAGTTTTCTTAAGCTCTATTTGAGGTGCTAATTATGTGTTTTGAAAATTCCAATTCCTCATCAATGACAGTTAAAATAATTTTATTGGCATCTTGTCAATACATACAAAGTGCACAGTCTGCACTATTTAAAAAAAGATAATATCCATTATATACACTATGTACAATGAATATGGCGCCTCTGCCAGCGCTGCAGAGTTTGGTGGAGAATCGCCAGTGGGTCTCCAGCGACACCACGCATTTTGCGATCTACGATGAATACGTAGATCGCGTACTTCGCCGCTTAGGAGATGGTGATGGCGTGGTCCTCGAGACCAACTGGAAAGATCCAGGACTGCAGTATCACACCTAGGTATTTTGAATTTCTAATTTTATCAATTATTTGTTTGTTTATGCTTATTTTGTGGTTATATTTATGCCTTTTTCCCTGTCAGTGGAGAAGACGCATAGGTTTGGTTTTATTGGGTTTATGGTCATTTGGAGTTCCATTGCCCACTTCTCCAGTCCTCTCATTGATGTGTTCAGTATTTTTTACGATTTTTCTATGCTGCTACTTGTGTGCCATATGGCTATATCGTCTGCATAACAGGCAACCTTTGTGTCTTCAGTGAGGTAAGGATGGATGTCGTTAATATATAGCAGATAGAGTAGAGGACTGAGCACAGATCCTTGAGGTACACCAGCCCATGTTCTTCCTTCCTTGGAAAATTCTCCATTGACCCAAACCTTTAACCTTCTTCCCCTTAAGAAGTCTGCAATCCAGGTTAAGGTTTCTCCTCTTACTCCGATGTTGTGCAGCTTTTCAAGTAATTTCTCCCTCCACACTCGATCAAAAGCTGAGGCGATATCAAGGAATATAGCCGTGGTCTTCTTTGGCGGTTTTTCCTGGAAAGAATCTATTATTGATTGACAGAAGTAGAACAGTTGATCAGTCGTACAGTGCTGGGATCTATAGGCAGTTTGGTAGAAGTTTATTTTATTATTGTTAGTGAGCCAGACTATGAGCCTAGAGTGGATAATTCGTTGTTATTTTACAAAGTATGCTGGTGAGTGCAATTGGCCGATAGTTCTTGGATTCCTTGGCATCTTTGTTTGGTTTCAGTATTGGCACAGTAATTAATATCTTCCAATTCTTTGGTAGTTTACCAGTTTACCATGAAATGTTCAGTATTCGTAGGAGTTGTTTATTAGCTTTGTCTTCAAAGTGTTTAATCATTTGACCAAAGATTAGATTATCTCTTGGTGACCTCTTGGATTTTTTTATTGATGAGTTTAGCTCATTCAGTGTGAAGTCTCTCGAGAAATTATCTTGTTGATGGAAGTTTCTTGCTTGTTTAACTAACTTGTTTATATTATTTTTAGAGTCCTGTATTCATTCGTATATTTGAGTATGGAAGTGCTTGAAAGATATTCAGCAATTATGTCAGCCATCTGTTTGTTCTCGTTCTCGCTGTTCTATTCATATCGGTTAGAGTATTGGAGGATTGGTGTTGGTTTTGATTGTTTTCTAACACTCTAATCATATTCCAGTGTTGGCTGTCCTTTCTTGGATCCATTTTTTCGCAGAATTCTGCCATTTTTCTCTTGTTTGCATATCCAAATTTCTTGTTCTATTTTGTGACTAATTTCAATGTGTTACTTTCTCTTTTCTTCTGTTTTATTTTTTAAAGAAGTTCATTGATATTGTCTCTCTATGCAATCATTGCCTCGATGTTGTGGTCCTTCCAGTAAGGTATCCACAGGTCTAACGTCTCCTTCTAGGTATCGATGCTTTTGTAGCTTTTGATATATTCGAAGAGAAGTTTTCCAAGTTTTTGTCAAGCGTTCTGTAATTCAATTTTTCGTTGCACAGTTCTTCAAGCTTTTCTGTGATTTTTTTTAAGTCGGCTTTCCTAAAGTTCCATGTTCTTTTATTCTGTTGGACATTCTCAATTTTGAAGTTTAGGGTTGTTACAATTGGTCTGTGGTCACTGATTGCACCTCTCAGGATTTTCCATTGTGTTGTGGGTGCGATGTTGAAATTTATCGCTGTGATGTCTATTGCGGATTCTGTGCCTGTGGACTTGGATAGATAGGTGTTCTCTCCCTTATTTAATGGTATAAGGTCGAGGTCGATGACCTTTGTTATCTTGGACAGATGATCCCCAAATTGAACTCTTCGCGTTAAAATCGCCGAGTATGATTGTGATATCCGAAGAGGCTTCACTTAATGTCTCTATTGTGTGTACCCATACAAAATTCAAAGATTTCACGAGCTGAAAGTTGGCGATTTTGAGATGCGTCAAGAATTAGCTGCATGGGTTTTCCGGAAAATTGATATTAATGAAAACTGGCTGTCGAATGTTCTGTGGACAGATGATGCTCACTTTCTCTAAACGGAGAATTTAACATTCAAAACAGCCGCTTTTGGGCAACAGAAAACCCTAGGAATTTTAGAGAAATGTCACTTTATCAGCCTAGAGTTACAGTTTTGTGTGGGTTCACTTCTTCTTTTATTATTGGGTCATTTTTCTTTGAAAAATCAATGGAATAACTTTTAAAACCGTTTTTGTAACTGGTGAACGTTATGTTCAACTTTTGAGAGAAAAGGGTATTCCAATATTGCAGGGAAAAAGCACTAAGCGAAATAACATTCATGAAAGTTGGAAGACCTCCTCATATCTCCCGAGGTGCCAAACAATTGCTGAAGAATACGTTCGTTGAAAATCGTGTGATAAGTCGCCACTTTATAAACCAGTGGCCTCCAAGATCACCAGACTTGACGCCTTGCGATTTTTGTTCATGGGGGTACATTAAATCGTGTATAAAATAAAAGGATTTAAAAGCGCGAATGTTTCTTTTATACATAAAACGAACTTCTACTGTCCTTACTGCGATGAAAAAATATATTGGGAGGGCTTGGCTCATCAGTGGTGAACCCTCCCAGTGGTTTCGCCAATTTAATCCACCAGACCGCTTCTCAGAGCTCTAATACTGTATTGGATCATTCTGCTTTTATATGCTACACTGAAGGATGGAATCTTAGAAATGGTTTTCAAGTAAACTATGAACATAAGCTTATAGGACAGTAGAATTACATTCAAATATTTGCTTCGAGCAATGCTCTTCAGCAAACTATAAAGACAAGGCCATTAGGATCCAATACAGTATTAGAGCTCTGAGTAGCGGTCTGGTGGATTAAATTGGCGAAACCACTGGGAGGGTTCACCACTGATGAGCCAAGCCCTCCCAATATATTTTTTTCATCGCAGTAAGGACAGTAGAAGTTCGTTTTATGCATAAAAGAAACATTCGCGCTTTTAAATCCTTTTATTTTATATGTATAGATGGCGCGTTATTGCTTTGTGTTAATTAAATCGTGTGTTTATCGATGCTGGCCTACCACATTGGCCATGTTGAACGCTTCTATCAGATGGCACATTTTATCAATTTCAACAGATATGTTATTTAATGCGGTCCATTCTGTCATTTATCGTCTGTAGGCGGTGATTGAGAATGAAGGGTGCCACATTGAGCAAGGATTGTGACCTAATACAAAAGAGAAGGCAGTTACCTCATGTGTTATATAAGCTGCCATGTATTTTATTATCTACCAATATTTTGCAGCTCTTTGTGTTGGGATATGGGGATAATAAATGCTGTCCTCACATCTTGACTATTTTTTTTTTGTGAACAGTAATATTTTGTTTGTCATTTGCTCACATATTATGTCGTGCAAACCAGAGTGTTATAACTTCTCGAATAACACTGGTACACACAATTTTTCCCCTTATGTTTAGTTTTTTCGCTTTTCGCTCATTAGAAGAAATAGCATAAGGAATATTTTCTGTACACCAATAGCTTTAGAAATTTTGTGCAAAAAAAAAAAATACAAAATGATTTTACTACCACGTTTTTTAACGCAAAAGGTCGATTTGAAAAATATTTTTATTTGAGGGGACACATTTTTTAAAATTGGGTACAGTATGAGAGAGAGTTGAATAAAAATACTATAAATTTATTATCTTCGGAAAAAAACTGTATCTAAAATATTATTTTTTTTTTTGCTACATGCTTTAATTTGCATTTACCTATTTTACATATCTCTGATTATATTTAAAAATCGTTAACCAATTCTTCATACTTTTGGCAAAGTGGTGTTTTATTAATTTGTTATTTGATATTATTAGGGTTCTTTCCTGGTATTCAAAAAGGAAAATAACGTGTCGATCAGTTATATTTTTCAATTTATCAATCAATTTGGCCGCTGAATCTCTGATTCTGGTAGTGCGCCATCTGGCGAATAAAATTGTAACTAAAATCAATTTCGAATTTTTCATTATTTGCCATAAAAAATCCCATTGCATCCTGAACACAATGGTGTTTACCGCATTGCTCTAGCGCAAATATTCGCGGAGTTATTAATTTTTAAAATAGTGCGGGACTTTTGGATCACCCTGTATTTTGGGTATAATATAAATTTAAGATACGAGGGGTGTCCTATAAGTCCTTGGCCCGACCATGAGAACGAAATCTTAGAAACTAATAAATTTTACCAAATATACCTTAAAGCCTTGTATAAAGATATGTACATTTTTAAGTTTCTAGAACTAACCGTTTTTTTGTTGTAGGTTCGGAAAGAGGACAAGAAACTGGAATCATCTAAAATGTAGACAAACGAGATTCGTGCTGTAATAAAATATCTTTGTAAGAAAGGAATTTCACCGAAGGAAATCTATGAAGATATGGTGGATATATTAAGGGAAGATGCTCCTTCCTATAGCACAGTAAATAAAATGGGTAGCTGCGTTTAAATTAAGGAGGATCAGCACCGTAGACGAACATGGACCAGGAAGACCTGTTGAGTCAGTTACTCAAGAAAACATCGACAAGATACATGATTTGGTTATGTTGGACAGAAGAATGACAGTTCGTCAGATAGAAGAGACCTTGGGTATTCCAAAAACAACAGTGGATCGGATCATGAGAGAACACTTGGGCCTCAGGAAGCTTTCTACCCGTTAGGTTCCCAAACTTTTGACACCCGATCAAAAGGCTGTAAGGAGAAAGTTATCTCCGGCAATCTTGCGTTTTTTTGAAGCCAATCCAGAGGAATTTGTTAATAGATTTGTTACCATGGATGAGACTTGGGCCCATCACTTTACACCAGAGTCCAAGCAACAATCCATGCGATGGAGACACTCCGGTTCCCCTCCCCCCAAGAAAGCCAAGACAGTTCCATCAGCAGGGAAGGTTATGGTGTCTGTCTTTTGGGATTCCGAGGGTGTACTTCTTCTAGACTTTCTGAATAAGGGTCAAACCATCACTGGCGATTATTATGCAATCTTGTGAAGCAACTACGAGAAGCTATTAAAGAAAAAAAAGAAGAAGAAAGCTGTCCAGGAAGATTGTTTACCATCAAGACAATGCTCCGAGTCATCGGTCGCTGCAAGCCATGGCTACTATTTATGATTCTGGCTTTGAACTTTTACCACATGCACCCTATTCACCAGATCTAGCTCCTTCTGACTTCAATCTATTTCCTCATTTGAAAAAATCACTTTCTGGCATTTCTTTTAGGTCAGATGAAAAGGTCATTGATGCTGTAACCTCATTTTTTGAGTCACTTGAAACATCGTTCTTTTTGGAGGGTATAAAAGCATTAGAACATCGCTGGAAAAAAGGGAAAGACCTTAAAGGGGATTATGTTGAAGGATAAATCATAATAATTTTATTAGTCATTTTCTTTATATGTCGGGCCACGGACTTATGGGACACCCCTCGTATAATGGGGGTGGTTCATTTTGCTGTAAATATTTAGTTTTTTTTAACCTCTAATTCCTTTTTTATTTGATTTAGGGTTAAATTAGATTAACTGTATTAGGTAATTTTTATGTATTTCTTACTATATATATTCAGCCAGGATCTATTCTTTGTATTTTGTGAACCTCTGTTGTCAAGATATTGAAATGGGCAGCAGCAAGAAAGAGTGTACTGGAAATTATGCAAATTTTAAAGTAGACGCTTCACATTAAGTTATGCAAATGATGGCAAAACAGTAGCTCTGATTCGCATGTGAAGATCGATATAAGGTATGGAACCTGCAGAATTGGCTATAGACGTGCCGTAATTACTACCAGAGGGATCATTGCAGAAATTTTCTGCCGGTCTCGGAGAACCAATGAAAAAGCAGAGAATGCTAAGTTGCCACCAACGGAGGAAGTTCCAGCAGACGGACAATTTTAGGAAGGGCGTGGTGATCTGGCTGAGAAGGGCCTGTTAGTCCATACGTCAAATAGCAGCTGACACGTACCTAGACGCGGTGCACCAGCTGTGGCACAGAGGGCTGGAAAATGCAATGCCGCAGATTTGAAGGGTGCCGGCGTGGCTAGAGGGACGTCAGAACGCGTGGATCGACATAATCCTCGACACGTGGCTCTAAAAACCATTACTACCGCTATTCAGGACGTTTGCCTGTCGATTGGTTGCTAGTAACTGCACTCACGGCGTCCAAGCTATCCGAGAGACCAATATTCCAGAGTAAATTTTGGGAAAGGTGGGTGGATTTGAGGTGCCATGTGTGAGGGGAACAGGCGCCAAAAAATCATTCCAGTTAGGGATCAAGGACAGTCTGTTACATCTGCGGCGAGTGGAGGAAGCGGCGAGTTGCCTCCAAGCGTGTGGATGATCCTGCAAGACGATGCCAGAAAAGCTTGTCCGACCTGGACGGGAGCCGGCCGTAAACAAGGAGGATCCTTCTCGTTGCGTATATTTGAGACAAGTCCATCTAAGTGAACCTAATTCTCAATTCCATTAACAGCTCCTGGTAATAAAGTAAATCGAACTAAGCCGTATCCATGTCAAATTATTTGACAAAAATTTCAGTTTTAATCTTCTCAGTTATGCGGGAAGAATGTTGTTTATCTGTTAAGTCGAACTGATCTCCCACGCCTTCTCATTGGACGAATGTGGCCATGTTTGTACATAGAAGGGGGTTGAAACTGAGTGCGAGGAGTCGTGGAGTGGTGTTCGAGTGGAGACGCTTATAGCGTTCTCTGTGTGCTTGTCTGGATTCTCCTCGCATACCTGTGAAACCCCCGGTCCGCTCCCTACCAACGCTACAATAAAGCTAAGTACTTTTTTAATTTCATTTTACAAATCGCTAGTTCTTATTTATTTCCTTTTTGTTGTTGGTGTTGTACTCTTGAGTGTACGCTTTTCTGTGTATTAAGGTACAATTATTTTAGGTGTTTGCACGCGTAAATATCTGTAATTTTTACGTGCGTTTTTTCTCTGATTGAGTGGTTTATTATTATTATTTTTGTACTACATCATGTTTGTGAACTCAATGCTCAACTTGTCAGTGTTTAATGGGGTTAGTCTCGAGTCTTTCATTCGGGAAGTCGAGCTTAAAGCTCTGGTAGGCAAAAGGGATCCTGAGGTCAAGGCACTGCTTATGTTCGAGGCTCTATCCCCTGAAGTTAGGTTGAGCTTAGAGGAGGTGGGGTAACCGTAACGATAGCAGTTTCGAAAGTATTGTTAGTAAACTGAACATATTGTACTCTAAAAAGGCGCGTGGTATAAGGGAATGCCTTAAATTAATAGAAGGTCTTAAGCAGAGAGTTGGGGAAAGTCCTATGGCTTTTAAAGAAATATTCCTGGCCATTAGAGATAAAGTAGAGTACAGATTTGACGATAGTCTAGTGTTCGAAATCTTCCTCGAAAATATGCTCGATAAGTATAAAGAGGCTATTGTTCGCAGTGAGGCTAAATCAATAGACAAAGCAGTCAGTGTCATGGCCACGGAGGATAGTGTAGAACACCGTTGCAGCTTTATGAAAGGGGTTAGGCTACCTAATCAGATTAGAAACCGGTCGTATCTCATTGAGTGTAACAGCCTTAAAATTAACCCTGAAGTATTGGCTGCGGGTGTTGAATATGAGCAGTGACAGATTGCCACGTATATGTTTTAATAGAACACGGGAACTGTCTAATGCTTCGGGCACACCCATCGGTTTCATTAAAAAGCTAACCAATCTGCTTAACAATAATGGATCCCCTGCACTTGTTTCCTGTGATGACCCTGAAACGCTGAGGAGCGCGATTACAGGGCTCTTAAAAACAGCGGCAGACCAATCTATACAAAACGACCTTACAAGAATGGATAAATCTAAGCTATACTCTCACTACAAAGACATTCACATATCTTTCATGACGGAGGGATACCTTTTAGGAGATTTTCCTTTCCCGGTTGTAAGACTACTCGCACAAGTTAGAATACTTTCAAGTTTTTTTTAGAGAAAACCACACCAAGATGCTATGCGGTGAGGACCCGACATGTACCTTCTGTAATTCAAAACTAAAAAATGAAATCACTCACTATATTTTTGATTGCCCTGCTCTGAAAGAAGAAAGAAGAACCCTTATGCTCAAAACTGGGCAACTCTGTGCTTCACTTCCATCAATAATTGACAATATGACCCAGAATAAGTATATTGCTACGGCGTTTTATGGTTTCCACAAGTCCATATCTCAGAAGAAGGCCAAGTGATACTCACTCCTCACTTTCTTACTGCTACTCTTTTTGTGTTGATTTCTTGCTTCCCTCTTTCTTTTTTTTTTCTTTTCTTGTTTTTTTTTTCTTTTTCTTCTTACTCTGTATATTTCGTTATTTCCTTTGTCTCACTGCTTTGTTCTTATGCATACCTCTGGTGAATCCTGTATAGGGTCAGTGACCCTAAATAAAGGCTTTTTGTTGTTGTTTTTTTGTTGTTATGAAAGGGGTATGTTCAGTAGAAGGGGTTGATGAAGAAATAAATAGCATTAAGGGTGAGATGAAGATGCTTAGTTCCAGTATAAACAGGATGAAGCACGAAAATGATCATGATATTAAAGACCTTAGAGGTTAGATAGAAAAACTGACTAAACTGTTGGACGAAATCAAGCTGAGTCCACCTGAGTGTAGATTAGGACATATAGCTAGTGATTGCTCAAGACAGTCTTCTATGTTTGCCAACCGCAATACTCTCGACAATGCAGAGATAGTGAACATACGTTCATATGGCGGAGATCCGTATGGGAATCTGCGAATAGTTAAGGTGAATATTAAACGGCAATATGTGGAACCTGTTATATGATACAGGAAGCCAAGTCAGTATTATTGATTCTGAAAAGTGCAAGGTCTTGAAGGAGAATTGGGACGATGCACTTAAAACTTTACGTATAGTGTCAGTCACAGGCCACGAGCAGACACTTACACGTGTTAAAACCTGTAGAGTTGGTAACGAAAACGGCAGTGAGCTGGGAGAGATAAGGTTTTGGCTAATGTCACTCGGAGATAAGGCCTACGAAGGGATTCTGGGAATCAATGATATAAGGAGATTCAATATCCCGTTGCCTGCCATACGGGAGCGTTGCAACATGATTACCTTGAAACCGGAAGACCGAGATTATGTAGACCTTAGCTACGTTGCCAGTGTGCATAGACCGATGGTTTCAAGCTCCTTCAAGGATAAATCAGTGAAGCGCATTGAAAACGAGGCTGTAAAGTTGCCACCTACTGAGTTTAACAGAAACTGTGAGCGTAGTGCTGGGTCTGTTAATAGTTTTAGAAAGCCTACCTGGGCTGAGAGGTTAAGGGTGATGCGGAAAGCAAAGGAAACTGTCAAACATTTTATGTCAGATAATTCTGTTAAAAAGCTTATGAATCCTAGGCCACCTTATTCCAGAAGATTCGACAAAGGAGACCTGGTAATGCTAGCGGTTCCTAAGAATGAAGGTTACTCCAACTTCTATGGGCCTTTCCATGTGGAAGCTAGGGTCTCCGATGTTAACTTCAGAGTAAGAGGGGTCACCATGAACGATGTGAAAGTTGTACATGTTGATAGGATGAAAGCGTTTATAAACAGGCGTTAAGAAGAGCTTTTAGCTCTTGGACTTGAGAGAACTGAATGGAATTGGATCATTCGATTCTCATCAAGTGAGTGTCGGTCAGTTTCCTAAGCCGGTCCCAGATCAGAGCTTATTGGTTCCCTATTAAACTCTATCCACTAAAGCATATTATATATGTGTGTGCTTGGTAATCCCTCATGGTAACTCACGTAGTTTGCGCAGATTTTTCTTTTTGACGTTTCTTTTGGGAGGAACAAGATGGAAGGCACTTTTATTGAGCGACCCGGTTGTTTACATCTCCTCACTTTAGTTTTTTTTTTGTAATTTTATAACATGGCTCCCGTGAGCTTTTTCCCACCCGACAGCGGGAGGTTTTCCTTACGGGACAATGGGAATGTTTGGGAGATTGGTTAGTTTATTTTTTTTTCTTTGGAAGGATACCTTTTGTCAAATTATTTGACAAACATTTCAGTTTTAATCTTCTCAGTTATGCGGGAAGAATGTTGTTTATCTGTTAAGTCGAACTGATCTCCCACTCCTTCTCATTGGACGAATGTGGCCATGTTTGTACATAAAAGGGGGTTGAAACGGAATGCGAGGAGTCGTGAAGTGGTGTTCGAGTGGAGACGCTTATAGCGTTCTCTGTGTGCTTGTCTGGATTCTCCTCGCATACCTGTGAAACCCCGGTCCGCTCCCTACCAACGCTACAATAAAGAACTGAAGCAGTAAGGACAGTAGTAATTGTTTTATTTTAAAAAGAATTTTACGCCTCTAAAATAGTTTTATAATTTGATAACAGATGGCGCTCTATTACATCGTAACATTATTGTTCTAATAAAAGACACAATTTGATATTTGCGGAAGAGCGATTGCTCGAAGCATATTATATATTTATAATTATATTTAATTTTGCTGTCCTAAAAGCTTATGTCCATAGTTCTTCTAAAATACCCATTCCAAGAGTCTTACAACAGTCACCTATAAAAGGAAGTTCCAAAAATGCAATATAACAGCGGTATGGTAGATTAAACTGGCGAAACCGCTGGGAGGGTTCACCACTGATGAGCCAGGCCCTCCCTTTAATTTTTCCATCGCAGTAAGGACAGTAGTAATTGTTTTATTTTAAAAAGAATTTTACGCCTCTAAAATAGTTTTATAATTTGATAACAGATGGCGCTCTATTACATCGTAATAAAGCTAAGTACTTTTTTATTTTATTTTACAAATCGCTAGTTCTTATTTTTCCTTTTTGTTGTTGGTGTTGTACTCTTGAGTGTACGCTTTTCTGTGTATTAAGGTACATTTATTTTAGTGCCTAGCTTATTCCATTTTTGTGTGATAACCCGCAAAAGAAGTAACTTTTGTCATCCACAACTAAACCACATTGTTTCCTAAAAACATTGTACGCAAACATCGACGGCTGAAAAAAAGAGTCGTAACAATATCTTCAATCAGCGACCCGTAATTGCCCTTTTGAATATATTATTTTTTCTATCGTTTACTTTTCTCAAGAATTAAATAGAAAGTAAACAATAGGAAATACAGCTCTCCTTAAAAAGGGCGACATCGTGTGGTCGAAACGTTAGAAATAAAATATAAAAAAGTTAAAGATATGCATTTATATAAATCTCAAATGTATTCTGGTCTATCAATTATATATTTACCTCATTTTTAAAGCAAATTATCATATCTAGTTAAGCAGTTTATTGTCAACGGAGGGGTCGATAAACGAGTGGTCTAAACCGTTGTTTTTCGACCGCTACGACCCGGGATCGAATCCTGCATTGGGCGCTTTTTTCTGATTAAAAAAAATGCTCCAAAGGTCTCCGATTCTTGCAATGGTCCAACCCCACCAGCGAGTGAAAGTAACCAAACGGGGGCTCTGGCACACTTGTAAGTGCAAAGTCGAACTAACCTTTCACGTGTGTTAACATCTAAACGCAATTAACAACTTCTAACCACCATGATTATCATGGCAACGTGTACAAGGGATAATAAAAAAAATGTAAACGAAATTAACATGTAAATGGTATGGATCAGTTAGAAACAATCTCATTTGACTGCATATATGACTTATTGCCACGTGGAAAATTAGGAAAGACAAACTTCAGAATGAAACAGTAATTATGAATGATAAAAAAAATAACGAGAAACAAAATATAAAATCAAAAATGATACTCTGCTAATAAAATAATAAATACCTTGATACAACACACACATATATACACTGGTGTCCAAAAAATAAGAAACTTAACCAATATTGAAATTTCTCAAAAGCTAATTTATTAACAAATATAAAATTTAGTATACAAATAGTTTAAACTATGGAAAATTTGACTAGCTATATGAAAAAAAAAATGAAATTATGAAATATGCAAATTATTACCAACATACCCAAAGCTAAGGTTCCAGATCTTAAAGAAATAAGATATCAATAGGGAGTATGATCACCTCTAACAGCTATCAAGGTCTCACAGCGAGCCCTCATACTGTTTACCAGGCTTTGGAGGAGGTCCAGGGGTAGTAAACCCCACTCCTCCAATAGAGCAGTTCTTAGCTCAACGAGGGTTCTGGGAAAGGAGTGACGAGCTCCAATACGCCTCCCTAGAGCATTCCACACATGCTCTATTGGATTCAGGTCCGGAGATCTGGCTGGCCAATCCATCCTTCGAATATTCTCACTCTGGATATATTCATTGACTAGCCTAGCCCTATGCGGACGAGCATTATCGTCCATAAAAATTAAATTGTGACCAATTTGATCTCTATAAGGTCTTCGATAGGGCTCAAGGATCTCGTCCCTGTACCTTTGGGCAGTTAAAGTGCCCCCAGAAAAAATGTGGAGGGGTGTGCGTCTGCTAGAACTGATGCCAGCCCAGACTAAGAGACTGCCCCCTCTAAAACTGTCTATTTCCCTGATGTTACTGGGATGATAGCGGGTTCCAGGCTCCCTACAGATGAAAACTCGTCGAGAATCTGTGTTTAAACTAAATCTTGACTCGTCACTGAAGAGAACATTGGCCCACTGATCATGAGTCCAGGCGTGATGTTCCAAGCACCAATTCAAGCGGGCTCTCCTGTGAGCAGAGGTTAAAGCGATACAGACCATTGGTCGTTTTGCATAAAGAGCACCTTCGTGAAGCCTTCGGTAAACAGTTTGTCTTGAAATTCTCGTTCCAGTAGCACTTGAGAGTTCATTAGAGAGTTGAATAGCTGTCATATTCCTATGGCGCTTGGCAGTTACGACCAGATAACGGTCTTCAGAGGTAGCTGTTTTTCTTTTTCTACCAGAACCTTCTTTTCTTTTGATGGTTACTGTCTCAATGAACTGTTTCCATATTTTGCTGACCACAGATTTATTCACATTTAGCCATTTTGCTACTTCAACTTGTGATTGCCCTGCCTCCATTCTTCCAACAGCTCTCCATTTTAAATCATCTGCTAGAATTTTTCGTAAACTCATAAATAACTAAGGATTAAATAAAATTATAATTGGACAATTCTTAGATGGGGTAAACGACACGCCAAATAGCACACTTATAAAGACAAGCAAAAATTTGCATATTTTCAATTTTACCGAATCGAATGGTTGCGATAAATAAATTCTACGACTTAAAATACCTAATTAAATTACTTTTTAGCTTTTAGCGTTGTATATTTTAAAACATATCATTAAAAAACAAAAGTTTCTTATTTTTTGGACACCTGTGTATATAAGAAAAAGGCATCTCCTTATCGTGCAACTGAAAGTTGCTGATGGCAGGCGCCATCTATCGGAATAAATATCAACTATTCTCGTTGATTTTTAATTATTCCGGAATTGGCCTTTTTCTTGAGTTATACACCTTATCCCAGTACACGTGGTTAGCTTTTCTTGATTAATCAAGAATGGGTATTTGGCCAATTCCGGAATAATTAAAAATCAACGAGAATAGTTGATATTTATTCCGATAGATGGCGCCTGCCATCAGCAACTTTCATTTGCACGATAAGGAGATGCCTTTTTCTTAAGTTATACACCTTATCCCAGTACAATATCACATTTGTACTATTTTTTCACATATATATATAAGGGGAGATATGTATATATAGATATAATCAGATTCTATTAAGAGGAACCAGAAGTTTCTAGGCAAATTCCCCTGACACGCCAAACTTCCATTAACACACCCAATATGTTGATAAGTATCTGAGAATAAATACATAGATATCGCATCTTTGTTATTTTTCCCAAATATTTACTCTTTCTTTCTCTACTTACTTAACACATTTGGCGATGTCCTTGAAAAACTTTGTTTTTACAACTTCTTAATTGTCTTCTCCTGCTCCTCGGTTGATCGCTTCTTTGGTTCTTCTCAAGACCCAATTTGTTAAACTTCCGTCTTTCATATTAACCATAATAGAATGTTACCGTAAACCCTCATATTGTTACGTCTTCCTGTACGAATGGTTTTGTTTCGACTGTAGACTGATCCATTGCATTTATCCAGACTAATCTATTAGATTGATTGTCTTTATATAATTTTTCCTGTATATAAATATCATATTACCATTAAGGTACTATTACTTTTTTCCTGCATGTATCCCACATTTTTTCTTGGAGAATCTATATAAGACTAAAAGGTCTTAATAAAGATTTTTGTTGTTGTTGTTCACTGCTCCATTGTTGTATTGTATACAAGACCAGAGCGGGTAGTCATAACATAATTTATTTCAGAAAGAAAAGTATTTACAAATTTTACAGATAGCTCAATCCAACCGAGATATATCTACACACTATTTACAAATAAAATGCTGACTTATTATCAGGATGATGACGCGGAATTTAATTTGCAGAGTAGACCACCACAGAATATTTATTCTGTGACAATATACAGGAATTTATTTTTGTAAAATACACTTACAGCTTCGATAAGACCACCGGTCTTATACAGATTCACCACAGGAAGAAATGAAGCATAGATGGAGCTACTATACTCCATTCAACGCAGAACTCAACAACAGTTTCCAGGTCCGACGCATTTCCAATGGCCACACATTCCTTCGTGAAAGCGTCAAGGTTAGCGTATATTTTGTATAAAATACACTCATGGACAAAATTAAAAAAGTTCTGCTTTTTAGAATGTATATCGGTATTCAGACAATAAGTCTGAAATATATTTGATACATGTGACCTTTATTAAAGTCACACGAGATAACCAAGTGTGAACGAATTGTCTCTGTCTCCTTAAAAAATATATATCGATAACGGGCGACATCAGAGACTTTCAAGTTATGACAAATCAAGTTTAGAGTGGTTCAGGGTATATTAAGCGCGCTAGGTTAAACATATATTGAGTTAAATAATGATAAGTTAGCATTGATTTTTTATAGAATTGCTAGAGAAGAGTTGTCTATAATTATAGCAAGGATTTTAACAAGACCTATCTTTTTTTCCTCCTCCTCCTTCAATGCTTTCCTCTACTGAGGGTGGGCCACATGGTCTCTCTATACTTCCCGGTCCTCCGCCATCCTCTTCATCTTCTCGTAAGTGTGTCGTCCAGTCCATTGTTTTAGATCGTCTGTGTATCCCTGTCATCGATTTCTTCCCCTGGTTAGGTTAATTTAGGTTGCGATAAGGTTAGGTCAGATTAGGTTATGTAAGGTGGAGGTCATTGAATATAAATCTATAACTATTGACTATTTGAATACAGTGAAAACGATCGTTGACAAAATTGAGGTGACTGATAATTTATTTGTAAAGATCATTTTACTGTTAGAGATTTTTTTGAAAAAGAATAACGATTATTCTCAAATATCCATATTTTCCCAACGCTACGGTCAGTAGAAATGTGATAATTTTTTGCAATAGAAAATTGTTC
>CP092874.1:47207193-47252321 GCA_030710605.1 Cordylochernes scorpioides
AACTTTTCATTTTATCAGCGGCTAAAAGAACTTCAGTATCAGAAATATATTCCTCTGAACATGGAACATCAGGGATCTCCCATGCTGGCACTGGAAGCCCATATTCGTTATAATTAACTCTATGACTTAGAATTATGTCACTAATTTCTTTCATGGCATAACCCTCGCAATGGGTGCATGCATCATCATTAGGATGACGCTTTCGGCAAATGTCCTCACACATGTGAGTCTTAAATTCATCCCACAATTCGCGTGGTTTTGCGGGTGGTCCAAATACGCAAATATATGCTAACAACTCTCGAAGTTGCTTTGGCATGTTCATGACGACGCCATCTTCCAGTGTAGATTTCCATACACTATCATCGAGGAAAAGACCTCTTGCAAGTGCAGCTTCTCTAAATCTGGGATATCATATTTCGTCGACAGTTTTTAAATCGTCGAATGACTGAGCTGCCTTTACATTTAAGAGAAGTAGCCTCAAATAATAGCGCTCTTGTTCTTTAACGCTGACAGTATACATTCTGCCAATCACTTTAGCTCCACGCAATTTTCGCGTGTTCCATTGCCTCTCTTTGCAATTCCAAGTATAATGCTCGGGGATTTCACGATATAAGTATTCCCTCGCATTAGGATCAGCAAGGTTCAGTTTAAAATAACCCATTAATGTTGAGTCTCGACTCAATCTATTTTGCAGCTGTTCATCGCTGATATCGTCATTAAATACAACATCTTGATAATCAGGCAAGTGGACGGCTAACCGTATTATAGTATGGGATTGTTCATGCATATGGAATCCGAATATTCTCCAACCTGCTTCTACAGGGCCAACATATCTTGAATCTACAAATTTAGTTGGTTCATCGTGATTCAAGGTCTGTTCACGTATTTCTATATTGGCAGAATCATGGCCTTTATATACATACTTAAATAAGTATTTAACTGCCTGTACAGATGAACAGATTTCAACATTTATATGGCTGTTGAATCTTAACAATATGTATGCGTTGTATGGAACAACCCATGAATTATTGATAGGTTTAGAATTTACATAAACCTGTTCAGATATCACTCTTCGTTTGTATTTTGGATATCCATCAACGTTCAAAATTGTTGATTGAATCAAATCTTTTGGAAATGTTTTTGTGCATTGACCATTTTCCATACATGGGGACCTTGGATTATTTTTTACACATGGACCATGAATCATGTGTTTTGTAACTATTCCGAAAAGAACCGGAAATTTTTCCTTATCTGGAATTTCGGCAGATACAATTCTGTCTATATCCGCTTCTGTATTATATTTTGCCTCTGCAGCCAATATTATTAATATGTGGGCGTGAGGAAGTCCTCTTTTTTGAAATTCAATTACATGAACCATTGCAGCTAACTTTCCAAATAGCCCTGCTTTAATTCTTTTAGCAACTCTTTTAACTTTAAGTTAAAGACACGTGCCACCAAATCTGGTCTATGTTCGGCTTTTTGCCAAGGTTCAAGATTTTCAGTTATTTCTTTCCATTTTGGATTGCAAGTCATTGTAACAAATAAATCTGGTTTTCCATATTTTATCACAATTGACATGGCATCTTGGTACCTTTGTTGCATATTTCTTGGACTGCCTTCAAAGCTTGATGGAAGGATTATTGCCTTTCCAACGTTAAGATTTTCATTTTCAGCTCTTGCGTTTATATGATCCATGAGACCACTATATTTTTCAGTTCTCAATTTGGACTGATTTTCTTTAATGTAATGGAGTCTATTTGCTTCCATTTTTACATACGCATCAACTATGAATTGTTGCGTTAGTTTTCCCCCATTTAAAAGAGGATTAAACTTGTCTTGGACAAACAGCAAATAACTATAATATTGCATTTGACTTAGTCTTGACTTGAGCCGGGTTTCTGTTTTAGATAGGTAGTCCAACCTTGTTCCGCTCTAGGGTAAAATAGTAGATAAACCAACGCATCCAAATTTGGATCTAAGATAAAAATTAGCTTTAACATAGGCTGATTCTCTTTTGGTTTAAATGAATCAGTATATCACGAATAAATGGAGGTTCACCATCATCATTTTGGAAGACAACTGCAACTTCACTGGCAGTTGGCTTGTTGTATCTTCTAACGTCTTGAGTCCTGTCGTTCTTAATTGCCATTACAATATTTGGTAGTTCTGTGCCATTATTATTAGCTTCTTGTATGGCTTCCTTTTCTACGTCACGAAGCATTTTATAAGACATTGCAAACTTATTTATGTTTGCTAACAGTTCTGCAAGTTTATTCAAAACATTCTCATCACATCCGTGGTTCTCAGGGATGGAAAGTCTTTCTCTTGTAGCCTCTGCTGTATCTAAAATATACAATTGGGCAAATTTTGGCGGCTGTTTCCCTACTGGGTGAAGTGTTCCAGTTCTATGATATATTTGACCGTGAATACGGAAGCAGTATGGTCCATATCCTGGAGGTGTAGCAATGTTTGCCCCCATGGATGCAAATGCCAATGAGCTATTGTAAGATCTAATATTTTCCATAAAACCTTTACTATTATGGTCAACGCCATTCATTAAGGTTTCCGGGTATTCTGGATAATCCTGCTCCGGTAAATCTATTTTGCCTTTATGCCAGCAGGCTGAGAATTTTCTATCTAGGCGTCTTTCTCCCATGAAATTTAAAGAATTTCAAAATTCGCATCTTTCATTCATTTGGCCACAGTAAAATTCAATAATTTATTTTTCATCTATATTAGCCAAATCAATTGCATTAGTTCGCATTTTCGGTCGCCGATATCGCCTCAGCATCACGTTGATGTCTTGCAGCACGTTGGTCTGCTGTTTCACTATCTAGTTTTAGACGTTTAGCTTCAGCTTCACGTTGAATTCTTACAGCATGGTGTTATGCTGTTTCATTGGCAATACGACTTCTATAGGTTTCAGCTTTACGCAGAAGTATTGCAGCACGTTGTTCTGCTGTTTCATTACTTAGATGTAGACGTTTAGCTTCAGCATTACGTTGGAGTCGTTCAGCGCGTTGATCAGCTGTTTCTTGTTGCCTTGCATTTCGCCTTCTTGCGGCAGCTGCGGCCTTTCTTCCTCTTCAGAGTTATATTTCTTAGGAGGCATGTTTTTTTGCATAGAATGATTATTTTAGTAAATAGGTAATATTATGTAAAAGCAGAAGAATATGGGTAATTAGTAATCAAAGTAATCAATTAGTAATCAAGTTATCAAAATTATTTTTTTTGGATAATATATCTATGAAATTTATTGAAAATTAAAATATTCTGTTATTTTAAAATATATATTTATTTTTAAAATAAAGTTTTTAATTTTAAAATGTTTTTCTTTTTTTTTTAATATAATTTTCATCGATAATAATAATATAATAATAATTATTATTATTATTATCATTAGATAATGTTAATGATCATAATGATGATGCGCGCGCATCCGTGAGTGAGGCCGATGAGGAAAGACGGTCGTGACTATATATGTTGATAATGATCCAATACAGTATTAGAGCTCTAAAGAGGCAGTCTGGTAGATTAAATTGGCGAAACCGGTAGGAGGTTTCACCACTGATGAGCCAAGCCCTCCCAATATTTTTTAATCGCAGAAAAAACAGTAGAAGTTTGATTTATTTGTGAAAAGAAACATTCGCGTCTTAATGTCTTCATTATTTATATATAGATGGCGCGTTATTGCTTTATATTAATACATGTTTATATTTCATTTTATCTCAAGCTATAATAGAATTATCAAAGACCTATAATATAATTCTTGATATCCAAACAGCAACAAATCATAAACCTATATGCATTGAGAATTAAGTGAATAATATGAAGCAATATAGCAGAATATTATCACATATAATTAAAAAAGCAGTCTTCTACATATATACTATAGTTCATAATACTAATACTATAATAGTTCATATTTTTAATATTAGGTAATTTCAAGTCTTTCGGAATTATTTTCATCTGTATATATTTCCAATATGTATATGTAATAGATTAAGAGTTGAGCTAGAGAGATAGAAGTCAAACACGTCTAAATTAGAGATAGATGGAAGCCACAAAGCAGCATCTAAAGATAGATTGGAAGCTGTCAGGACGGCGTCAGTAGAATGTCACCAGACGACCCACACTCTTCATATCTGGTGACATGCAAAACCCCCTTTCTCAGAAAAGGTACATAAAGCCCCCGTCCTAGCTAAAAATACAGTTAGTTTACCATCTGCGCGAGCCCTCGTCGGTTGTACCTCAGGTCCATCTCATATATATATATGTGATGTAATGAGTTGACTCTTGAAGAATCCTGTCGAATAGAAATGTGATGAAGTCCTGTTGACTTAAACTATGGTGTGAGTCCCTGTCAACTCTCGCTATACTGTGTTGACCGAGAGGAACAGTCAGGATATGGAGTTTTCCAGTACCTCTCTGCACCTTGGAAGACCTTTAAAAGTTCTCACAAAGTACAGGCAGTCGTGGTCGAGGCAGAGTGGAAAGCTTGGGAATGTCCATACACAAAATACGAAGACACAGTTGCACTAAGAAAGTTCCGTGAACAGATAAAAGTTGAGCTAGGAGCGAAAGATGGAGAGATAGAAGATTTCTTACTGGTCTACATGATGGATGAGATGGACCTGGGGTACAACCGACGAGAGCTGACGCAGATGGTGAAGTAACTGTATTTTTAGCTAGGACGGGGGCTTTATATACCTTTTTCTGAGAAAGGGGGTTATGCATTTCACCAGATGTGAAGAGCGTGAATCGACTGGTGAAATTCTAAACTGGCGCCGTGGCAGTTTCCTTCTTTAGACCTTGTTGTTTTGGGACTGCTATATGCTCGATCTCTGCGTTAGCTCAACTCTTAATCTATTAAAGAGTTTTATTTATTTATCCTCAGTTTGTACAAAGTACAATACATATGATGATGTAATGACACATGTCAATCATGCGTATAATCATTTACAGATGTGTTTATATTATACAACATGAAAATCTTGTTATAAGTTATTGAAGCGATACAGCAAAGAAGTAGAAAAGAAGACGTGGGAAGGCCAAGAGAAGAGGTATGCAGGGGCTCCTTCAGGGAAGTGTGGATTGATAAATTCCAGGGGAGGGGGTGGCAGACAGAGGGAGTCCAGCTGGTGCCGTGGTGGAAGGAAGCCGGCCGGCCTGCCGGTGATTTGTGCGCCGAGAAAACTTGGCAGTCTGGGGGAAGAAGTCTGTCTGGTGACAACGGGACCTGCAGCAGGGAGAACGGCGGTGACAACAGACGCGGCAAGTTGGCTGGAGGAAGTGGGCTCCGGGACTGTGTGGATTAACAAGTGGAGGACGAGGAGAAACCTACCTGGGGCGGCATTGAAGGCAAGTTAATCTTCAACTGTATATAGTTATCAATCTACTCCTTACAGCCCTGGTAATAAATCCATGGTACTAAGCTGTATCCGAAACGAACCCACATTGTTTTCTCAGAAACCTTGCACGCAAACATCGACGGCTGAGAAGAGTCGTAACATTTGGTGTCAGAAGTGGGATACAGCTTAGTTAATGTTAATTGAAGATTTTATTTTGCGCTAATTTAAAAAGAAAAATGGAAAAACTAACCGACCTCGAAATTGAAATATTCACGAAATTGCTCAGTCTGATAAGCCAGAAAGTAGATGTGCTCGGAGAAAACGTTAGATCGATTAAAGAAGGGATTACTCCATTGGAATCTCGATTGAGCCGACTCGAGCATATTCGGAATGTCAAACGTTCTGCCACACACATGTCTTGCGAAGTTCAGTTCAATGTACTACCGCCAGAAAATCCGGATGGCTTTTCAAAAACAATCACAGCAACCAATAGCCCACGTATTCAATGTCTGAGGGGACAAAAGACGATCCCAGGCGATGAAGATCCCGACAAGACCATCGCAACAAAGATCATCACGTCAGGAGACGTTGTAATTGAACTGTCAGAATCTACGCTAGAAGATTATCCCGTGATCCAGAAGTCCGAAGAGTGTCGACAGCAGGAAATGATCCAGACTGGTTGTGTAGCGGAGGAGGGTGAGCTGATCGCCTCCGACAACGGCTGTGGCACGAGTGTTTTGTATAAAATCAAGCGGACGGAAGGAGAATGCCCTCAAGGTAATATACAGAGCGAAAATTCAACCCCTGGGATTCTTTCTGAAATACTCCATGAGAACAGCAACGATCTTGGCGAGCTGCAGTGCGACAGCGTGGCTGACTTCAGCGACAGTGTCAGACTGTCAGGGACTACAGCGGCGATCCAACTGGACGGGACGGAGCTGGATGCTCCGTGGAAGTGCGACAAGGCTAGATGGTCGAAGCACCCTGAAGTTGGAGCCGGCAACCCGACTGAAAGGGATAGAGCATTGGACGCTCTGTGGAAGTCCGACGACAATGTCTGTGACGCGGAAGTCGCGCGCAATGTGTCAGCGCCGTCGTCTGCAATGCAAGCTGAAGAGATGTGCCAAGAATGTGTACCATTCATCTTCGTTCCTTCGCCCGACAAGGTGCAGATCAAGCAGCCACCGCCTAGGAAAAGTTCTACCGACCTTGAGACTGCCACGGGATCCGACACCTCCAGAAGGTTTAAGAAATTCACAGCCCTGTGCGTGGTCGGCACTAAGGAGCCCAGGTTTGAAGGGTTAGGAAAAAGAGAGCCTCTAGATCAAGAGAATGGGAAACCTAAAGAAGAAAAGGGAGGCCACGAAATGGACAGCGTGGATCAGGTGGACGAATCCACTGTAAAGATCGGCGATCTACAGCCCCGTCGTTGAAGGAAGCGGCGAAAGCGCAATACAAACGATCACAACTCTTTGTACAATGCGGCTACAGAGTGTTCACAAGGAGAATTCAAAATATCAGAAGGAAGCATCGTAGGCAGTGAAATATGGCCGCCATCTTGTGGAGAACCACCGCCCTGTGCTAGACAGCGAGACCAATCAATGGCGTCGGCACTGGTTGAGAGTGGAAAGAAAGCGCGAGTTGAGATGTGGTTCTGCAAACAAGGGTTGGTGTTAACCCTGCCGTTACGCTTCCGGGAGGCTGACGACCCTTATGTGGCCAGAGACATCAGGGAGATCAAAGGGCCGCCGATCAGCGCCTCTGGTGAAATCAGCCTTTTCGGGACGAAAAGGATTGAGAAGGGGGCAGTGAAGCGATGCAGCAAAGAAGTAGAAAAGAAGACGTGGGAAAGCCAAGAGAAGAGGTATGCTGGGGCTCCTTCAGGGAAGTGTGGATTGACAAATTCCAGTGGAGGGGGTGGCAGACAGAGGGAGTCCAGCTGGTGCCGTGGTGGAAGGAAGTCGGCCGGCCTGCCGGGGATTTGTGCGCCGAGAAAACATGGCAGTCTGGGGGAAGAAGTCTGTCTGGTGACAACGGGACCTGCAGCAGGGAGAACGGCGGTGACAACAGACGCGGCAAGTTGGCTGGAGGAAGTGGGCTCCGGGACTGTGTGGATTAACAAGTGGAGGACGAGGAGAAACCTACCTGGGGCGGCATTGAAGGCAAGTTAATCTTCTACTGTATATAGTTATCAATCTACTCCTTACAGCCCTGGTAATAAATCCATGGTACTAAGCTGTATCCGAAACGAACCCACATTGTTTTCTCAGAAACCTTGCACGCAAACATCGACGGCTGAAAAGAGTCGTAACATTATATATAATATGGGTTGTTGGTTTAAATTACCATATATCCCTTTATATATAAAAGTCAGTGTATGTATGTATGTATATATATGGGTATCTATGTCGGCTATACACGTCCACAATACGTAACTAATTTTAACAGTATATAGAGTAGAATCTGGAAAAACTTATAGTGAAAATTTCAGGTCTCTATCCCGAATATTCTTCGAGTTATTTGCAAATTGCGTTGCAAATTTGCCTTTTCGCTCGCAAGCAGCGCCTCTAGCGGTGAAGATGGGAGGTAATATCAGCTGACCTAATGTACATGTAAAACGTGTTTTGACAGGACAGAGAAAAATCTGGAAAATATATTTATCGGATTTTTAGCCAATAAAAAATAATTTGACAGGTTCTGGGCAAAAATAGTTTTTTTTTTAGTCAGAAAATGATGATGACAATATTGCTGTATCATGTTTGATAATCAGATACAAAATTATATCGGGAAAAAATCCAAAAAGCTGAGACCACGGGTGAAGCCAGTTCATTTTTGTTGTGCAGGAACAAAATTCTAACAGAAAAACATTCATTTGAGCAGAAGACACAAAGCCAGATCATTTCTTTATAAAAATATCGCTTCTCTGACACAAAGTTTGGAGCGGGACGTTTCACAAGAGTGACATCTACGGCGCCAATTTATAATTGTAACGAATAGTATTTGAATAAAAACATTTAATCGGGTAAAACCTGGGCGTTGCCCGGGTCATTCGGCTAGTATATATATAAAATTGAATGTCTGTCTGTCTGTATGTTTGTACTCTATTGATTCAAAAACAATACATCCAATCGCCGTGAAATTTTGGGATATTATTAGGTATATCCTCTGGAAGGTTTTAGGAAAATAATTTCTTGAATATCTTGAATATCCTTAGAGTTATTTGCAGATTTGTAGATTTAACTAAATGATGATGATTATTTATCGAATGTAAGATTTTCTACCTATTAATTGCGCACAAGTCGAAGTTAGTTTTATCATTAATCTACAACATATATATTGGGAGAATAGATAAAATGATGATTTTGTAATGTAGAAAATTAGGAAAGACAAAATTCAGGATGACACGGCAATTTATTTGAGATAAGAATAATGATACAATTCCAAGGCAAGATACTATTCCTTTAACTTCCAATTACCCAGGGAACCAATTAATATTGATTTTATTCAACTTATCGAGTATTTTTCAAGGGACCGGGAAAAAATGTTCACTTTATCGAGAGATTCAAATTTACGAGTTTCAAATTATCAAAATATATCTATTATTTTTTACATATGTTATATTCAAATGACATTTATGTAGGGATAATTTCATTGTTAATTTTCATTTTGATGTATTGTATACATTTGATCATTAATACATTATTATTTAGGTATTAAAACTGCCTTTTTGTTCAAAGACAGCAACGTTTGAACGGGAACAGCTAGGTGGAGCAGATAATCAAACATAAAGTTATCTTGCCAAGTATAGATTCAGTAGGGATTGAATGTTTTCTAGAATTGTTTTAACAAATGTTCGTTAGGTAAACTTTCACTAGGGTAAAACCCGGGTACATCCGCTAGTATGTGAATAAAATAATATTTAAAAGAATTCAAATGTAACATCGATTTTATATTAAATTTTATTTTCCATCAACTCCAAACTAACCCGAGAGGTCTAAATCTCCCAAGGCTTCCCTGCACCGTCGAAAAAAGAAACCTCTAGTAAAATGGCTTATCGAAATATTGAAGTTAATTAAAAATACATTTTAGAAATCCAAATTGAGCCCAAATCTTTAACGTATTTTTTTTAGCAAATTGGATAATTTTCAGGGAAATATTCAAGAAGTATTTATAGTAACGTAGAAAATTAGGAAATCCAAACTTCAGAATTACACGGCAATTTATTTAAGACAATTAAAATTGATAAAAAAACAATAGAAGCAATGAGGGAAGTTTACACAGAGCTATAAAATATATGAATATTCAAAATTAAAATATCTGTTAATAAAATAATATATACCTTGCAAACAATATAATATCGTCTTTAAATAATATATTTATTTAGGGGGAAATAAATAAATATATATTGAAAATATAATATATATACCGAACGTGGCACCTCTCCCTTTGAAAGTACATTGAACAATGCATTTAAAGCTATTGCTCCAGTACAAAATTTAGAGTTGAAGATAACGATAAAGCCACAACACCATTATTGTTAAATTCAGACAAAAAGCCCATCTGTATAGCATGGTTACGGGCTTTGACCCTCATCAGTACAGGGGCGGCTTTGATTTCATAACATTCTACAGGGTTATAAAATCGGTCGAATTTTCCAAAAAAGGTGTTTAAGATGAGAAGTGGCAAGCCGTATTTTAAAGGGGGGTGTGTATACACTACTTTTGATACAGGAATATCAATATAATCACTATGCAACAATCTTTTTTTTTTTTTTTTTCATGTTGTAAATAAACATATATAAGTTAAAAAATTAAATGCATAATTTTTATTCTTATTTTTTGTGTATGAAATATTTAAGACAAAAATGATAACCTTTGCAAGTAACCTCTATATAAAGAACAACTTTCTATTGCAAATAATTATCACATTTCTACTGACCGTAGCGTTGGGAAAATATGGATATTTGAGAATAATCGTTATTCTTTTTCAAAAACTCTCTAACAGTAAAATGATCTTTACAAATAAATTATCAGTCACCTCAATTTTGTCAACGATCGTTTTCACTGTATTCAAATAGTCAATAGTCATAGATTTATATTCAATGACCTCCACCTTACATAACCTAATCTGACCTAACCTAATCGCAACGTAAATTAACCTAACCAGGGGAAGAAATCGATGACAGGGATACACAGACGATCTAAAACAATGGACTGGACGACACACTTACGAGAAGATGAAGTGGATGGCGGAGGACCGGGAAGTATAGAGAGACCATGTGGCCCACCCTCAGTAGAGAATAGCATTGAAGGAGGAGGAGGAAAAAAAGATAGGTCTTGTTAAAATCCTTGCTATAATTATAGACAACTCTTCTCTAGCAATTCTATAAAAAATCAATGCTAACTTATCATTATTTAACTCAATATATGTTTAATCTAGCGCGCTTAATATACCCTGAACCACTCTAAACTTAATTTGACATAACTTGAAAGTCTCTGATGTCGCCCGTTATCGATATATATTTTTTAAGGAGACAGAGACAATTCGTTCACACTTGGTTATCTCGTGTGACTTTAATAAAGGTCACATGTATCAAATATCTTTCAGAGTTATTGTCTGAATACCGATATACATTCTAAAAGGCAGAACTTTTTAAATTTTGTCCATGAGTGTATTTTATACAAAATATACGCTAACCTTGACGCTTTCACGAAGGAATGTGTGGCCATTGGAAATGCGTCGGACCAGGAAACTGTTGTTGAGTTCTGCGTTGAATGGAGTATAGTAGCTCCATCTATGCTTCATTTCTTCCTGTGGTGAATCTGTATAAGACCGGTGGTCTTATCGAAGCTGTAAGTGTATTTTACAAAAATAAATTCCTGTATATTGTCACAGAATAAATATTCTGTGGTGGTCTACTCTGCAAATTAAATTCCGCGTCATCATCCTGATGATAAGTCAGCATTTTATTTGTAAATAGTGTGTGGATATATCTCGGTTGGATTGAGCTATCTGTAAAATTTGTAAATACTTTTCTTTCTGAAATAAATTATTTTATGACTACCCGCTCTGGTCTTGTATACAATACAACAATGGAGCAGTGAACAACAACAACAAAAATCTTTATTAAGACCTTTAAGTCTTATACAGATTCTCCAAGAAAAAATGTGGGATACATGCAGGAAAAAAGTAATAGTACCTTAATGGTAATATGATATTTATATACGGGTAAAATTATATAAAGACAATCAATCTAATAGATTAGTCTGGATAAATGCAATGGATCAGTCTACAGTCGAAGCAAAACCATTCGTACAGGAAGACGTAACAATATGAGGGTTTACGGTAACATTCTATTATGGTTAATATGAAAGACGGAAGTTTAACAAATTGGGTCTTGAGAAGAACCAAAGAAGCGATCAACCGAGGAGCAGGAGAAGACAATTAAGAAGTTGTGAAAACAAAGTTTTTCAAGGACATCGCCAAATGTGTTAAGTAAGTAGAGAAAGAAAGAGTAAATATTTGGGAAAAATAACAAAGATGCGATATCTATGTATTTATTCTCAGATACTTATCAACATATTGGGTGTGTTAATGGAAGTTTGGCGTGTCAGGGGAATTTGCCTAGAAACTTCTGGTTCCTCTTAATAGAATCTGATTATATCTATATATACATATCTCCCCTTATATATATATATGTGAAAAAATAGTACAAATGTGATATTGTACTGGGATAAGGTGAATAACTTAAGAAAAAGGCATCTCCTTATCGTGCAAATGAAAGTTGCTGATGGCAGGCGCCATCTATCGGAATAAATATCAACTATTCTCGTTGATTTTTAATTATTCCGGAATTGGCCAAATACCCATTCTTGATTAATCAAGAAAAGCTAACCACGTGTACTGGGATAAGGTGTATAACTTAAGAAAAAGGCCGATTCCGGAATAATTAAAAATCAACGAGAATAGTTGATATTTATTCCTATAGATGGCGCCTGCCATCAGCAACTTTCAGTTGCACGATAAGGAGATGCCTTTTTCTTATATACACAGGTGTCCAAAAAATAAGAAACTTTTGTTTTTAATGATATGTTTTAAAATTTACAACGCTAAAAGCTAAAAAGTAATTTAATTAGGTATTTTAAGTCGTAGAATTTATTTATCGCAACCATTCGATTCGGTAAAATTGAAAATATGCAAATTTTTGCTTGTCTTTATAAGTGTGCTATTTGGCGTGTCGTTTACCCCATCTAAGAATTGTCCAATTATAATTTTATTTAATCCTTAGTTATTTATGAGTTTACGAAAAATTCTAGCAGATGATTTAAAATGGAGAGCTGTTGGAAGAATGGAGGCAGGGCAATCACAAGTTGAAGTAGCAAAATGGCTAAATGTGAATAAATCTGTGGTCAGCAAAATATGGAAACAGTTCATTGAGACAGGAACCATCAAAAGAAAAGAAGGTTCTGGTAGAAAAAGAAAAACAGCTACCTCTGAAGACCGTTATCTGGTCGTAACTGCCAAGCGCCATAGGAATATGACAGCTATTCAACTCTCTAATGAACTCTCAAGTGCTACTGGAACGAGAATTTCAAGACAAACTGTTTACCGAAGGCTTCACGAAGGTGCTCTTTATGCAAAACGACCAATGGTCTGTATCCCTTTAACCTCTGCTCACAGGAGAGCCCGCTTGAATTGGTGCTTGGAACATCACGCCTGGACTCATGATCAGTGGGCCAATGTTCTCTTCAGTGACGAGTCAAGATTTAGTTTAAACACAGATTCTCGACGAGTTTTCATCTGTAGGGAGCCTGGAACCCGCTATCATCCCAGTAACATCAGGGAAATAGACAGTTTTAGAGGGGGCAGTCTCTTAGTCTGGTCTGGCATCAGTTCTAGCAGACGCACACCCCTCCACATTTTTTCTGGGGGCACTTTAACTGCCCAAAGGTACAGGGACGAGATCCTTGAGCCCTATCGAAGACCTTATAGAGATCAAATTGGTCACAATTTAATTTTTAAGGACGATAATGCTCCTCGCATAGGGCTAGGCTAGTCAATGAATATATCCAGAGTGAGAATATTCGAAGGATGGATTGGCCAGCCAGATCTCCGGACCTGAATCCAATAGAGCATGTGTGGAATGCTCTAGGGAGGCGTATTGGAGCTCGTCACTCCTCTCCCAGAACCCTCGTTGAGCTAAGAACTGCTCTATTGGAGGAGTGGGGTTTACTACCCCTGGACCTCCTCCAAAGCCTGGTAAACAGTATGAGGGCTCGCTGTGAGACCTTGATAGCTGTTAGAGGTGGTCATACTCCCTATTGATATCTTATTTCTTTAAGATCTGGAACCTTAGCTTTGGGTATGTTGGTAATAATTTGCATATTTCATAATTTCATTTTTTTTCATATAGCTAGTCAAATTTTCCATAGTTTAAACTATTTGTATACTAAATTGTATAATAAATTAGCTTTTGAGAAATTTAAATATTGGTTAAGTTTCTTATTTTTTGGACACCAGTGTATATATGTGTGTGTTGTATCAAGGTGTTTATTATTTTATTAGCAGAGTATCATTTTTGATTTTATATTTTGTTACTCGTTATTTTTTTATCATTCATAATTACTGTTTCATTCTGAAGTTTGTCTTTCCTAATTTTCCACGTGGCAATAAGTCATATATGTAGTCAAATGAGATTGTTTCTAACTGATCCATACCATTTACATGTTAATTTCGTTTACATTTTTTTTTATTATCCCTTGTACACGTTGCCATGATAATCATGGTGGTTAGAAGTTGTTAATTGCGTTTAGATGTTAACACACGTGAAAGGTAGTTCGACTTTGCACTTACAAGTGTGCCAGAGCCCCCGTTTGGTTACTTTCACTCGCTGGTGGGGTTGGACCATTGCAAGAATCGGAGACCTTTGGAGCATTTTTTTAATCAGAAAAAAGCGCCCAATGCAGGATTCGATCCCGGGTCGTAGGGTCGAAAAACAACGGTTTAGACCACTCGTTTATCGACCCCTCCGTTGACAATAAACTGCTTAACTAGATATGATAATTTGCTTTAAAAATGAGGTAAATATATAATTGATAGACCAGAATACATTTGATTTATATAAATGCATATCTTTAACTTTTTATATTTTATTTCTAACGTTTCGACCACACGATGTCGCCCTTTTTAAGGAGAGCTGTATTTCCTATTGTTTACTTTCTATTTAATTCTTGAGAAAAGTAAACGATAGAAAAAATAATTTATCCAAAAGGGCAATTACGGGTCGCTGATTGAAGATATTGTTACGACTCTTTTTTTTTCAGCCGTCGATGTTTGCGTACAATGTTTTTAGGAAACAATGTGGTTTAGTTGTGGATGACAAAAGTTACTTCTTTTGCGGGTTATCACACAAAAATGGAATAAGCTAGGCACTAAAATAAATGTACCTTAATACACAGAAAAGCGTACACTCAAGAGTACAACACCAACAACAAAAAGGAAATAAATAAAAACTAGCGATTTGTAAAATAAAATAAAAAAAGTACTTAGCTTTATTGTAGCGTTGGTAGGGAGCGGACCGGGGTTTCACAGGTATGCGAGGAGAATCCAGACAAGCACACAGAGAACGCTATAAGCGTCTCCACTCGAACACCACTTCACGACTCCTCGCATTCCGTTTCAACCCCCTTTTATGTACAAACATGGCCACATTCGTCCAATGAGAAGGAGTGGGAGATCAGTTCGACTTAACAGATAAACAACATTCTTTCGGCATAACTGAGAAGATTAAAACTGAAATGTTTGTCAAATAATTTGACAAAAGGTATCCTCCCAAAAAAAAAAAAAGAAACTAACCAATCTCCCAAACATTCCCATTGTCCCGTAAGGAAAACCTCCCGCTGTCGGGTGGGAAAAAGCTCACGGGAGCCAAGTTATAAAATTACAAAAAAAAACTAAAGAGAGGAGATGTGAACAACCGGGTCGCTCAATAAAAGTGCCTTCCGTCTTGTTCCTCCCAAAAGAAACGTCAAAAAGAAAAATCTGCGCAAACTACGTGAGTTACCATGAGGGATTACCAAGCACACACATATATAATATGCTTTAGTAGACAGAGTTTAATAGGGAACCAATAAGCTCTGATCTGGGACCGGCTGGGTATGTTGGGTAGAGGCTTAGGAAACTGACCGACGCTCACTTGATGAGAATCGAATGATCCAATTCCATTCAGTTCTCTCAAGTCCAAGAGCTAAAAGCTCTTCTTAACGCCTGTTTATAAACGCTTTCATCCTATCAACATGTACAACTTTCACATCGTTCATGGTGACCCCTCTTACTCTGAAGTTAACATCGGAGACCCTAGCTTCCACATGGAAAGGCCCATAGAAGTTGGAGTAACCTTCATTCTTAGGAACCGCTAGCATTACCAGGTCTCCTTTGTCGAATCTTCTGGAATAAGGTGGCCTAGGATTCATAAGCTTTTTAACAGAATTATCTGACATAAAATGTCTGACAGTTTCCTTTGCTTTCCGCATCACCCTTAACCTCTCAGCCCAGGTAGGCTTTCTAAAACTATTAACAGACCCAGCGCTACGCTCACAGTTTCTGTTAAACTCAGTAGGTGGCAACTTTACAGCCTCGTTTTCAATGCGCTTCACTGATTTCTCCTTGAAGGAGCTTGAAACCATCGGTCTATGCACAATGGCAACGTAGCTAAGGTCTACATAATCTCGGTCTTCTGGTTTCAAGGTAATCATGTTGCAACGCTCCCGTATGGCAGGCAACGGGATATTGAATCTCCTTATATCATTGATTCCCAGAATCCCTTCGTAGGCCTTATCTCCGAGTGACATTAGCCAAAACCTTATCTCTCCCAGCTCACTGCCGTTTTCGTTACCAACTCTACAGGTTTTAACACGTGTAAGTGTCTGCTCGTGGCCTGTGACTGACACTATACGTAAGTTTTAAGTGCATCGTCCCAATTCTCCTTCAAGACCTTGCACTTTTCAGAATCAATAATACTGACTTGGCTTCCTGTATCATATAACAGGTTCCACATATTGCCGTTAATATTCACCTTAACTATTCGCAGATTCCCATACGGATCTCCGCCATATGAACGTATGTTCACTATCTCTGCATTGTCGAGAGTATTGCGGTTGGCAAACATAGAAGACTGTCTTGAGCAATCACTAGCTATATGTCCTAATCTACACTCAGGTGGACTCAGCTTGATTTCGTCCAACAGTTTAGTCAGTTTTTCTATCTAACCTCTAAGGTTTTTAATATCATGATCATTTTCGTGCTTCATCCTGTTTATACTGGAACTAAGCATCTTCATCTCACCCTTACTTAATGCTATTTATTTCTTCATCAACCCCTTCTACTGAACATACCCCTTTCATAACAACAAAAAACAACAACAAAAAAGCCTTTATTTAGGGTCACTGACCCTATACAGGATTCACCAGAGGTATGCATAAGAACAAAGCAGTTAGACAAAGGAAATAACGATATATACAGAGTAAGAAGAAAAAGAAAAAAAAACAAGAAAAGAAAAAAAAAAGAAAGAGGGAAGCAAGAAATCAACACAAAAAGAGTAGCAGTAAGAAAGTGAGGAGTGAGTATCACTTGGCCTTCTTCTGAGATATGGACTTGTGGAAACCATAAAACGCCGTAGCAATATACTTATTCTGGGTCATATTGTCAATTATTGATGGAAGTGAAGCACAGAGTTGCCCAGTTTTGAGCATAAGGGTTCTTCTTTCAGAGCAGGGCAATCAAAAATATAGTGAGTGATTTCATTTTTCAGTTTTGAATTACAGAAGGTACAAGTCGGGTCCTCACCGCATAGCATCTTGGTGTGGTTTTCTCTAAAAAAACTTGAAAGTATTCTAACTTGTGCGAGTAGTCTTACAACCGGGAAAGGAAAATCCCCTAAAAGGTATCCCTCCGTCATGAAAGATATGTGAATGTCTTTGTAGTGAGAGTATAGTTTAGATTTATCCATTCTTGTAAGGTCGTTTTGTATAGATTGGTCTGCCGCTGTTTTTAAGAGCCCTGTAATCGCGCTCCTCAGCGTTTCAGGGTCATCACAGGAAACAAGTGCAGGAGATCCATTATTGTTAAGCAGATTGGTGAGCTTTTTAATGAAACCGATGGGTGTGCCCGAAGCATTAGACAGTTCCCGTGTTCTATTAAAACATATACGTGGCAATCTGTCACTGCTCATATTCAACACCTGCAGCCAATACTTCAGGGTTAATTTTAAGGCTGTTACACTCAATGAGATACGACCGGTTTCTAATCTGATTAGGTAGCCTAACCCCTTTCATAAAGCTGCAACGGTGTTCTAAACTATCCTCCGTGGCCATGACACTGACTGCTTTGTCTATTGATTTAGCCTCACTGCGAACAATAGCCTCTTTATACTTATCGAGCATATTTTCGAGGAAGATTTCGAACACTAGGCTATCGTCAAATCTGTACTATACTTTATCTCTAATGGCCACGAATATTTCTTTAAAAGCCATAGGACTTTCCCCAACTCTCTGCTTAAGACCTTCTATTAATTTAAGGCATTCCCTTATACCACGCGCCTTTTTAGAGTACAATATGTTCAGTTTACTAACAATACTTTCGAAACTGCTATCGTTACGGTTACCCACCTCCTCTAAGCTCAACCTAACTTCAGGGGATAGAGCCTCGAACATAAGCAGTGCCTTGACCTCAAGATCCCTTTTGCCTACCAGAGCTTTAAGCTCGACTTCCCGAATGAAAGACTCGAGACTAACCCCATTAAACACTGACAAGTTGAGCATTGAGTTCACAAACATGATGTAGTACAAAAATAATAATAATAAACCACTCAATCAGAGAAAAAACGCACGTAAAAATTACAGATATTTACGCGTGCAAACACCAGTAATCCTGGCAGGGCTCACCAATGACAAAAGTTACTTCTTTTGCGGGTTATCACACAAAAATGGAATAAGCTAGGGCCTAAAATAAATGTACCTTAATACACAGAAAAGCGTACACTCAAGAGTACAACACCAACAACATAAAGAAAGGAAATAAATAAGAACTAGCGATTTGTAAAATAAAATAAAAAAAGTACTTAGCTTTATTGTAGCGTTGGTAGGGAGCGGACCGGGGTTTCACAGGTATGCGAGGAGAATCCAGACAAGCACACAGAGAACGCTATAAGCGTCTCCACTCGAACACCACTCCACGACTCCTCGCACTTCGTTTCAACCCCCTTCTATGTACAAACATGGCCACATTCGTCCAATGAGATGGCGTGGGAGATCAGTTCGACTTAACAGATAAACAACATTCTTCCCGCATAACTGAGAAGATTAAAACTGAAATTTTTGTCAAATAATTTGACATGGATACGGCTTAGTTCGATTTACTTTATTACCAGGAGCTGTTAATGGAATTGAGAATTAGGTTCACTTAGATGGACTTGTCTCAAATATACGCAACGAGAAGGATCCTCCTTGTTTACGGCCGGCTCCCGTCCAGGTCGGACAAGCTTTTCTGGCACCGTCTTGCAGGATCATCCACACGCTTGGAGGCAACTCGCCGCTTCCTCCACTCGCCGCAGATGTAACAGACTGTCCTTGATCCCTAACTGGAATGATTTTTTGGCGCCTGTTCCCCTCACACATGGCACCTCAAATCCACCCACCTTTCCCAAAATTTACTCTGGAATCTTGGTCTCTCGGATAGCTTGGACGCCGTGAGTGCAGTTACTAGCAACCAATCGACAGGCAAACGTCCTGAATAGCGGTAGTAAATGTTTTTAAGAGCCACGTGTCGAGGATTATGTCGATCCACGCGTTCTGACGTCCCTCTAGCCACGCCGGCACCCTTCAAATCTGCGGCATTGCCATTTTCCAGCCCTCTGTGCCACAGCTGGTGCACCGCGTCTAGGTACGTGTCAGCTGCTATTTGACGTATGGACTAACAGGCCCTTCTCAGCCAGATCACCACGCCCTTCCTAAAATTGTCCGTCTGCTGGAACTTCCTCCGTTGGTGGCGACTTAGCATTCTCTGCTTTTTTATTGGTTCTCCGAGACCAGCAGAAAATTTCTGCAATGATCCCTCTGGTAGTAATTACGGCACGTCTATAGCCAATTCTGCAGGTTCCATACCTTATATCGATCTTCACATGCGAATCAGAGCTATTGTTTTGCCATCATTTGCATAACTTAATGTGAAGCGTCTACTTTAAAAATTGCATAATTTCCAGTACACTCTTTCTTGCTGCTGCCCATTTCAATATCTTGACAACAGAGGTTCACAAAATACAAAAGAATAGATCCTGGCTGAATATATATAGTAAGAAATACATAAAAATTACCTAATACAGTTAATCTAATTTAACCCTAAATCAAATCAAAAAGGAATTAGAGGTTAAAAAAAACTAAATATTTACAGCAAAATGAACCACCCCCATTATACGAGGGGTGTCCCATAAGTCCGTGGCCCGACATATAAAGAAAATGACTAATAAAATTATTATGATTTATCCTTCAACATAATCCCCTTTAAGGTCTTTCCCTTTTTTTTCCAGCGATGTTCTAATGCTTTTATACCCTCCAAAAAGAACGATGTTTCAAGTGACTCAAAAAATGAGGTTACAGCATCAATGACCTTTTCATCTGACCTAAAAGAAATGCCAGAAAGTGATTTTTTCAAATGAGGAAATAGATTGAAGTCAGACGGAGCTAGATCTGGTGAATAGGGTGCATGTGGTAAAAGTTCAAAGCCAGAATCATAAATAGTAGCCATGGCTTGCAGCGACCGATGACTCGGAGCATTGTCTTGATGGTAAACAATCTTCCTGGACAGCTTTCCTCTTCTTTTTTTCTTTAATAGCTTCTCGTAGTTGCTTCACAAGATTGCATAATAATCGCCAGTGATGGTTTGACCCTTATTCAGAAGGTCTAGAAGAAGTACACCCTCGGAATCCCAAAAGACAGACACCATAACCTTCCCTGCTGATGGAACTGTCTTGGCTTTCTTGGGGGGAGGGGAACCGGAGTGTCTCCATCGCATGGATTGTTGCTTGGACTCTGGTGTAAAGTGATGGGCCCAAGTCTCATCCATGGTAACAAATCTATTAACAAATTCCTCTGGATTGGCTTCAAAAAAACGCAAGATTGCCGGAGATAACTTTCTCCTTACAGCCTTTTGATCGGGTGTCAAAAGTTTGGGAACCTAACGGGTAGAAAGCTTCCTGAGGCCCAAGTGTTCTCTCATGATCCGATCCACTGTTGTTTTTGGAATACCCAAGGTCTCTTCTATCTGACGAACTGTCATTCTTCTGTCCAACATAACCAAATCATGTATCTTGTCGATGTTTTCTTGAGTAACTGACTCAACAGGTCTTCCTGGTCCATGTTCGTCTTCGGTGCTGATCCTCCCTAATTTAAACGCAGCTACCCATTTTATTTACTGTGCTATAGGAAGGAGCATCTTCCCTTAATATATCCACCATATCTTCATAGATTTCCTTCGGTGAAATTCCTTTCTTACAAAGATATTTTATTACAGCACGAATCTCGTTTGTCTACATTTTAGATGATTCCAATTTCTTGTCCTCTTTCCGAACCTACAACAAAAAAAAAAAACGGTTAGTTCTAGAAACTTAAAAATGTACACATCTTTATACAAGGCTTTAAGGTATATTTGGTAAAATTTATTAGTTTCTAAGATTTCGTTCTCATGGTCGGGCCAAGGACTCATGGGACACCCCTCGTATCTTAAATTTATATTATACCCAAAATGCATAAAAATCCGTTTAAATTTAGAACTATAACTTCCTGCCTAAATTTTAACTTGAGCAACTTAGACCTTCAATTATCTTCATCCTTAAAATTCATTACAAAAAAATATCCGCAACAAAAAAATAATAATTTTGTAGATTCAGACAAAATTTGTCTTTGATTTGTCGGATCTTAAAATCAAAGTTACTAATCTTTTTTATTTTCAGAATTCATATTATACAAAAAACTTTCAATATCCCATTAATACACAATTTAAAAAATATATTTTTGCCTAATTACAAATAATCAGAATTACCTTTGAAAACAGTACTGAAATTCAGTTATATCAAAACAAAAAAATCTAATTTATAATCAAAAAGAAGGAGTACCAATGAGTACTTCATCTAGTCCACTTTCGGCCAACCTCCTGTTGTTTTGGTACGAGAAAGTGAATTCTTCTCTTGTAACAAATTTAACTGGTGGTTATTCCCTTATGTAGATGGCATCATTATTTTTAACAACAAAAAATTATCACAATTTATAGAGAATATTCATCCTTCCTATTTGAATTTAAAAATAATTAATGAATAAAAAATACATTTTATAAAAAGCTTTCCATTGCAGAAAGGGCAGTAGAAATTGTTTAATTTGTAAAAGAATCATACGCGTCTATAATAGTTTCGAATTTTCATAACAGATGGCGCACTAATGCATCAAGATAAGTTTATATTATTATTTTTGAGGTGAATATTATGAATGTATCAATAATTGTTTTAATTATTCAACGGCAAGATTTAACAACGGAACCAATAATTTAAATCGGCTTTGACACGTCATGAGCTTGTCCAAAAAAAAAAAAAAACGGGATAACGAACCGGGATATTCTTCAATCAAATAGAAAAAAGTAATCTAAAAAGTGAGCAAAATTTACCCTTATTATAAATTTTATAATTTTCCTTTATATATATGTGTGATTTATGTTGAAATTTAAGCTTATGTTTTTTTTTTTTTTCTTATGAAAGAATATTGTATTAATGAATAACTGCATTATATAAGCATTATAACTAAGAGATGGATTCAATCCATCTAATTTCCTGGTTGAATAAGTTTGATAAGGAAGTCATGCATTAAACATTTTAACTGAGAGGGTTGAACATTTTCCTTTTTCTCATTTCAATCCATGCGATTTCTTGGTTGAAGAGGTTTGGTAAAGTGGTAAAGTGAGTTAAAGTGGCCGCGCGCGGGGCGAGAGAAACCACTGCTCAGGTCTTTTTCTTAAGAGGCTCGCCTGAATATCATCACCTTTCAATTGGTCTAACCTTTAAATTTTTCATTCCCCCTGTTAATTATTTTTATATTAAACCATTTACAGATAGGAATAATTAACAGTTACAAAATGCAAAGTAAGATTTGACAATAAAGGGTTTACTATATTTCTTCAGTGCCGATTCCTCGCAAAGTTTTCTGCCTTGGTTTTTTGTTAATTTTGTTGCATTCTCTACTTATATTAAAATTATTTAATCTACAACATAATATATTTATAGTTATATAACAAATTAGATAGATGTTAGACAAGATTACCTTAATAAATTTTGTTCCCTATCTGTTTTGATCTTATCGTCGACATATCGAAGGTATTTGAAAACTCTTGGTTCTTTATTCTTTATTTCGACTTAGAGCGCCATGTCCCCCTAGGGACAATTGCACCTTAAAGATAAACAAAAATTTTGAAAGATAAAAAAAGAAAGCTATTTTAAATATGTACAGAATTAGTATGCAAGTTAGTTAGATGAAAGGATTAAAAATAGATATATCAACACAATGATATATGTACAAAGGGTTGGTATGCAAATTTAGTTAAATGAAATAAAATTGTAAAGTATTGTGTGTATTCGAGAAAAAGCAATTTACAAATCAAAAAAAAAAAGTTTTAAGGAATATTTTAAAATAAAAATATGCTAGATATTAGAGAATTATTCAAATAAAACAATACTAAAAAGAGTTAATTTCTAAATAAAAGCGTTCCAATGAAATTTAGTAGTTTTTTTATAAAATTCAAAATAAATCTGGAAAATGAGTTGAATTTCATATATTTGTCTTTTGTTAAAATTAGATCAAACGGGTTTGATACATTTAGTCCATTGTTTATTCTATACTCTTGGAAGACGGTGTAACGGCAGCTGGCATGCCTATATAGTAAATTATCAGTGAGCACATATTTATCACTGATGATACTCTGTGCAGTTGCCTTTTGGACGGATTGTAATATATAAACATATGTCTGATAATTAATATGCTATATCTGATGTTTGCCTAAAAGAAATAAAGTCTTTATTTTTTAAACTCCAAGTAATTCTTGCTGATTAACGTCAACCAACAAATACGAGGACGTTACATGGTGGCAGCGGCGCTTGTAAACAACACCACGTGGTAAGAACAATTTATTAATTTCCAATTTCTTAAAGTATTTCAGAACATCTCTAATTGCATGTTCAAATAAAATTCAAATTGCATAAGAATATATACAAAAATAATTTAATTTACAAGCAAGAAGAAATAAGTGTATTTTTAGAAAAAAAAATTACAATAACAACAACATGGCGGAAAATGCTATTCGACCTCCAAAACAAATAGGCCTAAATGAACTAAACAAAGAGGGCTGGGAATCTTGGCTTGAAAGCTTTGAATGGTATGAAATTGCTACTCAATTAAGTAGTAAAGCACCAGAGGTACAGGTTGCTATCTTTATGGCTGCAATGGGACGAGAGGCGCAAAATATTTTTAAATCTTTCACCTTAAATAATGCAGATAAAAATAATCTGAGCATTGTAAAAGACAAGTTCAACAACTATTTTTCTCCAAAGCTGAACACTACAATTGAAATATTCAAATTCAATCAGATGAAACAGAAAGAAGTTGAATCATTTAATGATTTTCTGACTAGGATCAAATTACAGATAGCAAACTGCAAATATGCTGTCATGTCTGATGAACTACTTAAAGATCGAATAGTTGTAGGAATTATCAACAATGAAATAAGAGAAAGACTTCTTAGTGAGGCTGACCTGAATCTGGAAAAAGCCACACAAATTTGCATAGCATGTGAAAATGCCACAAACCAAATGAAACATGTACTATCCGACTAAGACAAACAAGTTGCTGTGACAAAGATAAACAGTAAGAAGTGGGAAGATAGAAAAGAGCCGAGGAAAGAAAACACCACTAACCAAAGTCACAAAATAATAGAAAACTGCAGAAATTGTGGTAGATCCCACAAAATCAACCATGTCCGGCATATCAAAAGAGATGCAACAAATGCAAGAAACTCAACCATTTTGCTAATATTTGCAGATCCAAGAACACAAATTCATACAAAGTCAGACAAATTGTTGGGTCACCAGAACCTGAAATGATTCAAGAATTTGTAATCCAGTTAGTTGAAAACACCAACCTGACAGAAGATTGGTATGAAGAAGTAAAAATCAAAGGCAAAAAGGTAAACATGAAACTAGACACAGGTGCACAGTGTAACGTGTTGCCACTCAGCCTGGCAGGGAGATTAAATCTGGAAATCCAAAGGTCTCCAGTAAAAAGTTTAATTTCCTTTTCAGGACATCGAATTCCTGTCGAAGGACAAAGTCTAGCAATGTGCATGGTGAAAAACATGACTGCCTACATACGTTTCATCATATCCAGAGATAACACATGTCCCATCCTAGGCAGACAAACCTGTTCCAATTTAGGTCTTGTCAAGCGAGTAAACACCTGTCAAGCAATTACACAGGGATACCAAGAATTATTCGAAGGGATAGGATGTTTGAAAGGATATAAATACGAGGCAAAGTTTCAGACTTCCGACATGAACATGCAAGTAAGACCACCCAGACCTATTCCTCTATCTATTAAAGAAAGAGTAAAGTAAGAACTTGAGTAAATGGAAGACAATGGGAGTATAAAGAAAGTAAATTACCCTAGCCCCATCTCCAGTCAGATGGTTATAGCAAAACAGAAAGGAAAAATACGTATATGCATTGACCTATCGGATATCAATAAAGTAATTCTAAGAAGCCATTTCCCATTACGGACTTTTGATCAGATTGCAGTAAACCTGCATGGTTCAAAATACTTCACAAAGTTGGATCTGAAGAAAGGATACTGAAAGATCAAAGTAGCCCCCAACTCACAACGCTACTTTACCTTCAGCACTCCGTGGGGAAGATATATGTTCTTGAGAGTTCCCTTTGGAATTAAAACTGCTCCAGAAATATTCCAGAAAATCATGGCAGACTTACTCCAAGACCTTGAGGGTACAGAAAATTCAATGGACGATATCCTGATTCATGCTCCGGATCCACAGACCCTGGAAATAAGGACAAGAGCTGTACTACAGAGGCTTAAAGAAAATGGAATCAAACTGAATAGAGATAAATGCAAATTTCAACTTCAAGAAGTCCAATTTTTAGATCATATTGTCACGACAGAAGGCATTAAAATTGACCCTGAGAAAGTGCGTGCAATAGGAGAAATTAAGTCACCGAGCAACAAGCAAGAACTACAACGTCTCTTAGGAATGGTACAATACCTGAGCAGGTTCATCCCTAGCCTTGCAGAGAAAACCAAAAACATGAGGATGCTTTTGAAAAAAATATACACCTTGGCTATGGGACGAATCTCTCGATTGTGATCTCTTAGAGATCAAGACTTTGCTCAGAACTGCACCAACTCTGAAATTCTTTAATCCCAACGGAAATCTGACACTTTCAGTAGACGCTAGTTCATATGCCCTTGGAGCGGTTCTATTACAAAACGGAAAGCCCATAGCCTACGCTTCATCAGCTCTCAACTCCACTCAGCAGAACTACGCACAGATAGAAAAGGAAGCTCTTGCCATCAAATTTGGATGCGACAAATTCCATCAACTCATTTATGGCAAAACTGTTGACGTCGAGACGGACCACCGTCCTTTAGAAACCATATTCAAGAAGCCATTAAGCAAAGCACCCCCGAGGCTCCAGAGAATTTTTCTACAGATACAACAAATTGATCTCAGGATTAAATACAAGAAAGGAAAAGAACTGCTAACAGCTGATCTACTAAGTAGAGACTGCTCATATGAAGACACCTACTTGGAAGAAAACTTCGAAGTACTGATAACCACCCCGACAAATAAGTCAAGCTATGAAGAACTGCAAGCTCTTACAAAATAGGACCAAGAACTACAAGAACTAAAAAAACTAATCTTATATGGCTGGCCAAACTACAAATCAGCAGTCCCTGAAAGCTGCAAGAAATACTGGCCATATAGAGATGAACTCTCGACAAACGAAGACCTAATCTTCAAAGGTAGCAGAGTCTTCAAGTTAATCCACGAAGGACACCAAGGAACAAACAGCTGCTTGAGAAGGGCCCGAGACTCAATATACTGGCATGGCATGTCCCAAGACATCATCAACACAGTAGAAAATTGTAGGACTTGCCAAGCGAATCAGAGGAACAAGACAAAAGAACCAATGATCATAAAAGAGATACCGAGTCTTCCTTGGGAGATAGTCGCAGCTGACATTTTTTCAATAAAAGGAAAAAATTACCTGTTAATAACAGATAACTACTCTGGATTCATTGATTTCAAAGAAATGAAGACAATGAACTCTGCAGAAACTATTGAATCTCTTAAAAAATGGTTTAGCGTACATGAAATTCCCAGACTCCTGGAAACTGATAATGGACCAAACTTTACGTCCAGGGACTTTAAAGACTTTCAAAAGAAGTGGTTGTTCGACCACCAGACATCAAGTCCTCTATATCCTAAATCAAACGAACGGATTAGCAGAGAGAGCGGTACAGACAGCCAAGAACCTCATCAGGAAGTGTTTGGATTCAGGACAAGAAGTGGAACTAGCACTTTTGAACTTTTACAACACTCCTAGAGATGACCTTCCTTCACCGGCTAGGTGTCTGTTCAGTCGCAGGACCAGAACCCTCCTTCCCACTAGCACTCATCAGTTGGAACCAGAAATCCAAAAGGGACATACACAAAACCTAAGAAATAAGCGGAAGAAGCAGAAAACACACCACGATAAGACAGCTAAGACAACGCGAAGCTTCAAGGAAGGTGAAAAGATAATGCTGAAACAGCATCACAGTGAATGGATCCCTGCCAGAGTTACCCAAGAAGTAGCTCCAAGATCATATAAAGTGCAAACACCTACTGGTGAATACCGCCCTAACAGCTCCTTCATGCGACATACGAATCTGGAGAGTCCCGGAGATCCCCAAGTCAACTCTACCGGAAGGACCTGGCCCGAGCGGTGATAAGGAACAGGCTCAAGTTCCTGAAGAACTCAAAACTTCTACAAGACCATTCTCAGGCCAGGAACCCAGGAGTGATCACCAGAACGCGGAGCACAAGAACGGCACCCTGCCCATTACAACAAGGTCCGGGCGGATCATCAAGCCACCCAAACGATTTGAAGAATGAATTTCTTCAAAGGGGGAGATGTAACGGCAGCTGGCATGCCTATATAGTAAATTATCAGTGAGCACATATTTATCACTGATGATACTCTGTGCAGTTGCCTTTTGGACGGATTGTAATATATACCACATGTAAACATATGTCTGATAATTAATATGCTATATCAGATGTTAGCCTAAAAAAATTAAGTCTTTCTTTTTTAAACTCCAAATACTTCTTGCTGATTAACGTCAACCAACAAATACGAGGACGTTACAGACGGGGCAATTTAGCAGCACATGAATAGAAGTTTGTTCCTCACATCCACAGAAGCATCTTGAATCTTGCACTGCTTTGATAAATTTTAAAACCTTCTAAAATTTCCGTGATTTGTAATAAATTGAGAGTTGTGGAAATTTGCCCGAAAATATTTTGAAATATTAGGGGGAAAGAAACTTTGAAATGTTTTGTTAGTATTTTTCTTCAAAAGTGTCATTTTATATTTTATAAAATTTTCAATTATGTCTGGAATATCCAAATCCTATCGCTGTTGATCCTCAATCGATAAATTATTCAGATCATATTTTATATTTCTGGATTCCATATAATCCGTAATCAAAGGAATATTTGCAAGGGTATGTACACAACTATAGCTAATTGTTTCATAAGTTTGTGTACACCATAATAATATTTGATATTGAAGTGAGTTAAATTTGTGTACGTAATTTTTACTTATAAATTTACACCAGACGTCAGTTCCATAAGTGAGTATCGGTCTGAAGATTGTTTTGTATAAAATGAGTCTTGGTGCTTAGTCCCCAAGATTTGCCACATATCGAAAAAAGTAAATGGTAACTTTGATAGACATTGGCTGATGTCAAATCAAATATGTAATAAGATGAGTGTCTGGTAAGCCTGTTGTAGAATCCTGTCGACTAGCTGTAATGTGGTGAGGTATCCAATCGACTTAAACCATGGTGTGTTAACCGAGAGGAACAGTCAGGATGTAGAGTTTTCCAGTACCTCTCTGCACCTTGGAAGACCTTTAAAAGTTCTTACAAAATACAGGCAGTCGTGGTCGAGGCAGAGTGGAAAGCTTGGGAATGTCCACACAAAAAACGAAGACACAGTTGCACTAAGAATGTTCCGGGCACAGATAAAAGTTGAGCTAGGAGCGAAAGATGGAGATAGAAGAGTCCTTACTCGTCTACATGGTGAATGAGGAGGACCTTGGTGACAACCGACGTGAGCTTGCGCTGAGGGTGAACTAACTGTGTAGTGACTGTAAAGGGACTGTATTTATAGGTTAAGAACGGGGGGGCCTTAGGTGACAGGGGGCCGTTTCTGAGAAAGGGGGCTTTGCCTGTCACCAGGTGTGAAAGGGGGGTTTGCATTCCACCATATGTGAAGTGTGGGTGGTCTGGTCCATTTTTAGAGCTTGTTGTGGGAATTCTAAATCTATCTGATTTTGACGTTGTGACTTCTATCTCTTGCTTAGCTCAACTTTTAATCTATTACAGATTTTATTTATTTATCATCAGTTTGTACAAATTACATTACATATGATGATGTAAAGACACATGCCAATAATATGTATAATCATTTACAGATGTGTTTCTATTATACAACATTAAATCTTATTATAAGTTATATACACTATGGGGTTGTTGGTTTAAATTACCACATATATATATATATCACAACTTTAATTTTTTCTTTCCCATAAGAAAATAATTCATATTTACTCCAGTTAGTCACACAATATGGTAGTGGTATTGCAAACACATACTTATTGTTCTTTCAATACTATTTTTGTTAAATATAATTGATTGTATACCTCTAAATAGGATATAAATATATTTTAGGTTCCTTTATTCAATATAATTTATTATATTATTTTCCTCCATCTTACCTATTATTGTCATTAGAATAGGCGTTGAAACTCACAAATTTTTTTTTTGGATTTTCATAAAAATCAACAGAATTTTATCATATCTCTTCAATAGAGAAGATAGGGGAAAATATGTTGTTTTTTTCTTTTTGCGCCTTGACTTATATTTAATTATTGGATACTTATTATCATATATGGTTCTGTCTTTGCTCTTTTCTATAAACCTATCTTTTCGCTTATTCCTTTTTCCCCAGCATATGACGCGTATCGGCCGAAGTTCCACTGAAGTTTTTTTTTATCTATTCTATATATTTTTATCTAATTATTTATTGAATATATATGGAAAACAAACCTCTCATGTTTAAAATTGTCCAACAAATATTTATAGTTTGAACTCATTTTAATGGTATCAGGCTCTTTTCTCTTTTCTTTTTTTTTAACTCAGAGTTTACACAACTCTGTTTTTTTTATAAAGGGAATTGTACTTTGGGAACCTGGTCTTTGTTGCTACGACGTTGAAAAGAGAAACAGCAAAAAGGAGTGTACTATATATATATATATATATAATCTCTCTCTCTCTCTCACACATACATTTATTATTCCTATAAACAAAAACTTCCCTACCAAAGCATATGTTTCACAAAAAAATAATGGATAGAATGAAACTCTCGTTAATTCAATTTTTTAGGGAATTCAGAAAAAAAATCTAATTAAATAGTTGGAAAGAGGTAAAGAGAGTGTTCATTTAACTTACCACTTTTACACATTATGCAAATAATTCTACTTTCTATAAGTGCATACGTTTGAATTAGCAATAATAACGGCCATAACCACGAGTTTAATTTATCGAAACCTTTTACCTAAAACAATCAAAATATCACTTCAACCTTCCAAGCCATCGCGAACTTGTCTTTGTTAGGAACACAGAATAAGTGCTAATAAAACGGCAAGATGGGAGCTAATAAAAGCTTTATGGCTTACTTGGAGAGAGATGAGACGTAAGGTTGTAAACTCGAGTTGCAATCAATATTCTGGCTTGTCAACATGGGCTTGTGATGGCAAATTTACTTCTTTAGATACATCCTTTTACTGCTCTACAAATACTGGTTATGAAACTGACTTCTTACTTTAGAATGCCTCAACATCCTTGAGCGTATTCTTCAAGTCTGGATATTTCGGTAGGAACCCTAATTTGAGGAAAAATATTATGCTATTCTCCACTTTCTATAGATACATATAATTTTGCTTCTGTTCACCCATTTGGGAGAATCCTGTATGGGACGAGTGTCCCCAATAAAGGCTTTGTTGTTTTTGTATTTTGATAGGAACTAAATATCAAAGAACAAAGAATCGTTATTTCTGATAAATCTTTAATTATCCAATCCTACAAATTCCGTAAAATGCACAGGGCTAAAGGTTTAAAACAGAGCATATATGAAGAAGTAAACATATCAAATTAGTATTGAAAAACAAGATTAATCATCTGGATACTGTGTTGTTAGTGTCCATCAAGTTGAATTCGACTTTTGGGGACTATATAGGCAAATATTCTCCAATTTGATCTGTTAGTGACTATCACTCGTAGCTCATCTAATGACCTTCCAGTATTTTTCTTGACCCTTTATAGCCAGCTCAATTCAGGTCTTCCTTACTCCTTCAATTTTCCCAACATCGGCATCCTTTCTTAACCTCTATCTTTTATTATATGTCTGAAGTAGGTCAGTTATTGTTTGCATATTTGGAATTTTAGATAACTACCAAGATTAATTTCATTCAAGGTTTAAGCAGTTGATCTTTTATCTATCCATGACACTCTGAGTAGCTTTCTCTATGTCCACATTTCAAAGGTTTCAATTATTTTTCTTTTTTCTTTTCTAAGAGTCCATCTCTTCACATCCATAAGTGACTACAGGGAAACCCAATGCCTCTACAATTCTCATCTCGAATGAAATTCCCAAATCTTCATAATTTTGTCAAATTCCATTAATGAGTCCTTTCCTAGTACTATTCTTCTTTTGACTTCCTCTAAGCAACTTTCCATCTTATCAATCCTGGATTTTAATAATATGAAGTGATCCACTATTTCCTTTTTTTCCTTTTGAATTTCAAGGATATTTATATTACCGGTATTTTATTTATAATATATATATATATATTTCTGAAACAAATTAATTTTAAACCAAAATGTTTTAACTTTCTTCATTGATTTTCTCAATAATATCTTTTAGGTCTATGTTTTCTGCTAGCAATATAGTGTCATCAGCATAGAAAAGGTTATTTTTCATTCCTCCAATGTGTACATCTATTTATATTTTATCAAGACCAGCTAATCTCATATGTTCAGTGTAATGCTTGAAGAGTTATGGCGATATAGTATGCAGCCTTTTTTCCCTCCTTTTTGTGGTTCGAGTCAACCAATTTATTCCCTGAATACTATTGAACAAATATTACTGATGTAAAGTACTGAGAAGTCTTGAGTATAAAAGAATATGGCGTCAATATATACTGACTTCGTGAATCTTATTTTCGAATAAATATATATTTTATATATTCAAAAAGCACAAAATAGGCATATCCTGACCGCTTTCACATGAGCTTTTTAGATGATAGAGCGCTATTTTTTATAACACCTGACCCACTTATCTTTTATTTTTTCTTTTGTTTTTTAATGTGTTAAGCGTATTCACGCAAATTTGGCCTTAAATACCCATTTCTTGATTTCTCAGGAAGCCTCTGGACCAAAATTATTTTTGGTCGCAGTGGTTACAGCCTACTCCACGCTGACGAGCGCTAGCAGCGCGAAACTGGTTTGTGGATGGCTTTTCTTGATTTATCATGAAATTGGGTTAGCCAAATACGGAGCAAGTTAAATAAACATTTAGTTTATTTTCGCTCCACTAGATGGCGCTCTGTCATCTAAAAAGCACATGTGGTCGTGGTCAGGAAATGCCTTCTTATATATATATATATATATATTATTATATATAATATATATATATATATTAAAAATGGCATATCCTGACCAGGAGCACATGTGCCTTCTGTAAAGCACATGTGCTCCTGGTCAGGATATGCCATTTTTAATATTGATTTCAACACCTGATTTCATTTATCCTTATTTTTTAGGATTATCCTTATTAAGGATTATCTTTTATTTTTTTCTTTCGTTTTTAATATATATATATTAAAAATAAAATAGGCATAACTGAAATCAACTAAACATTGATTTAGCCTGTCCCCTGATATTTGGCCAACTCAATTTCTTGTTAATTAGAGAAAAGCCATCCACGAACGCGTTTCGCGCTGTTGGCGCTCGTCAGCGTCTAGTAGGCTGTACCACTGTGCCCAAAATATTTAATATTGATTTCAACACCTGATCTTTGTCCACTCTTCTTCACCGCTAGACAACAGACAATAAATAATGTTGTAGATCTATATCAATTTGTAAATAGCAGAGAGAATTATCATAAGTTTAATTATTTTTGTAAATATATTCATGATTTTCTTTCAAACCTGAAAGGTTCAGGTTCTTAATATATATATACATTTTTTTTTTCTCTTTTTATTTCAATTACTTTTTTTTTTGTAAAAATTGTATAACTCTTTCTGTTTAAAAAATGTAAATCGACGCAATTATCCCTAGCCGGGATATCGCGTTTGTGTGTTGAAATAAATAAAAAACACCTGATCTTTTATCTTTTATTTTTTCTTTCGTTTTTAATATATATATATATATATTAAAAATAAAATAGGCATAACTGAAATCAACTAAACATTGATTTAGCCTGTCCCCTGATATATGGCCAACTCAATTTCTTGTTAATTAGAGAAAAGCCATCCACGAACGCGTTTCGCGCTGTTGGCGCTCGTCAGCGTCTAGTAGGCTGTACCACTGTGCCCAAAAATTTTTTTGGCCCCAGTAGCTTCTTGAGAAACCAAGAAATGGGTATTTAAGGCCAAACTTGCGTAAATACGCTTAACACATAAAAAAAACTATAGAAAAAATATGAAAGGGCAGGTGTTGATATTAAAAATAAAATAGGCAGAGCGCCATCTGGTGGAACAGAATTCAACTAAACATTGATTTAGCCTGTTCCTAGATATTTGGCCAACCCAATTTCTTGATAAATCAAGAAAAGCCATTCACGAACGCGTTTCGCGCTGTTGGCGATCGTCAGCGTCGAATAGGCTGTACCACTGCGACCAAAAAGGCATATAATGAATTTAAATATGGATTGCTCTATTATCAATATATATATACTAGCGGATGTGTAACCGGCTTCGCCCGGGTTTTATCCGAGTGAAAGTTTGCCTAACGAATATTATTGATAATAATATTCCCAAACACACAGAATATTATGATAAAATTGATAATAATATACGTTACGTTATATATTTATGTAATAAATAAAATAATTTTTCGAGCAAACATATCCACTCTCTCTTCTGAATAGATTTTTAAAAGGATATCTATAAATAATAATATCTAGAGATATACTACATGATCTTAGTCAAAAGGCCGAGAAACGATATCTTATATATATAGATGACCTGGCTTCGTGTGTCTTCTGCTCGATTGAATATTTCGCTGATAGAATTCTGTTCCTGGCTACCAAAAAATATTATCTAGCTTCGCCCGTGGTCTGCTTTAGTGAATATTCCCCTAAAGAATTTTGTTCATGTCAATCAAAAGTGATACAGCAATATTGTCATCATCATTTCTGACTTAAAAAATATTGTTGGTCAGTACTTGGTTAATTATAATTTTTCTTGGTTAAAGGTGTGAAAAACTCTCTTCCAGATTTAACTCTCTTCTCTGTTCAAATTTCAGCGAGATTAGTTACATATTGAGGGCGTGCATAGCCGACAAACATATATATATACAAGACGAATGACCCGGCTTCGCCCGGGAATTCCCCTGAGTGCAATTTCCTTCATACTGAAAAAACATTACTAATAAATAGTATTAGAGCCATAAAATAGCAACACCGAAGTAATACATAGTTCAAATAGTTGGCAGATTTTCCACCCAACCTCCGAGGTTACCGCCCCAGCGTGTTAACTCTTATATATAGTGGTGCATCCTCTGTAGGTCTATTACACTCTTTGGGTAAAAAGGGATAGGGATTGAAATTGCTTGAGAAGAGTGACCGTGATTGACCAAGCCTAGCCAGCAGCCTGTAATCTAATGTTTTCAGACCCCAGTCAAACATTCGTAGATGTTTTTCTGAAAAATAATTTAAAAAAACTAATATTAATATAAATCATGATAATCTGCAACTGTCCTTGAATATTCTAATTCTAGAGATTTTACCTTTCAAATATATACAAATATATACGTATATTGAAAGAATTATGAAAATAATATACCACTCAAACAACAAAAAAAAGAGACTAAAATAGCATTTAAAAAAAAATTATTCATGACAACACAGAAGAATACACAAAATTTGAAGTTTTATTTTCTGGAGCCATAAACATAAATATTTCTTCCTGAGCCAACTCTAGAGCAGGCAACACACAATTGCCCATGCGAGAAACAGGGTTGCTCCAAGTCAATGCCAGCAATTTTGAGGGACTGACCTTGAGCCTTGTTAATCGACATGGCAAAAGAAAATCGAATGGGGAACTGCAATCTTTTAAAATGCTAAGGAGAATGTTTATCATCATGAATCAGAGGAATCCGGGGAATAAAAACCTCTTCATTTTGATAACAACCAGTCAAAATGGTTGCCTCTACCACATGTGGCCACAATCTTTTAACACAGAGACGGGTACCATTGCAAAGGCGGGGTGCATCAATATTTCTCAATAAAATAATGGGAACACCAACTCTAAGTTCTAAGTGATGTGGTGGCATCCCAGAAGGTTCTAAAGAATTTAAAAACTCTGTAGTATATTCCACGCAATCCTCAGCATCAATGTTGGAATCCACAGAAGTATATAAAATGCTTTGCCCTGGTATTTCTTTCAAAAGCTGAGCATTTATGGCATCAACTACACAATTCCTTGGAGCCAAAATTGCCCGCTCACAAAGCCAAAGATAGTAATTCGCCCTTCCCCGGTTAAACATCTCCCCAATGTTAGGAAAAACACTATTCTTTTTTTAGTCCAGAGAGGGAGTCAACAGTGTTAACCAATTCATTTGAAAAATCAACATTACCATTCGTATCATTAAGTTGGCCACTTCCAAGTTGAAGCAAAAATTGTGAAAATAACAGTGAGTTAGGATCTCCTGAATTGACAGCCCGCATATTTGTTGAAAGAGTAAGTCTTTCAACAAATGACCAAAGTGGGGATGCCTTGAAGCCTCATCTGCTATTGTACCTCTAGGGATTATGGGCAATATCTGCCTGAAGTCACCGGCCAACAACAACTCTACACCTCCCATTGGTCTCTGATCCTGCCTACAATCTTTAAGTGTTATATCAACTGCCTCTAAAGCATGCCTGTGTGCCATAGTACATTCATCCCAGACAATAAATTTGCATTGTCTAAGAACTTCGCCCATTGCTGAATCAGCATTCAAATTACAAACTGGTACCTCATCCCTGGTCAAATCTAAGGGAAATTTGAAAGTCGAATGAGCAGTTCTGCCACCATGCAACAGAGTGGCCGCAATACCAGGAGAAGCTGTAGAAAGAGCAATGTCCCCAGTACTTCGTACCTTTGTAAGAAGAAGATTGATCAGAAAAGTTTTTCCTGTGCCCCCAGGGCATCAAGAAAGTACAATCCGCCAGCATTGTTATAGTGACGGACACGTTGCATGAACTCAGCCGAGTGAGGAGAAGACCCATCGAGCAGAGTTCTGAGAGCTTCTGGGGGTTCAGGTAAATTAGGAATTCTGACCTACCCTGCAGAACAGCACATTCCAGGCCGCTCACCATTGTACTTAAAGGCAGTACAATGTAGACATTGTTTATCCATATGGCCAATCTGAAGAAGAGTAAATTGTTCATAATTCAGGGCCGGATTGTAATGGAAAGCAGCATTGAGCATATCAGCCCAAGTGCTAGCTCGTTGCCTGAAGTGCCGCAACCGGTCAGCCTCCTGTCGTGTTTGGGACTGCTGGGGAGTCTCTGATGCGCGTTGAACTCTGTGGCGCAGCCGGTCACTTTGGAGGCGGGCTTGAGACTGTTGGGGATTCTCCAATGTGCGGCTACTTTGGCCTCTAGCAGCTCGGGCAGCCATGCGGCGAGCTGCAGGAGTTCTTACTCCAATTGCAGATCTTTTGCGAGGCATATCAAATGGGATGATTAAATTTGAGAATATGTCCTAAAAAAACAAATAGCACAATCAGTACCAAAAATAATTTTGTATATATATATAGAAAAAAGCTTTTAAGGAGAACAGTGCAGACCCAAAACAAATCCAAAGTATCAGAATAAGTTACAGAACAAAACTGATTATCTAGTAGAAAAGGCAGAAGTATGTTGGAAATATATATAGATAGGGAGATGGGGCGCACTCAACTATAGGAAAAAAAGCATACTACACATCTTATCAATAAGGTCTGCCTTTTTAATAATAGTATTATTTCATATTCAAAGAAAAGTAACAAAACAAAGGCCATCACAACAATAACTAAACATAAGAACCCATTGTCCACACATAGCATCATTAAGTTTGTAAATATCAAAACTACATTGTTCACTAACCATAACTTGGTAACTAAAACAAATTTCTCTCTCAACATTTCAGCAGAAAAAAAAGGCTAAAAATACTAATGGCAAAACATGTCAAACAGGTCAATCTTTAGAATGCTCAACTATTTTTTCCCTAGCCTAATATCTGCGTAGACAAAAAGAAAGCAGCATAATAGAACTACCACAAACAAAATATACAGAAATGGCAAGCGAATAAAACAGTAAAATAATTGGAAGGGTGAGGAGACAGGCCCTCTAATATAATTCCCCATCTCTCTCAGCAAGAAAAAAAAAATAGGCTTATAAAAATTCAAGCCAAAATACAGTCATGTTAATAAATGTCAATGAATGCTCAGTAAAAAATAAAAGGGCACATGGAACTTAGGCAAATATATGACAACAACAGACTAAATTTTAAACTATCAATGAAACATGATTTTTTAAAAAGAATAACAAAACAAAGGCCATTACAACAATGACAAAACATAAGCCCATTGTTTACATACAGTAATAAAAGTTTCTAAATATTGTCAAATCTGCATTGTTTACTAACCGGAACTTTGTAAAATGTAGTGCCCTATCAACATGTCAGAAAAAATTAATAATACTAAAAAAAACTAATGCCAAAATAGCCATGTTAATATTTTAGGCTGATAAAAACCAAAGGGTATATGGATTATAGACAAACACATGCTTTGGCTGTTAAATGAGACAGTAATTCATATTAAATTTTCACTACTGTATTTTTTGCATATTGACTATTGTTTGTTTAATTTTAAGAATTTTATCATATTGACTGTAAAAAAAAAAACAAAGGCCAGATCAAAAATTAATAAAAAATAAGAAAGCTGTGGAATAATGGCGTCCAGACGGCTTGGGTGACAGTAAACAAACATGCCCGGCGGCGCCAGCCGCCAACAAAGGAATAGCCAACAAAAGACTAACAGAACACGGCTTGGTCTGATACCGACCAGTTGGGTGTTTTCCTCTGTCCTCTTAAGATGTATTAAATAAAGTTAGTTAGAAGGAGATTTTTACCCTCTCCTTTCTGCTATTTAGTGATCTTATTTAAATCCTTGCAACAGCCCACAAAGAATCATCACAGCGAATTCTTCTACCGAATTTCGCTTCAGTGTTTTGTGAAACTATTACCCGACATTTCTACACAAAGTGGCGTCCCCGGGTGGGCTTCTGACAAGGCAAGATCAAGTGGATTAACGGCGGAGTACAAGTTCAAGACTTAAGATAAGTACTTTTTGTTTTACCTTCTGTTTATAGTGTTTTTTGAAAAATGGAAATTTTAAAAAGACATAGAAATTTACTTAGAAAGCGACTAACTCGCAGCTTGAAGACGACAGAAGAGTTTCTGTCAGGTACTCCACCGATACCTGTAGAGGACATTGAATATAATAGAGAGATAATTGAAGAAACTCACTGAGCTTCTTGTGATCCAAAGCAAGATAAGAGACTTCATGCTAACTTCAGACGTTAGCGAAGAGGAACTAGAGCAAGACGATGAGGAAGCCTTGCAATATACCCAGAGATATAAGAGGATATATAAAAAATGTCTCGCTCTTGTTGAACCCAGGATCACTGCATCCAGTCCCACGACCAATGAAGTGAGCTTCGCTTCTAGCTCACACCATAGAACTGTAAAACTACCCAAGATAGACTTAAAGAAGTTTACAGGAGAAATAAAAGATTGGTTGGGATGGTGGGCACAGTTCAACAAGATACATGTCGATCCTACTTTAGAAGACAGCGACAAGTTTCAATATCTTGTACAGTCTATGTCTCCGGGAACCAGAGCTAGTAAACTGGTTGATAGTTACCCCCTGACTGCCTTGAATTACCCCAAAGTTATAGAAACTTTGACAGAAAGATTTGGAAGGCCTGAACTGTTGCGACAAGTCTATGTCAGGGAACTTATCCGCCTTATGCTCGATTGCTCCTCCAAACAACAGTTGAAGGTGACTTCATTTTAAGATGAGTTGGTGACTCATTTGAGAGCATTGAAATCCTGAAAGATTGAGGCCAGACAGATGTCTGTATTTATATTTCCAATGATTGAGGCATGTCTCTCAGAGGAACTCATGAAGGCTTGGCAAAGAAGCCCCCTCCATGATGTCAAGATTGATGCTAATGATTCGACTCAAACTAGAGTTGACCTAATTATGGAGTTTCTCCAAAAGGAAGCTGCAGCAGAACAAGACAGAGCCTTAGCTGGATCCAAGTTTGGACTTAGATCTCTGAAACAAGATAGAAACGTGGGCAGACAATCACATCCTGCTAAGATACCTACGGCCTCTGGACTCTTTGCTGGACGTGCCCAAAATTGCATCTTTTGTAATAAAGACCATAAAAACACAGAATGTCTTTCTGCGCGCAGAATGAGCATTAAATAAAGAAGAGAGCGTATTAAAAACGCTAAATGTTGTTTCTCCTGCCTCCAACCAGGTCATATCTCTTCTAATTGTAGAAGGCGCATAACTGAATGTATTCGATGTAAGAAGAAGCACCTTGATATTTTATGCCCTCTTAATGCTCCTGGACGAGAGTCAGTGGATGAAGACAAGGAACAGGTGGAAGACTGTGACGTTTCTCCTACAGTTGAAAACGGAGTTTCATTCTCCGGCCTTAGCGCTTCGTCTCTGATTTTGTTACAGACTCTGAAGATTAAGGTCGAAGGTGCGACTTCGGCGAAAGTAGTGCGTGCCCTCCTTGACACAGGTTCCCAACGATCCTATATTTTGTCTAAAACTGCCCAGGATCTCGGACTATCTCCCATTGGCCAGGAATCACTTAAACATGTGGTGTTTGGTGGTCATACTAGTGAAAGTGTCCACCAAGAATACAGAGTCAATTTGGGTCATGCATCAGGGAATTTTAAGATGGTAGCGAAGCTTCTTGACCAACAAAAAATCTGTGGTAACCTACCAAGATTGAGCCGCGGGCCATGGTTGAAAGAACTCAAAGCCCGCAGAATCGGGGTTCCTGATATTGGAAAGGATGACATGGAAATTGAAATACTTCTAGGATGCGATGTATTGGGATCTATTTTAATGATGAAATCTTGTGTGTTGTCAAATGGCTTGACTGCGTCGCAGACGCGTTTCGGATGAACTTTAATGGGAGAATGTCAGCCAGGTAGTGACGTTTCACTCGCTCATCATGTTACAACGATGACAATTTCGGAGAGCAGTATAACCAATCTGTGGAATCTCGATGTTCTTGGCATTATGGATCCTATTGAGGTTAAACAGAGTGATCAGAGAGACGCATTGGCGCGTCGACAGTTTCTATAAACAGTCCAACATTCTGTTTCTGGAAGATATGTTGTTTCCCTCCCGTGGACTGTAGAGAAAGCTAAAATCGCGGACAACAGGGAGGTTGCTATGAAGAGATTAGAACAGACGACTAAGAAATTAATCTCTTTGAATCTTTATGAGGACTATGATGATATCTTCCGAGGCTGGTTGGATGATGGGAAAATTGAGAAAGTCCCAGCTGAACAACACGACGTTGAAGCCTTCTACCTGCCTCATCGTCCTGTGGTGAAACTCTCCAGTGGGACTACGCCTATCAGGCCTGTCTTTGATGCTTCTAGCAAGGTCTATAGATCCCCATCTTTAAATGACTGTCTTGAAAAGGGACCTAACCTCATAGAGATGATTCCCAACCTTATGCTTAGGTTTAGAAATGGCAAGTTTGGTGTCGTGGCAGACATTGAAAAAGCGTTTCTGCAGATTGAGGTGAATGAAAGGGACAGAGATTACCTGCGTTTTCTGTGGTATTCCCAAAATGGAGAAAAGACAGAAGTATTCCGACATAGACGTGTCGTTCTTAGTGTTAACCGATTTTGTTTAATTTTGGGGGCAGTAATCGAATACCACCTGTCTAATATTCGACCTGAACATAAACCGTTAGCTCAGAGGTTGCAGAAATCCTTTTATGTGGACAATTTAGTCACAAGCGTGAACTCTTTTGAAGAGTTACAGGATCTCAAATTGACCGCAACGTCCATCATGGATAATGCTAGGTTGGAGCTAAGCCGTTGGGAGCATAGCCTGGACGTGGCCTCCGATACTTACCCCTTTGAAAGAGCAGAGATATCTAAAGTGCTTGGTATATCAGAACTACATGAAAACTTTCTCCATTGAGTATTTAAAAATAGTAATGATTAATTAAGGAGAAAATATTTTTTATTCAGATAAACGTGTGACAAGCTTTCGGACAGTCACGCCCTTCAACAGGTAGCAAACTAAGATAACAAAGGCTTTATATAGGAATCTATTTGAGGTATATTTGCATATGTGATGTATATAGTACGGCGAAAATACAATTCAGGTTAAAATTTGCATATCTAAATTACTGATATATAACAACTACGTAAGCATGCTAATCGTGTAATGTTAAAGAATTAAAAACGATACAAATTGCTGAATGGCCATGGTAAAACATGAATTCGGGAAAGTAACATGAATGTGCGCTAAAAAACTAAAATCTACGATATAGTTCAAAACGCGTATTCATGGCCATATGCTACTATTACGGAGTCATATCACCAGATATCAACTGTTCAACCCGCCATCAGCGGCCACACAAGACCAATAGACGGGGGGGGGGGGGGGGGGGGGGGGGGTTATCCGTTTTTTAAGTTAATACATATATCATGATATTGGTCAGGTAAATCAATATGACGATTAATACTGTTTTTGGAAATGGATAAAATGGCCTCTATGATTAATCTTTGGTGTTTACTGAGAATGTTAGTGTATAGGGTGGTGGTGAAGCTAGATTGAAAGAATGGCCATTATTAAGTGTGTGGTCGTATATTAGAAATCTGCTGTCTTTATTATTGATACATCTACCATGTTCGATCATCCTGATGGCCACGGACCTACCAGTCTCGCCCACGTAGGTTGCACTACAATCGTTGCATGAGACCGAGTAGACCGAGCCACCAGACGATCGAACACTGGTAGGTCTCTGTATGGTCTCCCCCGCAGACCCCACGCTCCCACTTTCCTTAACTTGACTGCATTTGAGCCATCTCCGATCCAAAAGGAAATATTGTCCTTTGGTCTTAAATACAGACCCCCATCTAGAGCGGACATACCTAAGATCATCGCGGGAGTTGACCCCGCCATCAGCCAGCTTCCCCACACCACCCAGTACACCATACGGCAATCTATATCCCAAGTTCTTCGAAAACCAACCCCCCAATTGAACCTATCTCTTGGTAAGTACTGCTCCCTTCGATCCCTTAGACAGAATCCACAAATCATGGTTACCCGATCAGACAAAGGATCCCAAACCGTCATCTTGGACACAGGTGATTATACCTCCAAGATGATGGACATACTTAGCGACCAAACCACATTCATACCGGTTACCCAACTCGATATTTCCTCCTCCACCAGAACATTCCGCTTGAAATTATTACGCCTAAAAAGGTCTGGCTCCATCACATCTGAACAGTACCAAACTTTCACATCTGATATGACTAATACGTCCTACATCTATGGCTTACCCAAAACCCATAAACCTACCGTCCCCCTCCGCCCCATCATAGCCTATCACCTCTCCCCGGCATACAAACTTTCTAAATACCTATCAACCTTCCTTACACCTCTGGTAAAGACCCGCCCACAATCTTGCTCCATAACAGACATCCCTGCATTTATACAGTTCGTCCAATCTCTCACCCCGCTTCAAAACTCCACCATGGTGTCATATGATGTCAACTCTATGTATTTGTCCCTACCCCACCAGCTGATCATTACTCAGCTAACAAAATTCCTACAAGACAGCCAGTTAGACCCTAAAACTGTTTCTTCTATAGTCGCGCTTTCCTCCATATGCTTGGACATCACTGAGTTTACCTTCAATGGCCAATTTTTCAAACAGATTAGGGGCTCACCCATGGGTAGCCCATTATCATCACCCTTAGCTGAAATAGTCATGTCCACTCTTGACAACTGGATCCAACAGCAATTCACACCGGGCATTCACATATGGAGGAGATATATTGATGATATCCTTTGTATATGTGAAACCGGACATGAGCTTAGCATCTTATCTGTCCTTAATTCCTTTCACCCCGATATTTCCTTCAGTCATGAACCAGAAATTAATAGTGTTTTACCTTTTCTCGACATACTCCTTATTCGTACCCCTTCACACTACCACACAACAGTATATCATAAAATCAGTAACCCAACTTTCTATACCAATTATAATTATTCCTGTCCTTTGTCCCATAAAATTAATACAGTCAGAACATTTACCAAGAGATTGGTCACACATTGCTCCCTGCCCATATTTAGGGCAATAGAATTCTCCAACATCAAAAAACAACTTGCCCTCTCCCAATACCCTCGCCATTTCATACACAAATACCAATACAACCCTGCTATTTTGAAACCCCTTATACCTCATAGAAACACCTGCATTTTGCCTTATTCACCACAATCCGCTACCATAGCCCGCATGCTTAAATACCATGGCATCAATACCTATTTTAAAAATAATAAAAGCCTGGCCACCATTCTTAGACACCCCATTACCCGCATACAGAGACCTACCAGTGTTCGATCGTCTGGTGGCTCGGTCTACTCGATCTCCTGCAACGATTGTAGTGCAACCTACGTGGGCGAGACTGGTAGGTCAGTGGCCATCAGGATGATCGAACATGGTAGATGTATCAATAATAAAGACAGCAGATCCCTCATATACGACCACACACTTAATACTGGCCATTCTTTCAATCTAGCTTCCCCCACCACCCTATACACTAACATTCTCAGTAAACACCAAAGATTAATCATAGAGGCCATTTTATCCATTTCCAAAAACAGTATTAATCGTCATATTGATTTTTACCTGACCAATATCATGATATATGTATTAACTTAAAAAACGGATAACCCCCCCCCCCCCCCCGTCTATTGGTCTTGTGTGGCCGCTTATGGCGGGTTGAACAGTTGATATCTGGTGATATGACTCCGTAATAGTAGCATATGGCCATGAATACGCGTTTTGAGAACTCTATCGTAGATTTTAGTTTTTTAGCGCAGATTCATGTTACTTTCCCGAATTCATGTTTTACCATAGCCATTCTGCAATTTGTATCGTTTTTAATTATTTTATATTACACGATTAGCATGCTTACGTAGTTGTTATATATCAGTAATTTAGATATGCAAATTTTAACCTGAATTGTATTTTCGCGTACTATATACATCACATATGCAAATATACCTCAAATAGATTCCTATATAAAGCCTTTGTTACCTTAGTTTGCTACCTGTTGAAGGGCGTGACTGCCCGAAAGCTTGTCACACGTTTATCTGAATAAAAATCTTTTCTCCTTAATTTTCATTACTATTTTTAAGTGCTTGGTATATATTGGGATAAAAGGGAAGATTGTTTGTCATGTGAAATTCCCGTAGCCATACCCCCCCAAGATAACCAAAAGGAGTATCCTGTCCTGCTTAGCTCAGATATATGACCCTATTGGATTTCTGAACCCAATATTAATAAAGCCTAAAATTATATTGCAAAAGGTTTGGATAAAGCGCGATAACCAGTTGGGTACCTTTGTCGGGAATCGCGTGAAGGAGATTTGCAGACTTAGTGATCCTGGAAATTGGAGATATGTTCCTAGCGAGTGCAATCCAGCTGATTTACCCTCCAGAGGATGCAGCCTCTCCCGACTGATACAGTCTACATGGTGGGAAGGCCCTTCCTGGTTAAAACTCTCCGAAGAATTTTGGCCTTCCAGGTATAAAGACCTGAATGAAGAAGAAATCTGTGTGAAAAGAATGCTCGGAACACCAACATTAACATATCACCAATTGATGACCCTGCTGTGTCATACAGAGGCAATGATGAATGGAAGGTCCATGACTTATGTCAGCGATGATCCGAATGATCTTGTGTCAATATCACCTTCCGTATTTCTACAAGAACAGACAGATGTCGAGTTTCCCGAGTGCCAGAATATGG
>CP092874.1:47252421-47266800 GCA_030710605.1 Cordylochernes scorpioides
ATTATATAATCACAAGTTTCTATTCCAACATTATTTTCAAAAAATCAATTTTACTTTTATTTTTCACAATATTATTTTAGTATTACAAAATATTTATTTGGTTCAAAAATCACTTTAATTATTCATTATTATTACTTTTATATATTGATTGTTTGATTTTGTCCACTTAAACTTTATTTAACCACAAGGACATTTCTATATATCATTCATTTTATATTTGTTTTTATACCTTATATAATATGAACACGTTTATCATTGACTATCGGGCATACAACAATCTATTTCTCTAACCACTTCAGTTTACTTTACACTACAATCTATTTCTCCGCCATTGCTTCACATCAACGTAGAAAAACGATAGTACTGCTTGAATTTTTTTTTTATTTCGTAATTTCAACAAACTCATTGAACATAGTTCTCCAGATTTAAAAATCCTAACTTCTGGCTTGAACACGTTTCAAAAGTTTATGTCAATCATCCGCAGAGCACAAATCACCAACGCAAGCACAAAGCGTTCACAACTCTACATTTTTTTTAGCTCTAGCGGACCACAATCAACCTTTGATTTTAAGTCAAGTCAGATCACCTACTCTCGCTACAATTCTACTTATCGCATGGTTCTCCATTTCACCCCTTTCAATCATATTAATGAACAACTTTTTCTTCAACAACTTTTCAACCCAATACCCCTACAATTGTGACAAAGCACTGTAAACCTTATACAGAATCACAGGTGAAACATTGCCTAGGAAGACGATCAAGTCTATATCCTCGCTTTGCACCTGGATTTAAGTATTTGGTTGTCTGTGCAATACTTACAATTACATATTCTTTTTATTACTAACCCTTTCCAACGCCCGCCAACAATCTCTGAGAACATCATTTTATTTTTATCATCATTATTTTTTTTATCAAACAAAGGTTTTATCTAAATTTCTCTTTTAAATGAATATCATAAATTTTAAAGTTGTATTTTTTATAATTTGCAGATATATTGAAACAAAACATCTTGTTATAGCCCTTTTTAACATTCACAGTTTAAATTAATTTTAAAAAAAATTTAATTACTTACCTGTGTTAGAGAAGCTTTAACCGTTTAAACCCGGATAAACCCTTTCACTCCCGGGGCTCATCTATGGTAATTTAAACCAACAACCCTATATTGTATAATACTTATAACAAGATTGTCATGTTGTATATAGAAACACATCTATAAATAATGATACGCATGATTGACATGTGTCATTGCATCACCATATGTAATGTACTTTGTACAAACTGAGGATGAATGAATAAAACTATGTAATAGATTAAGAGCTGAGTTAAAGCAAGATTGAGAAGTTCAAAACGTCTAAAATCGAGAGAGAAATCCAACAACCCTGGCAAGTCGTTGCCATCGAGGTCAAAGGGTGCAGAATACCGCAGACGTTCAAAGTCCAACTCCCCCCCCCCCCTCCTCGGGAATGGTATATAAAAAACCTCGATTTTAGCCCTATTCAGTAGTCACTTCACCATCGGCGCGAGCCCTTGTCGGTCTTAACCAGGACCACCTAATTGCTATGTAAAACAGTAAGAACCCTTTTAACTCCATCTTGCTCTTAGCTCGACTCCTATCTGTTCATGGAACTTTCCTACTACAACTGTGTCTCTTCGTTTTTTGTGTGTGTGGACATTCCCAAGCTTTCCACTCTGCCTCGACCACGACTGCCTGTACTCTGTGAAAACTGTTAAAGGTCTTCCAAAGTGCAGAGAGGTACTGGAAAACTCTCCACGCCCTGACTGTCCCTCTCGATTACTACAGGTTTGACCCACGGTTACCACAGCTATAGCGAGATTCGACAGTATGCCTCATCACAGATAAGTCGACAGGACCTCTTATCATATATATATATATATATATATATGTGTGTGTGTTATATAAAAATATCATTTTATTTTAAATTATAATTTCATAGATTCAAATATTGTTAAATCGACCGCCAGAGGTCACGCTTCCACTATTTAATTCCGATGGTCGGCTCAAAACTTTTGTACATTATGTAAATAAGCTTTTAATTTTTTTATTCTTACGCCTTAAGCCAGGCAGTACTTTAATCAAATTATGTTTTTCATATATATCACTTAGCTCAATTAAAGAAACCTCTGATCAAGACTATTTTTATTATTATAGCCACGACTGCATACCAAAATCAAGCAAATGACCAATAACTCCTCTACAAGTAATTAATCTCACAACAGCAAAAAATATTTTTTTTAAATATAAACCTATATATATGTTTGTCGGCTATGCACGCCCTCAATATGGAACTAATCTCGCTGAAATTTGAACTGGACAGAGAGTTAAATCTGGAAGAGTTTTTTGTCACACTTTAAACCAAGAAAAATATAATTAACCAAGTACTGAGCAACAATATTTTTTTAGTCAGAATTGATGATGACAATATTGCTGTATCATGGCTGATTGACAGAAACAAAATTCTTTAGGGGGATATACACTAAAGCAGACCACGGGCGAAGCTAGATAATATTTTTTGGTAGCCAGGAACAAAATTCTATCAGCGAAATATTCAATCGAGCAGAAGACACACGAAGCCAGGTCATCTATATATATAAGATATCGTTTCTCGGCCTTTTGACTAAGATCATGTAGTATATCTCTAGATTTTATTCTTTATAGATATCCTTTTAAAAATCTATTCAGAAGAGAGAGTGGATATGTTTGCTCGAAAAAATTATTTTATATATTATATAAATATATAACGTAACGTATATTATTATCAATTTTATCATAATATTCTGTGTGTTTGGGAATATTATTATCAATAATATTCGTTAGGCAAACTTTCACTCGGATAAAACCCGGGCGAAGCCGGGGTACACATCCGCTAGTATATATATATTGAAAAAATAGAGCAATCCATATTTAAATTCATTATATGCCTTTTTGGTCGCAGTGGTACAGCCTATTCGACGCTGACGATCGCCAACAGCGCGAAACGCGTTCGTGAATGGCTTTTCTTGATTTATCAAGAAATTGGGTTGGCCAAATATCTAGGAACAGGCTAAATCAATGTTTAGTTGAATTCTGTTCCACCAGATGGCGCTCTGCCTTCTGAAAAGCATATGTGCTCCTGGTCAGGATATGTCTATTTTATTTTTAATATCAACACCTGCCCTTTCATATTTTTCTATAGTTTTTTTTTATGTGTTAAGCGTATTTACGCAAGTTTGGCCTCAAATACCCATTTCTTGGTTTCTCAAGAAGCTACTGGGACCAAAAATATTTTTGGGCACAGTGGTACAGCCTACTAGACGCTGACGAGCGCCAACAGCGCGAAACGCGTTCGTGGATGGCTTTTCTCTAATTAACAAGAAATTGAGTTGGCCATATATCAGGGGACAGGCTAAATCAATGTTTAGTTGATTTCAGTTATGCCTATTCTATTTTTAATATATATATATATATATATATATATTAAAAACGAAAGAAAAAATAAAAGATAAAAGATCAGGTGTTTTTTATTTATTTCAACACACAAACGCGATATCCCGGCTATGGATAATTGCGTCGATTTACATTTTTTAAACAGAAAGAGTTATACAATTTTTACAAAAAAAAAGTAATCGAAATAAAAAGAGAAAAAAATGTATATATATATTAGGAACCTGAACCTTTCAGGTTTGAAAGAAAATCATGAATATATTTACAAAAATAATTAAACTTATGATAATTCTCTCTGCTATTTACAAATTGATATAGATCTACAACATTATTTATTGTCTGTTGTCTATCGGTGAAGAAGAGTGGACAAAGATCAGGTGTTGAAATCAATATTAAATATTTTGGGCACAGTGGTACAGCCTACTAGACGCTGACGAGCGCCAACAGCGCGAAACGCGTTCGTGGATGGCTTTTCTCTAATTAACAAGAAATTGAGTTGGCCAAATATCAGGGGACAGGCTAAATCAATGTTTAGTTGATTTCAGTTATGCCTATTTTATTTTTAATATATAAATATATTAAAAACGAAAGAAAAAAATAAAAGATAATCCTTAATAAGGATAATCCTAAAAAATAAGGATAAATGAAATCAGGTGTTGAAATCAATATTAAAAATGGCATATCCTGACCAGGAGCACATGTGCTCCTGGTCAGGATATGCCATTTTTAATATATATATATTATATATATAATAATATATATATATATAAGAAGGCATTTCCTGACCACGACCACATGTGCTTTTTAGATGACAGAGCGCCATCTAGTGGAGCGAAAATAAACTAAATGTTTATTTAACTTGCTCCGTATTTGGCTAACCCAATTTCATGATAAATCAAGAAAAGCCATCCACAAACCAGTTTCGCGCTGCTAGCGCTCGTCAGCGTGGAGTAGGCTGTAACCACTGCGACCAAAAATAATTTTGGTCCAGAGGCTTCCTGAGAAATCAATAAATGGGTATTTAAGGCCAAATTTGCGTAAATGCGCTTAACACATGAAAAAAAATAGAAAAATAAAAGATAAGTGGGTCAGGTGTTGATATTAAAAATAAATAAGGCATTTCCTGACCACGACCACATGTGCTTTTTAGATGGCAGAGCGCCATCTAGTGGAGCAAAAATAAGCTAAACGTTTATTTAACTTGCTCCGTGATATTTGGCCAACCCAATTTCTTGATAAATCAAGAAAAAGCCTTCCACGAACGCGTTTCGCGCTGTTGGCACTCGTCAGTGTGAAGTAGGCTGTAACCACTGCGACCAAGAATAATTTTGGTCCCAGAGGTTTCCTGAGAAATCAAGAAATGGGTATTTAAGGCCAAATTTGCGTGAATACGCTTAACACATTAAAAAACAAAAGAAAAAATAAAAGATAAGTGGGTCAGGTGTTATAAAAAATAGCGCTCTATCATCTAAAAAGCTCATGTGAAAGCGGTCAGGATATGCCTATTTTGTGCTTTTTGAATATATAAAATATATATTTATTCGAAAATAAGATTCACGAAGTCAGTATATATTGACGCCATATTCTTTTATACTCAAGACTTCTCAGTACTTTACATCAGTAATATTTGATCAATAGTATTCAGGGAATAAATTGGTTGACTCGAACCACAAAAAGGAGGGAAAAAAGGCTGCATACTATATCGCCATAACTCTTCAAGCATTACACTGAACATATGAGATTAGCTGGTCTTGATAAAATATAAATAGATGTACACATTGGAGGAATGAAAAATAACCTTTTCTATGCTGATGACACTATATTGCTATCAGAAAACATAGACCTAAAAGATATTATTGAGAAAATCAATGAAGAAAGTTAAAACATTTTGGTTTAAAATTAATTTGTTTCAGAAATATATATATATATATATATATATATTATAAATAAAATACCGGTAATATAAATATCCTTGAAATTCAAAAGGAAAAAAAGGAAATAGTGGATCACTTAATATTATTAAAATCCAGGATTGATAAGATGGAAAGTTGCTTAGAGGAAGTCAAAAGAAGAATAGTACTAGGAAAGGACCCATTAATGGAATTTGACAAAATTATGAAGATTTGGGAATTTCATTCGAGATGAGAATTGTAGAGGCATTGGGTTTCCCTGTAGTCACTTATGGATGTGAAGAGATGAACTCTTAGAAAAGAAAAAAGAAAAATAATTGAAACCTTTGAAATGTGGACATAGAGAAAGCTACTCAGAGTGTCATGGATAGATAAAAGATCAACTGCTTAAACCTTGAATGAAATTAATCTTGGTAGTTATCTAGAATTCCAAATATGCAAACAATAACTGACCTACTTCAGACATATAATAAAAGATAGAGGTTAAGAAAAGATGCCGATGTTGGGAAAATTGAAGGAGTAAGGAAGACCTGAATTGAGCTGGCTATAAAGGGTCAAGAAAAATACTGGAAGGTCATTAGATGAGCTACGAGTGATGGTCACTAACAGATCAAATTGGAGAATATTTGCCTATATAGTCCCCAAAAGTCGAATTCAACTTGATGGACACTAACAACACAGTATCCAGATGATTAATCTTGTTTTTCAATACTAATTTGATATGTTTACTTCTTCATATATGCTCTGTTTTAAACCTTTAGCCCTGTGCATTTTACGGAATTTGTAGGATTGGATAATTAAAGATTTATCAGAAATAACGATTCTTTGTTCTTTGATATTCAGTTCCTACCAAAATACAAAAACAACAAAGCCTTTATTGGGGACACTCGTCCCATACAGGATTCTCCCAAATGGATGAACAGAAGCAAAATTATATGTATCTATAGAAAGTGGAGAATAGCATAATATTTTTCCTCAAATTAGGGTTCCTACCGAAATATCCAGACTTGAAGAATACGCTCAAGGATGTTGAGACATTCTAAAGTAAGAAGTCAGTTTCATAACCAGTATTTGTAGAGCAGTAAAAGGATGTATCTAAAGAAGTAAATCTGCCATCACAAGCCCATGTTGACAAGCCAGAATATTGATTGCAACTCGAGTTTACAACCTTACGTCTCATCTCTCTCTCTCTCTCTCTCTCTCTCTCTCTCTCCAAGTAAGCCATAAAGCTTTTATTACCTCCCATCTTGCCGTTTTATTAGCACTTATTCTGTGTTCCTAACAAAGACAAGTTCGCGATGGCTTGGAAAGTTGAAGTGATATTTTGATTGTTTTAGCTAAAAGGTTTCGATAAATTAAACTCGTGGTTATGGCCGTTATTATTGCTAATTCAAACGTATGCACTTATAGAAAGTAGAATTATTTGCATAATGTGTAAAAGTGGTAAGTTAAATGAACACTCTCTTTACCTCTTTCCAACTATTTAATTAGATTTTTTTTTCTGAATTCCCTAAAAAATTGAATTAACAAGAGTTTCATTCTATCCATTATTTATTTGTGAAACATATGCTTTGGTAGGGAAGTTTTTGTTTATAGGAATAATAAATGTATGTGAGAGAGAGAGAGATATTTTATATATATATATAGTACACTCCTTTTTGCTGTTTCTCTTTTCAACGTCGTGGCAACAAAGACCAGGTTCCCAAAGTACAATTCCCTTTATAAAAAAACAGAGTTGTGTAAACTCTGAGTTAAAAAAAAAAGAAAAGAGAAAAGAGCCTGATACCATTAAAATGAGTTCAAACTATAAATATTTGTTGGACAATTTTAAACATGAGAGGTTTGTTTTCCATATATATTCAATAAATAATTAGATAAAAATATATAGAATAGATAAAAAAAAAACTTCAGTGGAACTTCGGCCGATACGCGTCATATGCTGGGGAAAAAGGAATAAGCGAAAAGATAGGTTTATAGAAAAGAGCAAAGACAGAACCATATATGATAATAAGTATCCAATAATTAGATATAAGTCAAGGCGCAAAAAGAAAAAAACAACATATTTTCCCCTATCTTCTCTATTGAAGAGATATGATAAAATTCTGTTGATTTTTATGAAAATCCAAAAAAAAAATTGTGAGTTTCAACGCCTATTCTAATGACAATAATAGGTAAGATGGAGGAAAATAATATAATAAATTATATTGAATAAAGGAACCTAAAATATATTTATATCCTATTTAGAGGTATACAATCAATTATAATTAACAAAAATAGTATTGAAAGAACAATAAGTATGTGTTTGCAATACCACTACCATATTGTGTGACTAACTGGAGTAAATATGAATTATTTTCTTATGGGAAAGAAAAAATTAAAAAGTTGTGGTATATATATATATATATATATATATATATCCTTATATATAAAAATGAAATGCGAAATCGATGTTTGTTATCGCATCACGCAAAATCTACTGACTCAATCATTATGGAATTTCGCATGTAGGTAGCTGAAGATTTCGTTTAACATATAGGCTATTCAAAAAACTACAAAGGTTAATGTACTATTTTTAAAAATTATTTAACTGAAATGGATTAGTTCCCGCCTTTTGCCGCTTGGCGCCGCACTGGTCGCGACGAATTTGATTGGTTAATAATTTTACACTTATTTTGTTTGTTTACACGCTGCATTATTCAAAAGGTAAGATTATATATATATTTATTTAAACTCTTTGGAAATATTATTGTTTAGAAAAGGTATATATTTCTCATAAGGAATATTCATTTTATATTATATATTCATATAATCATTTACGATTTAGATTATTGTTTAGAAATATTTTTCTAATTTCTAATTATGTTTTTTTCTGTATAGCTTGCTACATATATTTTACTATATATGTTTGCTCCATGCAATAGTTTTATACTTATTAGCATTTATATTGTAAGCAGCTTCTATGCATTTTTAATAACTGCTTTTTTTTTAGGGGTAGGCTCAATTTATTGGGCAGTTTTTTCAACCAAATTAGACTTTTTTTTTAGGCCTTCTTCCATTGTCTTTTTTTTTTGTTTTGCTGTCAATTGTTTAGGTAGTATTTATATTTATCTGCTTCATAATATGTAGCTGCTCATATATATCTATATATGTTCTACTCATATTTATTGTACATATTTTTTCAGCAAATTATGCTTTTTTTTTACGTCTTCTTCCATTTGATTTTTTTTAATCAGTTGTTTTACGTTTTCATTGAGTTTTATGCATTTTTCCCCTCCTTTCAGATTATTTCTATGCATTTTTTTATTTTGGCCTTAGTCATGAGTCGAGCTTATTTTAATACACTATTTTTGAATTTTTTCTTCATTCTCAGCCCTTGATGTTTTACATTTTTCAGTTATCCTTATTTTTATTTTTACTAATGCTTTGTGTTTGTAGGTATGCCAAGCCATAGGAGACGCAATCTTTCTCAGCGTTCCAATAGCTCTAGGGTTCAGCATGCTTACAGACTGCGCGAAACCAGAGGACAGAATATTCGAAGATTGCGTGCACAGTCCGCGCGTCAAGCCGCTGTGCGGTCGTTAGAGACACCTGATCCCATCCATTCTCGCTTACAGGCGCATTCAGAAATATATTCTTCTACTCGGAGGAATACTAGAACAAATATTTTTTTCAGCAGCGTTTGCTCTTCTATGGAAAATGCAGGTTTTAATTATTCTGTTGCTGTTGAATACTTTAAGCACCCTTTAATTTCCCTTGGGATGATGGACACTACATGCAGGTTTTGTTAGGGCCTTAAGATGGAAAGATGAATCTTTTGGAATGTGCTGTTCAAACGGAAAAGTCCGTTTGCCATTAATTGACTTACCTCCCGAGCCACTTCGCAGCCTATTATCTGGAGAGAATTCTGATTCAGTCCATTTTTTGCGTAATATTCGCAAATATAATTCCTGCTTTCAAATGCCATCATTTGGAGCTGAAAACCAAACCCACTCTGTTACTTTTCCAACCACATTTTCTATCCAAGGCCAGGTCTACCACAAAATAGGTTCACTTATGCCATCTGAGAACCAGCCAAGTAGATTTCTTCAGATCTATTTTGTGGGCAATGATGATGATGATGATGATGATATTCAGACTGATCGAAGATGCCAGCAAATACAGGGAGTACGTCGTAATATTGTACAGGGTTTGCAGCGCATGTTGCACCAACACAATCTACTGGTTCAACAGTTTAAAACTGCACTTGAAAATCTCCCCAGTGATGCATACAGAGTTGTTGTAAATGCTGATCGGACACCTCCTGGTCAACATCCTAGACGGTATAATGCTCCTACAGCTAATGAGGTTGCGGTTGTCTTAGCTGGTAATCAGTTTGGCTCACGTGACATTGTTTTACATCAGCGAGATAATTTGCTGAAACATGTTAGCGACACACATCGCTTTTATGATGCCCTTCAATATCCTTTAATTTTCTGGAAAGGCCAAGAAGGATATTCTTTTCATATTCCTCAGATCGACCCAAACACTAGACAGCCTTTGTCAAGTAAAGTGTCTTCTATGGATTTTTATGGCTATTTTATTATGGTTCGCCGAAATAGTCCAAATGTCATTGTTCAATTTGGCCAGCTCTTTCATCAATTCCTGGTCGATATGTATGCTAAGGTAGAAAGTGAACGTTTGCGCTATCTTACGCTTCTCCAGAGAAACTTTCGTGCAGAGAGTTATATTCATTTGCGCAATGCCCTGTCAACTGATGCAAATATTAACCCTAATAGCTTGGGTCAAAGGATCATTTTACCATCAAGTTTTGTCAATAGTCCCAGGTATTTGGCGGAATAAACGCAGGATGCTTTTTGTTATGTTCAGCAAATTTGGGCGTCCAAATCTTTTTATTACTTTTACAAGTAACCCCTCTTGGGAAGAGATATCTGCAGCGTTGCTACCAGGACAAAAACAGCTGGATAGACATGATATCACAGCTCGGGTTTTTCGGCAAAAATTAGTTAAATTTATTGGGGCTCTAACAAAAGGCCAATTGTATGGAGCAACAGTTGCGTGGATGTATTCTGTTGAATGGCAGAAAAGGGGACTCTCTCATGCTCACATATTAGTTTGGCTAGCAAATAAGCTCCGTCCCACTCAGATAGACTCTGTTATATGTGCTGAGTTTCCAGATCCTATTACATGCTGTTTGTTTTCAGACTAAATTGATACACATCAAGTTAGCATTTTTTCATGCTTCAAAAGTTAAGATTATATTTTTAACGTTTCATAATACTTTCAAATTAAAGCCGGAAATAATATTGATTTTTCCCATCCTGCAGGTCTACATTACACTGCAACATGCTATCATAACTCTGGCTTTTGGCATTGATATTTATATAATGTGAAAGTACTGTTTGCTACCTTAAGCTCTGGAGAGATTATAATGTGTCTACAGATCCATCATGTGGAAATCACACCATAGTGAAAATGCATTTAGCTGGTAGCAATGTATCACATTTGTAGACATGTGGTGCGCTTACAGTAAAAGAAGTCGCTACCTACCCACCATGGTTATCATTGCCTGCTTCATTTATGATTTTTAGAATTGCATTATTTTTATGCATATTATTTTTAAAAATTTGTGCTAGCAAGACATGGAATATTGTTAAGTTAATGTAATATTAACAGAAACTTTACCAACCCGTGAAGCGTTAGCTCCAGTCTTTTACCGTTGGGGGCAGCACTGTTAGAGCTAATAAATGCTTTCGATTGGTGCTTACTTTTAATGCTGTTTGTTTCTAGACTAAATTGATACACATCAAGTTAGCATTTTTTCATGCTTCAAAAGTTAAGATTATATTTTTAACGTTTCATAATACTTTTCAAATTAAAGCCGGAAATAATATTGCTTTTTCCCATCCTGCAGGTCTACATTACACTGCAACATGCTATCATAACTCTGGCTTTTGGCATTGATATTTATATAATATGAAAGTACTGTTTGCTACCTTAAGCTCTGGAGAGATTATAATGTGTCTACAGATCCATCATGTGGAAATCACACCATAGTGAAAATGCATTTAGCTGGTAGCAATGTATCACATTTGTAGACATGTGGTGCGCTTACAGTAAAAGCAGTCGCTACCTACCCACCATGGTTATCATGGCCTGTACCACGCGTACTAGGGATAATTAAAAAAAAAAAGGAAGCAAGACCGAATACAAATAATTACATTATGTGTGGTTTCAGTTACATTTTGGCTATCTTCAGACAAAGGTACTGAATACATTCAGTAATTTTGTCTTTATATGGCAACAATGCTGTTACTGAAACATCACACATATATTATATATATATTTTTTATTTGGTCTTGCTTTTTTGGTATTTTTAAAATTGCCCTTGACTATTAGAAAATTATGCAAATTTCCTTTTTATTTTTTATATCATTTTAAAAATTATATTCTTTTGTTAAAATATCCAATTTCCCACACTTTTCTAAAACTGCAACAATAACTAATACAAAATTCTTCCAAGTCCAGGTATTTCAATATTGCAGAAATATATTACATTTATAAAAGTTGCTTAACTATTTAGATATGTAAATGCCGGATTAGGTGCCCTTTAAAATGTTTGCTCTGGCTGTTTCTTCTTGGACAGCCGAGAGTGAAGTGGACAAAGTGAAATTTTCAGGTTGTGCCGACCATTTTCCTTTATTCACACAAATCATTAGATTTTTTTTTTTAATTTTTAAGAATAAAAGCCCAGTTTGGTTACTTGCACTCATTGGAGGGGTTGGAATTTTTCAAGAATCAGGAGCCATTGGGGCAATTTTTTTTTCAGAACAAAGTGTCTGAATCTGCATTCGATGATCCCGGGTCATGGTTTTTAAAAATTAACAGTTTAGACCACTCCTCCAAACAGCACTCTATTCATTATATGTGTTTGTGAAATGGATCCTATATTTCAGATTTTTTTACAAGCATTTTCGATATTGCTGTTTGCAATTTATCTCCATTTTGCTGAAAGAAAATTCATTACATTGAGTTTACAAACAGTTGGGGCCTCTATTCATTCATGAGTAAACCTCGCTCGAACACTACCCAGGCGAAGCCGGGTCCAGTCGGGTAAAACCCGGGCGTTGCCCGGGCCATTCGGCTAGTATATATATATATATATGGTAATTTAAACCAACAACCCCATAGTGTATATAACTTATAATAAGATTTAATGTTGTATAATAGAAACACATCTGTAAATGATTATACGTATTATTGGCATGTGTCTTTACATCATCATATGTAATGTAATTTGTACAAACTGAGGATAAATAAATAAAATCTGTAATAGATTAAAAGTTGAGCTAAGCAAGAGATAGAAGTCACAACGTCAAAATCAGATAGATTTAGAATTCCCACAACAAGCTCTAAAAATGGACCAGACCACCCACACTTCACATATGGTGGAATGCAAACCCCCCTTTCACACCTGGTGACAGGCAAAGCCCCCTTTCTCAGAAACGGCCCCCTGTCACATAAGGCCCCCCCCGTTCTTAACCTATAAATACAGTCCCTTTACAGTCACTACACAGTTAGTTCACCCTCAGCGCAAGCTCACGTCGGTTGTCACCAAGGTCCTCCTCATTCACCATGTAGACGAGTAAGGACTCTTCTATCTCCATCTTTCGCTCCTAGCTCAACTTTTATCTGTGCCCGGAACTTTCTTAGTGCAACTGTGTCTTCGTTTTTTGTGTAGACATTCCCAAGCTTTCCACTCTGCCTCGACCACGACTGCCTGTATTTTGTAAGAACTTTTAAAGGTCTTCCAAGGTGCAGAGAGGTACTGGAAAACTCTACATCCTGACTGTTCCTCTCGGTTAACACACCATGGTTTAAGTCGATTGGATACCTCACCACATTACAGCTAGTCGACAGGATTCTACAACAGGCTTACCAGACACTCATCTTATTACATATATGATTTGACATCAGCCAATGTCTATCAAAGTTACCATTTACTTTTTTCGATATGTGGCAAATCTTGGGGACTAAGCACCAAGACTCATTTTATACAAAACAATCTTTAGACCGATACTCACTTATGGAACTGACGTCTGGTGTAAATTTATAAGTAAAAATTACGTACACAAATTTAACTCACTTCAATATCAAATATTATTATGGTGTACACAAACTTATGAAACAATTAGCTATAGTTGTGTACATACCCTTGCAAATATTCCTTTGATTACGGATTATATGGAATCCAGAAATATTAAATATGATCTGAATAATTTATCGATTGAGGACCAACAGCGATATGATTTGGATATTACTGACATAATTGAAAATTTTATAAAATATAAAATGACACTTTTGAAGAAAAATACTAACAAAACATTTCAAAGTTTCTTTCCCCCTAATATTTCAAAATATTTTCGGGCAAATTTCCACAACTCTCAATTTATTACAAATCACGGAAATTTTAGAAGGTTTTAAAATTTATCAAAGCAGTGCAAGATTCAAGATGCTTCTGTGGATGTGAGGAACAAACTTCTATTCATGTGCTGCTAAATTGCCCCGTCTGTAACGTCCTCGTATTTGTTGGTTGACGTTAATCAGCAAGAAGTATTTGGAGTTCAAAAAAGAAAGACTTTATTTCTTTTAGGCTAACATCTGATATAGCATATTAATTATCAGACATATGTTTACATGTGGTTTATATTACAATCCGTCCAAAAGGCAACTGCACAGAGTATCATCAGTGATAAATATGTGCTCACTGATAATTTACTATATAGGCATGCCAGCTGCCGTTACATCTCCCCCTTTGAAGAAATTCATTCTTCAAATCGTTTGGGTGGCTTGATGATCCGCCCGGACCTTGTTGTAATGGGCAGGGTGCCGTTCTTGTGCTCCGCGTTCTGGTGATCACTCCTGGGTTTCTGGCCTGAGAATGGTCTTGTAGAAGTTTTGAGTTATTCAGGAACTTGAGCCTGTTCCTTATCACCGCTCGGGCCAGGTCCTTCCGGTAGAGTTGACTTG
>CP092874.1:47266900-47344480 GCA_030710605.1 Cordylochernes scorpioides
GTATAAAAATACCCTGGCTACAAAGATACATAATCTATAAACAGATCATCAAATTTTAAGAAAATTTGCATACTTAATAAGAACATTAAGGCATGTAAAAACCAATTTCCTGAAAGCGCGTAACCATAATATAAAAGTTCAAAAATAGCCTTTTTTATTCATGAAATGATATTCAAATAGTCCTACCAGTTTTTATTTGATTCTTGAGAGCAATAACGACGAACACACCAGTGGCTAGATGGTGTGGGTCGGTGGATATGCTAGAGGGAAACTACAAAATTAATTATCGTAAATGAAGAGTGGAGATTAGTGGCAAAAGTCGTTCGATAAATGATTAATCAATAATTTCATAGAGGGTCATGGGCTGGTAAAAGGTTAACAAAGTTGTATGAATGAGAGGGACATTAAGGAGAAGATAGATAAGAGTCACCAAGGGTTGGTTGAAAGAAAGGCTCACGTGGTGGTTGTAATTCTTCGACGCCTGAATTACAGAGTGAATTTTGAGTCGTTTAGGGAAAGAAATTATATTTCGTGAGCCGTGCTTACAAGTAGGAGAGAAGGTCATATACAAAAGGGTAAAGATGTTTAGGTACTGGAGCCCTATTGTGATTGAGCACTATTATGAAATTGATTGTTGTTATTATTTAAAAAATCGTAAAGCATGCATAGATAGAATGCCAATTTTAAGGAATGACTTTAAAATAAAAATATTTCAATAAAATGTCTATTATTAATTCGATTGGTAAGGTACAAATTTAATGGGTTACAAATATCCAGATAAATAGTATTGAGAATAAAATCATTGTTAATAGGCGTGGAGAGAATAAATTGAACTAAACTAATTATAGAAAATATTGGCATCAGAGTTTACAAGGAATAACCTTTTTGAAGAATGAATGGTAGGGGTGGAAACAATTACACTCACAGGTTATGCTGGTTGAGGGCGCAAGTATATTTATTAAGTTCATTGAGGGAGGGTTCTTCTGCTGATATTGTACGGGACAGTGTTGTTCGCCACAGTAGTGTCAGGGATATGGCGGAGTCTTGTCCATGATGATGGAAGGTGTCCTGCTCTGGCGCGGTGATCGTTCTTGGGCAGATCTAGTGCTGGGAGAAGTGTGCGGCAGGTTCATCACCGTCGTAGGTGATTAGTTCTTCGGGATCACGGTTCAAAGGTTGGTCGAGACAGAGGGTGAGAGCTCGAAGAGAAGCGGCTACAGTAGTGTAGGTCGTTGAGTCTTGTGGAACTTGGTTGTGGGTTTGTCCGATCATCGTGGTGTTGCTTCTTTTTTCTTCATACTCTGGTATATGAGGGATTTGCTTCCCGTCCAGGTCTTATCCTGTCGACTTTCAATGTGAAAATATAATAATAAGGTGGGGAAAGAGAAATAATCACACCACGAGTTGGAAGAGAAGGAACCCAGGCAACCAGAGAAAGAGAGAGGCGGCCCGGCCACCGCTGGGCGGCCGTTTGTATCGCACACAATCAACAACTGTCTAATAGTCTCGAGGTTCCAAGTAACGCCCCCTGTGGTCGCCCCCTGGAATGTCGCTGGTGTCTCAAATGACTGGACTTTAGCTGCTGTCTCTCTCTGGGCTGACTCTAGGTTTGCTTTATTATTCCTGGAAGAGTATATATTATGACATATATATATGTGGCATTATGGTGATAATGTGGGGAGAGAGAAATAAGGAAACAACAAGTTTGGAAGATGGGACCCAGCAAACCGAGAGAGAGAGGGAGAGCGAGGGGCTGTGCGCTGAACGACCGTCTGTGACCACCACCCCCCAACTATCCAAAAATAGGTCCTGAGGGTTCTAATAAAAGCCCTCCGGTCGCCCTCTGGAATGTGGTCAGTGGTTGAAAATGCCCGTAACTTAGTTGTCTTCTATCGACTACGTCTCTCTCTCTCTGGTCGACTGCAGATTTACTTTATTATTCCTGTAAGAGCATATATTATGACATATGGCCCCCGTTGAAGAAGGCTGAACATGGTTTAAGTATATTTAAAGCTGGAGAAGCCAGGAATAGAGAAAATAATTTTACAGTTAAAATTAGTTAAGGTAATGGTGACATAGTTTTATGTAAATTAAATATTGTATAGTACACAAGTAAATATTATTTACAAGCAGTTTTACAACACCGGAGAGTTTGACATTTAAGGAAATCTTTGAAAATATCAAGGTTATAAAAGGCTATATACAACAAAATCTAATGTACTATAAGGGAAATGTTATTGAGGAGTGTGAACAAGGGGAAGAAGAGTCACATACATATGATGGAATTCTGAAGATCATTAAGACTGGGGAACTCTACACTTTAAGATATTTTTCAGGCGGACATGGCAAGGGGAAACTTGGCATGGGCTTTCTATGCTATAGGTGTAGAGTATGAGAAATGAGGTTGAGGTTGGCAATTGTGTGAGCTCAGGACTGAGGTAAATATAGAACTACATTCAATGTTAGAACCTTGGCGAACAGGGCGAGAGGAAACTTGCTTTGGGCCAATCTAACTTATCTATGCAGTTACTTGTGTAGCGAGTCCGAGGGGAAAAGTCCCGTGTGTAGGTGAGGAAGTCGAACGGACTTATATTTAACTTGCGGAAAGTATGCGCGCACAGTGCCAAAAATTGGGACGAGGACTGCGTTGTCCGTTACAAGTGACAAGCTGCTCGGACACGAGGTGTTTGAACCGTCGTGGGAGCTTGTGCAAGGCGATGATTTCGCGGTGGGTTGAACGTAAAACCCATGTCTGCGCGAAATGATGACGGACCGGACAGAATCAGCGACGATGTTTAACGTACCTCCGTGGGAAATATCGGAGGTAGGCTATATCGTGCTGGTTTGGACAAGGGACAAACATAGATTTGAAGACAGGGTCCGTGTGGCGAACGTGTGGCGCGAGAAGAAGAAGCGAACTGTGGCGCTCGATGCAGATTGTTCAAGTGCGAACAAAAAAGGGGTTGATAAATATCTAGCAGTTAGTCAATCTGCACCCTGTGACGAACACGCCATTGGCTAGATGGTGTGGGTCGGTGGATATGCTAGAGATGAACTAGGAAATATATTATCATAAATGAAGGGCGAAGATTAGAATTTTGAAATGACAATATAGAAGTTCGATAATTGATTAATTAATAATTCTATAAAAGGTCCTGAGCTGGTATAAGGTTAACAAAGTTGTAAGAATGAGAGGGACATTAAGGGGCAGATAGGTAAGAGTCACCAAGGGTTGGTTGTAAGCAAGGTTCACGTGATGGTTGGAATTCTTCGACGCCTGAATTACAGGGTGAATTTTGAGTCGTTTAGGGAAAGAAATTATTTTTCGTGAGCCGTGCTTACAAGTAGGAGAGGTCATATACAAATAGGTATACAAAAGTTTAGGTGCTGGAGGCATATTTTTATAAATAAATTGATTATGAAAAATCTATTGTTAATAGTAAAAATCGTAAAGCATTAATAGGTAGAATTCCATCTTTCTTTTTTTCCAAGAGTTACGTTAAAATGAAAATCATTTAATTAAAATGACGATTGTTAAATTCTACTGGTAAGGTAACTAATTAAATGAGTTACAAATATCTAGATAAATAGTATGGAGAATAAAATCATTGTTAATAGGTGTGGAGAGAATAAATGGAGCTAATTATGTAACTATTGGGACAATTTACAAGGAATGACTTATTTAAAGAATGAATGGTAGGAGTTAAAACAATTACACTCACGAGTTATGTTGGTTTAGGGCGCAGGTAAGTTCATTGAGCTTCGGGAGAGTTCTGTCTGTGACACTGTGCGTACCAGTGTTGTACATCACAGTAGCGGTAGGGATATGGCGAAGTCTTGTCCGTTGATGGAGGAAGGTGTCCTGCCCTGGCACGGTGGTCGTTCTTGGGAAGATCTAGTGCTGGAAGAAGTGCGTGGCAGCTCCATCTCCGTCGTAGGCGATCACTTCTTCAGGGTAACGGTTCAAAAGTTGGCGAGGAAGGGGTTGAGGGCTCGAAGAGGAGTGGTTACAGTTGAGTTGGGTTTGGCCGATCATCGTGGCTTGGCTTCTTGTTTCTTCATACTCCGATATAGGAGGGATTTGCTTCCCGGCCAGGTCTTATCCTGTCGACTCTTCTGTAATATGATCCTGTCGACTCTTTCTGTGATATGATCCTGTCGACTTTCAGTGTGGCATTATGGTGATAATGTGGGGAGAGAGAAATAAGGAAACAACAAGTTTGGAAGATGGGACCCAGCAAACCGAGAGAGAGAGGGAGAGCGAGGGGCTGTGCGCTGAACGACCGTCTGTGACCACCACCCCCCAACTATCCAAAAATAGGTCCTGAGGGTTCTAATAAAAGCCCTCCGGTCGCCCTCTGGAATGTGGTCAGTGGTTCAAAATGGCCGTAACTTAGTTGTCTTCTATCGACTACGTCTCTCTCTCTCTCTGGTAGACTGCAGATTTACTTTATTATTCCTGTAAGAGCATATATTATGACATATGTATATTCTATTATTTAGAGGGTATGAACACAATATGGACCATAATCTGAACCTACCAACATCAGACAAAGTTTATTTTTCTATGTTCTTTAATGTTAGATTTCCTGTTCCCTTGTCGACGCACATTGTCAAAGGCTTGGGATATGATCATTTTTTCCTGTATTTATAACATTCATTTAACTGTATTACTAATTTCTTATCAGTCTCTTACAGTCCTTTTACCCAAAAAGAATAAACACAATTTGATTTAAAGTTTAACACTAAGGGAAAAGTATGTATCAATCTGATTAAATCTAGGGAACCGAATAAATTCAACTTCTGAACTGAAAAAAAAAAAACATTTTTTGAGTTAGGTTTGAGAAAGTTCAGAAGATTACAATGTCTTAGTTCATTAGTCGATTTTTGTAGTATCTAAGGCTCAGCTATTACCCTATCTCCGTTCCAACCTAAATTTGCTTTCTATTTGGTCGAAGAGGCATGGTTTGGCAGTAATGGAGTAAGGGCCGAAACTGCAGCTCAGGTCTTCATCTGAAGAGGCCCATCTGAGTACCATCCTCTTTCCATCTGGTCTAACCTTTATGGTTTTAAAAAATTTATCTTATATCGTGTCCTCCATATTTACACTAGATTGTCTTTAAAATAAGCTTATATAAAAAAAATCACAAAAAAAAAAAACAAATTTCACAAAAATCTATCTTCTCTCATCAAGAGAGAAAATAGAGCAAAAAAATACTTCTCTCTCTCTAATTAGCTTTATTTTATATTTGGAAAATTATTATCATGGTTCTGTCTTTGCTCTTCTCTTCAAAACTTTCTCTTCGCTTATTCCTTTTTTTCACCCAGCCTATGACGCGTAACTGCCGATGCTTTGCTGGTGTAACCTTTTTTTTTTTTTTAAATATAATCTAACAAATTATTTATTACAAAAAAAAAAATAAAAAACAAACCTCACACATTTAAATTGAATAAAGAAAAATATTAATCTTAAAAATTTTCATAACTATACTATATATATATATATATATATATAGAATGCCAAGGCAGCAATAAAAAACGTTATACAAGCAAATTACTTATTTTACCAGAGGCAGAATCTTAGGCCTTAGAGAAGGTGAAATTTCGCATCGATAAATTGCTATGAAAGTAGGGGCTACAATCAAATAATTGTTGTAAGGATTTGGTGTAAGCGGCTTGAAGAAAAAGTTGAGAAAACCCGGCTCAGAGGTCGCCCTAAAATAACAACAGAGACAATTGACAATTAACAACACAGAGAGAGAGGATAGGGGGATTTGAAGGATGGTTGTAGCAGACAGGACAACAACTATACCATTGATTCAAGCAGCTCTACACGTCCAGCATGAATCTGGACCATCTTTGAATAAAGTTAATAACCGCTTTATCGAAGCATAACTCCGTAGTCGCCGGCCTTTATTAAGAATTCCACTCTTACGACTCAAATAACAAAATCCTACAAAATGGCGTCTTCTATTATCAGATATTTGGTAAATATTTTCCTTATATTTGATAATTACTTCCATACATCGTCGTTAAATCTACTAGCTAACCAACCACATAACAATATCAGGCTCATTCCTTAGAAGCTGGATTAGACCGTGACATTTATATTTCGATTTTACAAACATTTAGGGGCTTAGGCAAGCTATTCTTCACAGGATGACTCACTCAATGGACGCTTTACTTTTCTTCAATTAGAGAGAATACCTTCTTTAAAATAATTAGATGATTTAAAAAGAAAGATACTTCGGCCAAAAATTTCTGACCGAAATGTCTTTTATTTTTAAGAACTATGAATGCGCCGGCCCGGTAATCTCTATCTTTAAGATTTAAATTAAAATAGGGGGTTGGTGGAAGGGTGGTTTAAACCGCTGGTTTTCGACCGCTACGAACCGAGATCGAATCCCGCATTTGGTACTTTTTTCTGAATAAAAATAAATACTCCAATGTCCCCCGATTCTTGCAAAGTCCAACCCCATCAGCGAGTACAAGTACCAAACGAGGCTCTGGAACATTTGTATGTGCCAAAGTCGAACTGCTTTTTACATGCGTAGACATGTGGTGCATTTACAGTAAAAGCAGTCGTCAACTTCTAACCACCATGATTATCATGGGTCTATAGCACGTGTACTAGGGATAATAAAAAAATAATGAAGAATTTCACAATGGGGAGAAAATGCCAAAATTATTAAATTCGGGTACACATTTTCTGAATGAAGATGGTATCTATTCTCTACAAATATTGTGTGAGATGGCTGAGGACCAATTAAACCTCCACAATACAAATAGAGGGAAAGGGCATCTAATCACAAAGAAGTCCTAGGACCTAGGGGAAAATGAAAGCGAAGCCCTGGCTGAGACCGAGATGAATTTATTGATCGTCTTGACCAAGTATTTTCCTCGATCTCTTTTAAACATTCCTAATTCCATTTCTCCTGATTGGCTTGATACTTTTTTAGTTCTACAATATCATTTTCACTTGAAATATAGTGTTGAAAATAATTATAATTTAATAACATATTTGCAATGAGTTTCTTTTATTAAAAAAAGTGAGGCAAGCTTTTCACGCGGTTTCGCTTAATTAGTCCACTGGCTTCGCAAAGGCGTGTAACATACATAGTTTAACAAGAATAATTGGTATTTATTTTTAAATTTAATTTTTAAAATTTATTTCTACGAATCTATATTGTATGCATGTTGGCATTTGCGAAGCCGGTGGCCTGATGAAGCGCGACCGCGTGAAAGCTTGACACTCCTTTTCATTTTTTAATAAAATAAACTCATTACAAATTAGTTATACACATTAAAATAAATTTTATTTATCGCTACACAAGGCAAAGTTTTTTTTATAACAGTCTCTCATGAGAGAATATGGGTTTACGGGCTACTAACCAAAGTGTATGATTTTCGAGCCCAATAGTTTCTCATGAGAGAGAGCCCCAAAAAAATCGATTTTTAGTGGCCGCTGGCCGTTCACGGAGACGGTCGCTCATGGAAGACTCTACTGTATATTGAATATAAATATAAGCATGATGATATTGTAAACACACATTACTGAGAATTGTAAATGTTAAATTAATATACTATGGACTTTTGGTAGTTTTTTTGCTTGTAATTCCAAAAAGGTTTCAGGTAAGAACCTGGATTTCTTTCTCGTTTGAAATCTGGAATAATCACTAAAAATTCATTTTGCAACTCCCAACAGTTTCCGAGTTGAAATCGTGAAACACATAAGATTTAAAAAGAAATATAGAATTTTTTTTTATTCCCGTCCACATCACGACCACCCAAAAGAATGTCATTTATCTTTGACCGAAGAACCAATTGTTCTTCAGAGAGAGATATATCAAAGTGGCCTCTAGATTGCTAATCATATACATATAACAATTCAATAAAATAATCCATTGTTAGCCTGATTTTTTCACCTTACTTCATGTATATATACAGTATAACCTCCCTTTAGCGGTATCTCTCCACAAAGGACAGTTTTCATTTGCAAAATTACCATTTTCCCAATTTAGCAACTCTCCGGTTAGAGGACACCTTTCCCTAAAGAACACATTGGCTCTGCAATTAGGTGTCCTTTACAGGGAGGTTCTACGGTACTACTAAATTAATAATTGACATGGTACTTGATATATCTCCGGTTTGTTTGTGAATTATATGTAGATTCGATAACAACCCTATTTCAGTAAAACCTCCTTGAGAGGACACTCCCGCTAGAGGAGACCTCTCTATAAAGGACAGTTTTTCTCGTCAAAATTACCATTTTTACCATTTAGAAACTCTCCTATAAGAGGACACCTCTCTCTAAAGGACACTTTGACGCTGTAACTAGCTGTCCTTTACAAGAAGGTTCTACTGTATACTCAAGGCGAGCGAAAGCTTTAAATGAAATGAAGAAAAAAAGATATCATATATATATAATTAAAATCTATGAAAGGTGACGCCCTATATTTATTTTAAAAATATTTTGTCTATGTGCATAAAAAACTACGTTAATTTTTGGCGATATACGATTCAAACTTGGATATATTTAATTGGGAAATAATAATTGAATTTTTTTTATGAATTCGAAAGAGGAATAAATGATAAATTCCTGGCTTCTACCTTGAATATCCTAGGGGCATTTTGAGAAAATTCAATCAAATCTGATCTGAAAAATTTAAAATATCACCATCTGGATTTCATGTTTTTTATATATAAAAAATATATGTGATTATTTAAGACCATGAAATTATTTTAATATATCCAAATATGTAATACCACATATGTCACCACGTTGATGTACTTATTTTGCTATTTACTGCAACTATAAAACATCAAATAACATCAATCTGTACCGCTTAAGACTATAATAAAGTATAGCAACTAAACAGATAGAAGGAATGGATAATTACGGGAGAAACTTAAGTCTAAAACTAATCAGGCCTTGTACGAATAGGAAACGAGGCTTCAGAAATCCAGTCCACGTTTTACGAGGTCATGGCACTTTTGTCTGATGTAACTTTCCCCCCCCTGATTACCTCAGAAAGGGCAGTGACCTGCCTGGACCCGTGGAAGCTATAAAAGGAGGCTCCCAAACCTAAATAGTTAGTACGTTTTCTTCAGTCAGCGAGAGCCTTGGTCCACGTCACATCAATCGCCTGGTGATCCTTCCCTGCCTGAATCCTCCTTTTTCCATTCCTTCTTGACGACAGTCGCTTCTTCTGTGGAATCTCTATTTGCTTATTTCACCTTTGGTCAAACTGTGTCGCCTTCCCCACGACTGCACGGTAGCGGTGATATCGAGGCTCATCTAGTATCAGGTAACGCTGGTCCGAGAGGTCCCAAGATATCACATATATATATAGTAATTTGAACCAACAACACCTTATTGGTGTAATATAACAAGAATATGTAAAACGTGTTGTATAATAGAAACTCCTCTGAAACTAATTATACCCATGTTGTTAATGAACCATTGCATCATAATATATTTGTGTACCCTGTACAAATTGAGGATAACAAAATAAAACTGTGTAATAGAATAAGAGTTGAGCTAAATAGCAGAGAGTGAGATATAGAAGTCCAACAACATGTAAGAACGAGGCTTAAAGATGTCGGAAGTTTCCAGAAAGTTGTTAAGAGAGTACAATGACCTTTACTGATTCCCCCAATATTACGGCAGACAAAGGCCCAGTACTTCCGCATCTGAAAGATATATAAAGCCCTAAAATCCAGAAAATGGATCGCCACTTCCAAGTCCGCGGAAGTGTATGTCGCCGGTCCACCCCATTCATCATGCCATCATATAACAGTAAGAAATCTGTATTTAATCCTCTATCTCTTGCTGCTTATCTCAACTATTTCTGTTCACGGAACTTTCCTAGTACAACTGTGTCCCTTCGTTTTTGTATGTAAATCCCAAGACTTCCCTTCAGCCTTGTACTCTGTGAGAGCTATGAAAGGTCTTCCAAGGTGTGGAGAAGTATTAGAAAACTCAACCACACCATGACATCCCTCTCGGTTACCACACACACACATATATATATATATATATATATGTCATAATTTGTATAATACCCAAAATGTATAATTTATTTTTACCATAATTAATATGTTAAATTGTAAATACAAATTCATCCATGTATAAATCTGTACAAATTAAATCTGGGAGCCAACGCGCGCGGGCAAAGGCCACGCCTCCGCCGCGTGCGTGCGCGCTCACGAGTGTCGAACAAGTTCTTTTTTGACGCATACATGCACAACGGTGGCGCCCTTCCATTCGACCACGACAGCTACGACAAGTAAGAGTCGACAGCAATAAGAACCTCGATAGAATGAGCAAGGCGAAGAGACAAGCAGGCCAGAAAGAGGCCGAGTTAGCTCAAGAGAAGAAGTCGTTGATAGATGCACTAACAGAGATGATGAGAAGACTAGGGCGGGACGCGCCCGCCACCGCAGCCATATTTGACGGTTCAAGTGCCGCTGAATCGTTCTTAAGGGAGCTTAACAATCCGTTAAGGCGCTCGTTCGAAGATGTGCCTCATACCCAGAAGCGACCAGGAAAGTCTCCCTCCATCCCGCCTACACCATGCAAGCACTGCCAAGAGCCCCATTAGAACAATCAGTGCCCACAAAGGTCCACCTTGCCTGGGTCGCATGCCTATCATCCTCGACTAGCGACACCGCCGCGGTATTTTCGTGACCCAAGAGACAGGGCTACCAAGTAACCAGAAGTACAACTCACACGCCATTAACGCCGTAAGTACCCTGACTCTCAAGTTGCTACTAGCCAACCATTTATGTTCATTTCTAATAGATGCTGGCGCTAACATTAATATTATTTGCTTAAAACAATTCAAAACATTAGGAACTAAAATGTTATCTTTAAATAATCATGTCACTATTAGGACTTTGTCTCATAATATCCAGCCTGTGGGATTTGCATTTATTTTGGTTACTGTAGGATCCATTAAGAAAAACTTGTTATTTTATATAATAGATAATGATTAACCATTTGGCATTTTATCTTTAAATTCATTAACTATTGATTTTTTTCAATGAGAATGTATCAGGATGATATCATGTTAGCACAGTCACAATATTGTTTTAAAGATTATTTTACGCCATCATTAAAAAACTTTACAATTCAACCCGACCCTAATAACCATACCATTCCCCACACTACTCAATCCTTTGCTCATGATAACCTTAATAGTGCCACACATGTAGAAATTTATATAGTTGCACATCCTCATCTAATAAATGAATGTAAAAATCTTATTAGAGAAAATATTGGTTTGTTTCCTATCGATATGTTTTCAGTACCTGTTTTAAATATAGACCCGGTTAAAATTATTCCTAACAGTGATAAGAATATAACACAAAGAACATATAGAATACCATATAGCGATTACCCTGAAATGAAATATCAAATAGAGAAAATGTTAGAAAATGAAATAATAGAACCATCGAATAGCCCATATGCCGCTCCCGTAACACTTGCTAGAAAAAAAGGATGGCTCGAAACGTTTTTCTGTAGATTTTAGAAAAATTAACGAATTAATGTCCGTAGATAATTATCCCATGCCACTAATAGAAACAGTACTAGATCAATTATCTAATTCCAAATACCTTTCTACCATAGATATAACCTCCGCCTTCTGGCAAATTCCTATCCATCCTGAATCTAGGTCCCTACTTTCATTTGTAACCCACCTGGGGCAATACCATTTTAATAGACTACCATTTGGTCTCAAATTAAGTCCCCAAATATTTGAAAGGCAGTTAAATCAATTGATACAGAAACACAAATTAACATTTGATAATCATTATTTTGATGACTTCATAATCCATTCTAACAGTTTAGAGGAACACTTAGGACACTTACAGGAATTATTTCATTTTTGTAAATTAGAAAATATAAAATTAAATCTTAATAAATGTCAGCTTTTCAAGACATCTATTGACTACCTGGGATATAAGATTAGTTCAGGTACCTGCCCACCACATGTTAGGAATATTGATGTATTTAATGCCATAAAACCCCCTACTAATGTAAAAACCTTGCAATCATTCCCCCCCCCAGGCGCCATTAATGTTTACAACAAATTCATTCCAGATTATGCGCGCATTAGAAATCCTCTAAATCAACTTTTAAAAAAGAATGTTAAATGGGAATGGACATCAGACTGTCAAAAGGCGTTTGACAAACTCAAACAACTACTTTCATCAGGTTCTATTCTCCATCTTTATAAATCAGATTTGCTCTGTCAAGTGTACTCTGATGCATCTTTGCAAGGGATAGGAGGAGTACTGAAACAACTCCATCTCTCTCTCTCTCTCCAGATGGAAACTCATATCCAGTACAATATTATAGCCGCACTCTGCGCAAATACGAGCGCAATTATACCATCACCGAATTAGAGTGTCTGGCCATAATTGAAACAGTAGATCGTTTCAAGGTCTATCTGGCGGGAAATTGATTTACTATTTTCACCGATCATTGCGTCATACAGTGGCTTAAAAAAATAAAAAATCCGACAGGAAGACTCTTTCGATGGAGTTTGAGATTGTCAGTCTACGACTATCAAGTGAAGTTCATCAAAGGCACCAAACAACTAGAGGCTGCCTGTTATCCCGAAATCCGTTTTGTGGCCTTCTTGACGCCACGCAATTAAAATATGCCAAAATGAGCTTCGGGATAATCCCAAGTATGTTCACCAAACCTCAGGCCTGACTACCGTCACCAGACGTGGTGTGAGCAAAATAGTTGTTCCGCCATCCTTACGACCCACCATACTTAGAGAAGCCCACCAGAAATTCAACCATCCTGGAATTTCTCAATTGACTAGGATCATCTCCGCTCGAAACTTTTTGAGCGGAATGTCGATAGACATTCGTGCCTTCGTTAATAATTTTAACCTCTGTCAAATGAGCAAAATCCCAAAAGGACCAAAGTATGGAGAGTTGGGCGAATTGCCAGAATCCCTACTGCCATTTGATCTAGTCTCTATGGAGACTATAGCCGGGTTTTCTAGCTATGGAAGTGCAAAAAATAACCTGCATGTAGTAGTAGACCACGCGACTCGATTCGCATGGACATTCCCATCTCGTTCCACCAGTACGACCACATATATTCAAGTAATAAAAAGGTGATACAAATTGGTTGTCCGAAGCGTCTCCTTACAGATAAAGCCCCTGCCTTTACATCACCGAGGTTTAGGAGATTTCTAATCTCCCATAACATCCAACCAATGCTCACTACCAGCAACCATCCACAAGCAAACGGTTTATCCGAACGTTTGAACGCAACCCTGACCGGAAAACTTAGGCTCCTACATCTTCAACATCCTAGAGCTAGTTGGACTATGCTCCAATCCAAAGTAGTTAAGGCATATAACGATACCCCTCATTCCGTCACGGAATTTCCACCATCATACCTTATGAACGGCTCCCTGCCGAATGAACTGTCACAACATCTATATCCTTATCCATCGGTCACTGAAATAAGACGCCTAGCGTTACAGAGAACGAAAGAACGCCATAAGCTAGATAAGATCAGATTTGATAAAAATCACAGGTCCCCCGACTTTGAGGTAGGCGATCTAGTCCTTACCAAAATTTACCAACACCCCAATACGGGCAAATTAGTGCCTTACTTCAGTGGACCATATGTGATAATTGAGGTGATATCTCCCTATACAGTTAGAATCAATAGACCTAATCAAGCTCAAAACTTAGACACGGAAATCATCCACGTAAACAAATTGAAACACTATTCCGAAGACACTAAGTACATCTTCACACCTCACTCAACGAACAAAAATAGCGCGCCAAAATCATATTTATTTGCCATCATTTCCCCCCTGAAATATTTCATGATGATTATAAGAATTTTGAATCTACATTAAGTAACCCATTTAATCAAATAAATCCCGATATTTTCTTAGATAATGCCGAACCAACATTAACATCCAGATATATTTCTACTCCTGACACCATCCCAAAGACTGATATCCAATTAGAACCTTCTCCTTCAACGGAGATAAAGCTCCTATCCTCACCAACACATAATCATACTCCGCAAATCAGTCCTCAATTAAGTGCTCTCCTTATTAACTGTGACAATGCAAAATTAGAAAATAGGTCATTTATAAGCAAAAATACGTTGGTACCGTTGCCCATAGTTAAATATTTTAAGAGGATTAAACAATTCCCATTATTTTTTCTATCCCTCCTTACAATGGCGTATATTAACCCAAACGTCTCCATGACGATTATACATTTGCTGATTTATTTATTTGTCGTCGTCCCGAATAAGACAAATTCAATCAATCTTGATGTATTGTCTTGAAGAACTTTCGATGGTTCTTTGGAACACCTTCAAGGATTTCATTAATCACTCGGAAAAAGATGGTGACCACAACATTAAGATTGATGACCCCCCATAAGATCCTATCGTCAGTGAATTCCTATATAGAATGGCGAATATCTATTTTTAATTAGAATAACACCAAATGTGTTGCCCAATTGACCACCCCGAAATGATAGTTTTTCTCAAATTCATTCCCTTCAAGGTGTCAGCAGGATTACTGATAGTCACAGACCCGTCCTGAAATGATCCGTTCAGGATGTACGTCACAGAATTCAGTACGTTGCCCCCTGACAATTTGCAATAAACCATTATGTTCACACACCAACATCAAGAAATATTCTTCTTGCGCTACTTCATTGACATGACAACCATCCTCTTTTCTCTCCATCCCAAACGAGAAACCTTCCGAGGACTCCAGTGGCCCAATTTGGATCATCCTACCGAATTGTTCGCCACGACCAAGACATTCATTCATTCAGACATACATTCCTTTTCATCCATGAGCAATTTTTTAACACCACTTTTCTTACGTTCCCTATAGATAGTACGGCACAGAGGAGGATGCTCAGCCCATCACCAATCCACCAACACTGCAGCGCAGGAGATCCTCTCACCCACAGAACACTCCCACAAACAGATACACAGTCGTAGCCGCATCACACAGGTTCGTATCCTGCTACATTTAAAACATTTAAAACTTTATTATCTTTTTTTTTTTTTTTCTACAGGTAAACTCCGTATAATTGATACAATTGTACAACGAAAAAGTTCCTTCGTAAAACTTGTGATTCGTTGTACAATTTATTATCTTATGTAATATATATCATATTTAATTTATTTTCATGTTCATATTTACCTGTATATATTTTTAGTATAATATTACACACATTTTTAAATTTTTGTACCATAGTATCGGAATTCAATTAATAAAATTGCCTCCCAATCTCAACTAAATAATTTTAAAATCCTTTTAAATTTATTTATCCCACACAGGTTCCATCTGCCATAATTTGTTTAATAACCAAAATGTATAATTTATTTTCGCCATAATTATATTATGTTAAATTGTAAATACAAATTTATCTATTCATAAATCTGTACAAATTAAATCTGGGTGCCAGCGCGCGCGGCGGAGGCGTGGCCATATCACGAGTGTCGAACAAGTTCTTTTTTGACGCATACATGCACAACGGTCGCGTCCTTCCATTCGACCACGACAGCTACGACATATATAAATATTTTTTTAATTAAAAAGGCATATGTTGTAAAAATATAAAAGCTTGAGGGATAAGTGGGAGGGGGGGGTGATCCGCGGAGTTTAAGGGATGGCAGAGACGGGTTCAATGGTGTTGAGCCCAGGGGTGACCGTGGAGAGCAGACATACCGCAATGATTAAAGTATATGATTTTAAGCCCAAAAGGTGTAGCAGGCAGACAAGCCGCAATGCACAATATCAAAGTACCAAGGTGCTGCACGCAACCAAGACTGTTCAAAAAGGTTAGATTCCCCAGGCCAGGGAAAATAAAAGAAAAATAGCTGTTGTTTGAATGAGAATATTAGATAAAGCGAGAATGATTCAGCAACTGATAGGAAAAGATAGATTTTTTGTAAAAATGAATATATAAAAGTTTTAGTTAAGATTACTGGTGAGGGTACCAGTACTAAGACAACCAACCAGAAAAGTACACCATAGATTGCATAGCGCGTTCAAATGGGTCGCTGCGTAAGTCGATTTCTCGAGCATCCCGCGCCGTCGAATCGCCAAACCATTTGCCCTCTGTCCTTGGGTTACAGAGACAGCGTCAGGGGCGATCACATACGCAGGGCAGGTCGCGAAACCGATCTTAAACAGCGGCACATGCCAGAGTTACGTCTACGAGCGGCCGCCAATGACCGATGTTAACCATGAGGTGAGAAGTCCGAGTCACTCAGGTGATCGGAATCCTCCGCGCGGACGCGTGGCTTAAGTCTATCAGAGGCCTTTAGGAACTCCAGGCAGGCTCGCCAAGTGCTCCTGTTGAAAATAAAGTCTTTGAGTGACCGCGGAGTGTACCCTAATTCTTCTGCACAGGTGGAAAGAAGGGGGAATCTAAGGGCATCAAGGCTGCTGCACTAAAGCACGATGTGAGAAAGAGTTTCTTCCCTGTCAGCGTCGCAGTAAAAGCAGGAAGGATCGTCAATGACGCCTATCCTGTGGGCGAAACTGTCCGTCCACGTGTGTCCCGATAGCAGGCCAACCACAATGTGCTCGCTAGGGACGATGTACGCATACCTTTTGTCTAAAAGACACATTGGAGTAAGGCCAAATTGGGTGTGGATAGAAGGAGTTAGAGATAGGAATCTGATTTCCCATGCTTCACGCGCTCGGCCGTAAATTGCCGATTTTACAAACGACAAAGGAGCGAGTTTGTAACAGCTTGGGTCAGCAGACTCAGCACCCCGCTTTGCGAATGTGTCCGCAATGTCATTACTCACTTTCCCACTGTGGGCCTTGATCAATTGTATGGTGCATCTGTTCCCATTGCGATTCAATCGCGAAATCAGTAGCATAGCTCTTTCGATAAGGTAATTACCAGACTTGGAGTTCAGAACTGACTTCACGACTGAGAGGTTATCCAGGAAGAATCCTAAGGTTAGATGATTTGGTAAAGTGGTTGCGTTTTCAAGTGCCTTAACCAATCCAAGGGCTTCCGCCTGAAAGACAGAACAATGAGGGGACAGAACAAGAGATTCACGTATTTCCGGTGCACAATCGAGACAAGAGAACCTGTACACGCCGGCGCCAACTCTATCTCTGGTTTTGGAACCATCTGTATAGTATGCCACGTGGAAGAAAAGAGCAGGAATATTACTGGGAGCGGAGTAATAGGGGGGGGGGGGGAGAGGATGTGGAAAGGGAGGAGGCTCGAGTGGAATTTCAGCGTCAACCAATCCATACTTTTTAAGGTATAGCTCAGTTTTAGCCGAGATTTCCAGATCGAGAGGAAGGACTCTAGAGAGGGAGATAAGAGCAGCGTTGCAGGTTGATCTGAAAGCTCTACAAGCTCTCACTAGGAAAGGCCTTTGAGCACCCAGTAGAACATTTAAGGAGCGTTGAGAAAGAATAGGAAACCATTCCATCGAGGCATAGGCAATGGCTGGAATAAGCACTTGCAGATACAGAGTTCTCAAGGCGCGGTAACCAAAACCAAAGTTGAGATTAGCGGCTGCGGTCAAACGCGGCAACATGCCGCGGACCTTGGCGCAGACTTCAACTACGTGCTGGGGGAAAAATAGACGTTGATCAAATCTCACTCCCAGCACCTTAATTGAGTCGCACCATTGGATTGGTCGTCCGTGGATAACCAGATCCCGGCGCGGTTCAGGCAGTCTCCCGTGTGGTCTGAAGAGAACCATAGCCTGGCACTTTCCTACGCTGAGTTCCAGTTTATGCAAACTGCACCACCAAGCGATCATATCGGGAAAGAACAAAAACGAGTTTTTATAGGGGAAGCATGACCTTTGGCAAGGACAAGTTTTTTTGATTAATCCAACTGATAAATCTTTCCTCGCTATATCATTCCCAATAATGAGTTCAGGATACCTAGCTAGAGTATTTTTCTTATCACCCGGCTCATCATTACCAATCATCATTTTTTCTTTTTTTTTATTACCATTCAAGTCGGGTGAAATAATCATTGGCAACAGAACAAGCCTTGCAACTACCTTCCCTTTTTTCATTCCCCAATCTCATATATTCCCCTTCTCGCCAGAATTTTTTTTTATTAATCCAACTGGAAACATCCTTCCTCGCTATATCGTTCCCAATAGTGAGTTCAGGATACCCAGCTAGATTCCTTTTTTTTTCACCCGGTTCATCATTTTTATCATTTTATCATTTTTATCTTTTTCTTTTATCATACAAGCCGGGTACCATCATTATTGGCAGCAGTACATCTCTTGCGTTCACCTTTCCCTTTCCACATTCTTCAACCTACATACCTCTCCCTGCTAGTCTGAACTGATGATGCAAACGAAACATCAGGAACGTTCTGTTAATGAAAACAGTACCTCACTAACACAAGTTCGTACTGCATTGCAGAACTCATTAAGCTATTTCTTTTCAGGAATATACCCTCATCAACCCTTTGCGTCAACTTACAACCTTAGTTCAACTTAATAGCTTTATGCTTTTCTTTTAGTTATTTTTTCATTCAATAGGTTTTCAATTTTTTTTTCTTCAAGTAAATTACTTTTACGGCATTTCTAATTTTATCTTGCATATTTACTCAATTTTAATCATTTATTCTTATGTATTTTTTTCATCATATTCTATATCTTATTGAGACGTCATCATTATATTATTGTCCTTTTTATTATCCTATACTTATAATAATTTTAATTAATTTGTGCCCAAATTATTTCTTCTGATTTTATAATAGGTTTGTTAGGTCATCATTCATGTTATTTCATTTCCCCCAAACAAACCTTCATCACCGGGGGCACATTCTATCGTATATTTTAAACTGTATAATAATGACACTTTCTATTTGCTACCACCCTCATATTTTGTATATATGCTATATTAACACAAAGCAATAACGCGCCATCTATACATATAAAATAAAAGGATTTAAAAGCGCGAATGTTTCTTTTTTACATAAAACAAACTTCTACTGTCCTTACTGCGATGAAAAAATATATTGGGAGGGCTTGGCTCATCAGTAGTGAACCCTCCCAGCGGTTTCGCCAATTTAATCCACCAGACCGCTTCTCAGAGCTCTAATACTGTATTGGATCATTCTGCTTTTATATGCTACACTGAAGGATGGAATCTTAGAAATGGTTTTCAAGTAAACTATGGACATAAGCTTATAGGACAGTAGCATTACATTTAAATATTTGCTTCGAGCAATGCTCTTCAGCAAACTATAAAGACAAGGCCAGTTAGGCATAAATTAACACAAAGCAATAACGCGCCATCTATACATATAAAATAAAAGGATTTAAAAGCGCGAATGTTTCTTTTATACATAAAACAAACTTCTACTGTCCTTACTGCGATGAAAAAATATATTGGGAGGGCTTGGCTCATCAGTGGTGAACCCTCCCAGCAGTTTCGCCAATTTAATCCACCAGACCGCTTCTCAGAGCTCTAATACTGTATTGGATCATTCTGCTTTTATATGCTACACTGATATGCTATATCTTTATTAATATAACCTGTACACCCTTTTTTTATATAAACTAAAATTGGTGACGTCAAAATAAAGATCCAAAGAGAGAGCGGTCAGCTGGTGGCAGCAGGGACAGAGGGGTGGAAAAAGGCAACGCCCAGCCCATGTGGGGTCCCGAGGGACATTCTTATAGTGACCCCCCAAAACAGGACAAGTTTTGGCAGGGGGTCGGCAGATGTTCTAGGGGGTGTTTCACAGCAGTTCGCTTGAGCCTGTCTGTCTCACACACTCTCCCTCCATGTCTCGGTGATAAACATCAAAGTTGGTGTCATGGCCTCTACCCGTGGGCTGTCCCCGATCCCTCTTTGTGCTAACATCTAGCCCTGCCTCTGCATCTTGTTGTCCGCGTGTGGGAAGATCATCAACACTCACCTCACGTACACGACTGCCAGTTCATCCATACGTAGGCACATTGCAACAATATTACATATATATGTGATGATTTAAGACCATGGAATTGTTGTAAATAGTCTAGATATCTACTACCACATGCTCCACCCCATGACTGTATATAACTTCTTATGTACTGCAAATAGAAAGCCTCAACTAACATCAATCTGTACCGCGTAAGAATCTAATAAAGTATAGCAACTGTACAGATAGAAGGAATGGAGACTAACAGGAGAAAATTAAGGTTAAAACTAATCAGGCTTAGGTGAGAGTAGAAGTCAGGCCTAGCAAAGAGGCTTAAAGTCAGCACCACTATTAATAAAATTACAGCCAATTTTATGATCGCGGAAATCATAAAAGTTGAGCTTAACGACCAGTATTTCCTGGGCAAGGCCGGGCATGTCTTCCGACAAAGAAATCAGCACTGACCAATTAGAAAGTAACACCTAAGTAGGTCAGCCAATAGAAAACGGTCACGTGACACCTTTCGACCAATGGGAAAGAAGATAGGTCTTGGTGTTAAATCGAGAACCTAGGATAGGCAGTCTGCGCTTGGATCCCACCAAGGTAACACTTGCTCTAAAGATCTCTCTCTCGGCTCATCCCATTCCTCTTGACGTCAGACGCTTCTTAGTGGAATCTCTGTTTGTTTATTTCACCTTTGACCCAGCTGTGTCGCCTTCCACCACGACTGCACGGTAGAGTTGACATCGAGGTTCGTCTAGCATCAGATAACACTGGTCCCAGAGGTCCCAAGATATCACAGACTCCCCCGTCCGAAGAGTCGACAGGATAGTGGACGCCAAGGTACAAGTAAGCAAATAGACCACTGTCTGTACAGAAAGATGGAACAGGGAAGAGAGGAGGATCCAAAGGAACCAATGGAGTCCGATCCCGACTCCGAAAATGGCGAAAACACCACTTTTCCAAAGAAAGAAACCACCCTCGGTAGGACGCAGGAAGTTTCCCCAAGCCACGAGGACGCCACGCCCCCGCCGCCGGTATCAGATGTTCTGGGGAGGTTAACCAGGACGCTACATCAGCTTTCTGCCGTGACCGGACTATCGCGAGATGTGAAGCTACCGCGCCACGATGGTTCGTACGAGGCGCAGAGCTTCTTCACCAACTACGACGCCCAAGCAGATCGGGCCCAAATACAATACTCTACAAGACTGAGAAAGCCACCAGACCTCCTGCAAGCACCACTCCGAGTTACCAACACGCGAGCGTATGTTACATGCTCCCCCGACCATCTCTAAACCACGAGCCCAGCGCAAGCAGTGAACTCTTAACTGTCCCAAAGATCCTCCAACCATGGCACAAGACCAGGACTGTTCCGACATACAAGACGGCACAACAGTAGGTTCCTCCTTCTATAACTTTTGTTGAACAATTGCTCGTTCGAGCTGAACTATCCAATAATGTATCCCTACCAACTACCTTGTACAAACTCACTTCGTGCAAGCAACACATGTCCCATGGACAGGTTAATAAAACTGTCCCATTTACTAAATTTTCCCCTCCTATAACGGGTTGCTCACACGTGGTGAACTACAACACTCTTATTTGGCCTCATTATAATGTTCCTAATCCCATTTTCAACGCCCCTATGTCCTTTTCTTTCATAGCTTTAGACAGAAATAACCTAAGTCACAGCCTTCCAAAACTATTCCAATCGTTAAATTCCCACATAACTACACTCCTTCCTTTTCCATGCATATTTAAATATCGACAAATCACTCTCAACAAAATAAACAACACCCTCTCACATCACTTTTTCTAATTGGCAACAAATTTTTAGTGCGCGACTTAACACCCAAATCCAATTTCGAGCCACACAAGCTCCATAACGTCGCCCTACTAAACACACACAATCTTTTTTTTTTCTCACATTAAACGTGTCATATCCACTAACAATATAAAAATTATCGATATGTTCGTACAACCAGCACCCATTACTTTAGTAAATTTGTTATTCTTAGTAAAACAGGTTAGATTTTGTACCAAACAAAGACTTCACGTGACACCTTTTCATTTACAATTTTTTCGCTTTCGTGTCACAGAGCTACACCACAAAACTCTTTCACTTTTCAGGCCAAAGACGCCTTCATCACACCTGTGACACATTTAACCTCAAAGCGTGTCCACGTAGATAGTCGCAATTTCATTCAATTCTAACCCGATATCACTGAATAACATTTTTACTAAGTCCGCCAAAAACCATTCGATTTAATATCAATAGATACAATAACCGGATTTTCGAAATACAAACACAAATCGAACAAATGCTTGAACACAGGATAATTACAACCTCTGTATCTCCCTATGTCAGTCCCATAACGCTTGTCACCAAACGTGACAAATCAAAACGCTTTTGCGTTTACAATTTTAGAAATAATATCTCCGAACGTAGTTCGAATTAACAAATCTAATAAGTTGGAAGAAGCAAGCTGCCCCCACAAGGGGCCTCTGACCCAAATAAATATGCCCGCCACTGCCGGAACTCGCTAATAATAAATTCGAGGGGAGATGGACAAACAAACAGCCGACATTGTCTTGTTACGACCCACCGCTATCACCCCGTGTTCTCTAATGAAATTTCGCCACCTATTAAATTGAATATTAGTGCATGCCTTTTACTATATACCGTTCTAAACCCCAGGTCTAGATTCTCTCGCCCTCGATTAACTTGTCCACTTAACATCGACACTTAGAACCAAGGACAACATTTTACCTAAAAATCACACACACCCACACATGTTTAAAAAAAAACAACAACAACAACAACCCTTTATCGGTTAGAATAGATCGCCGTGTTTCTCCTGCACACACAGAATAAATGCCGCTTTAGGAAGAATCACGCTTTCACTTGAACGTGGCGCAGGGAACAAAAAATCGACAACATTAGGACTCAGTGAGTTTCACAGATGGAAACAATGTGATCCACGAGTCGCGTCAAACATAAAATAAATTCGATAAGTTAGAACAACTTAGGCCAACAAGACCAAAGATATCAATCGAGGACAATTTAAAGCTCTCTCTACCCATCCTAAAAAACAGGAACATACATTTGGCCTACAACTTTCCATTCTTTCACGATATATAATTTCTATGTATAATCTTACTTGCTCTTCTTTCTCGATGAACATTTTTTTTTAATTTTCATTTTAATATCTTGTATATAATCAATATCTAGATCTTATAAGTTTTTTTTTTACGTCAACCAATCAGTTTAGATTATTGTCGTTTTATTTTTCTTTACCAAAGCTTATTTACTTTTGCTTTATGACTCTATTCTATAATCAACTTTATATTTTATCTTTCATATCTAATAATCTCAAGTTTATATTTCATGCTTATATCACTAATTTGCATTTTTCATTTTATATTTTCTCTCACTTTATAAATTAGATGTTATTTACATTGTTTCATCTTCCGCTACCATGTCAATGCTATCGAGTATATTAATGCTCATTTTTAATTTTCATTTAATATTTTAACTTTCTATTACCCCTTATATACTGCTATAGTGTGTTAATCTTTGTATTATGTATTCACTATTTTTATTTTTTTTAAAGATTACTTTGCATTTAACTTCGCAATTCTATTTTCGATTTTTCAAATCCTTTAACGCTATATGCAAAGCCTTAATTTCGCAATTTCATATCTCAATGATATATTCTTTTATAATCAAACTAAAAATCATGATCTAAAAACAGGGCAAAATCTTCAATAACCTCTTAAACAACCACTTTAAAGGTTACTTCTTAATAAATACTAACCCTTTTCCGCAGGAACTTTTAACTCCTTCGCAGGCTAGAATTGACCTACTTTGATTTCGTAATTAACAATATTGACACACCGTCCCCCAGATTTACCTATCCCAACTTCTGGCTTGGATACGTGCAAATTGTATTTTTTTATATATATTCCAGGGCACTCTCATGCAACACGCTGGCACATCTTTTTTTTTTTATTTTACTCTTTTTCTCGCTAAGCCCCTGACGATTCCAATTGAAACTTTGATTTCTGGTCACTGAGCTTCGCCCTCATTTATCCTGCATGCGTACGTCTTAACGACTAATTCATCAAACCCATAACAATCACCCTTATCTTACTAGTCGATTGTGGTACTGTAACTTTATTAGGTCTTTAAATTTACATGTGAAACATGGCCTAGGTTCTCCGCGCCGTGCACATTAAATGGTTTAGGACTTGAGTCAAAGTGACATTGCCTCAACCTAGTAATAACTAACCCCTCAACCCTTTCTAACGCCCATCACGAAGAGATCATGATTTTCCCATCAAATCATTTATATTTTTACCTATAATCATTATATGCTCTCTATTAATTCTTTTATTCCTATTTTTGTTTTACTTGTATGTTTAGTATTAGTTGTTTATGCTTTATTATCTCTTATGGATATACCGAAATCAACCCCATGCTATATACCAACTCATTTTAATTAATTTTCAAAAAATTACTTCCTTAATAACAGTCTTCCTATTCCGCTCTCTTAAATCCCTCCATATGAACCCTCTCACATCCGGGGCCATCTGTGATGATTTAAGACCATGGAATTGTTGTAAATAGTCTAGATATCTACTACCACATGCTCCACCCCATGACTGTATATAACTTCTTATGTACTGCAAATAGAAAGCCTCAACTAACATCAATCTGTACCGCGTAAGAATCTAATAAAGTATAGCAACTGTACAGATAGAAGGAATGGAGACTAACAGGAGAAAATTAAGGTTAAAACTAATCAGGCTTAGATGAGAGTAGAAGTCAGGCCTAGCAAAGAGGCTTAAAGTCAGCACCACTATTAATAAAATTACAGCCAATTTTATGATCGCGGAAATCATAAAAGTTGAGCTTAACGACCAGTATTGCCTGGGCAAGGCCGGGCATGTCTTCCGACAAAGAAATCAGCACGGACCAATTAGAAAGTAACACCTAAGTAGGTCAGCCAATAGAAAACGGCCACGTGACACCTTTCGACCAATGGGAAAGAAGATAGGTCTTGGTGTTAAATCGAGAACCTAGGATAGGCAGTCTGCTCTTGGATCCCACCAAGGTAACACTTGCTCTAAAGATCTCTCTCTCCGCTCATCCCATTCCTTCTTGACGTCAGACGCTTCTTAGTGGAATCTCTGTTGTTTATTTCACCTTTGGCCCAGCTGTGTCGCCTTCCACCACGACTGCACGGTAGAGTTGACATCGAGGTTCGTCTAGCATCAGGTAACACTGGTCCCAGAGGTCCCAAGATATCACATATATATATTAAAAAACCCACTTATCTTTTATTTTTTCTACTTTTTTTCATATAAATATATACAGGGTGATCCAAAAGTCCCGCACAACTTTAAAAATTAATAACTCCGCGAATATTTGCGCTAGAGCAATGCGGTAAACACCATTGTGTTCAGGATGCAATGGGAATATTTATGACAAATAATGAAAAATTCGAAATTGATATCAGTTACAACTTTATTCGCTAGATGGCGCTCTACCAGAATCAGAGATTCAGCGGCCAAATTGTTTGATAAATTGAAAAATATTACTGAACGACACGTATTTCTCCTTTTTGAATACCAGGAATGGACCATAATAATATCAAATGATAATTTAATAGAACACAATTTCGCCAAAAGTTAGAAGAATTGGTTGACGATTTTTAAATACAATCTGAGAAATGTAAATTAGGTATATGCTAATTAAAACATGTAGCAAAAAAAAACTGATATTTTAGATGCGGTTTGCTGGAATCCTCTCAGCTATTTAAATTTTGAAAATAATGATTTTCTATTTTTTTTAATTCAACTCTCTCTCAGTATCGATTATATTTATTTTAATTCATTTGAAAAATATTTATCTATCTCTGATGATTTATTTTACTCTGGAATGCCGTTGTTGTTTTTGTCGTGTCCAATAAAGAGCCTCAGATGTCTCCATGCATCTCTATCACAGCAGCAGCCGCAGCATTGTCCACTATCTTGGATGTGTAAAGCAGCTGCTCTGGGTCTATGTCAATTTTCTGCAAGGCTGCGGCCATTGCTGGGCATGTGAATATGTGAGTAGGTGTTAGTTCCACACCAGGACAGTTGTTGCATGTCCTAAATACAATCTGAGATATGTAAAATAGGTATATGCAAATTAAAACATGTAGCAAAAATATTTATATTTTAGATGGAGTTTCGTGAAATAGATTGAATGTTTGAAAATAACTACTGATATCAATACACGATTTTTGAAATGTTAATATAGTACCAAAAATTATGATGGCACTACTAAAAGAATTTCGTGCTATAAGGAATGTATAGTTTCTTTACTAATTGGCGAAACTTGACTATTTAACTGGATATTTGTCATGATCCAAAAATGAAATATAAAGGGGAGTGACAAAATATATTTGTCGTACTTTATTCCAAATATGGATTTGTCAAATGTTATCATTGTTTATTATACTGTACATCATTTTGAAAATGTATCCCCTCAAAAAAAATCATTTTTAAATCGACCTTTTGCGTTGAAAAACGTGGTAGTAAAATCATTTTGTATTATTTTTTGCGCAAAATTTCTAAAGTTGGGAGGGGGGAGATACAGAGAATATTCCTTATGCTATTTCTTCTAATGAGCGTAAAGCGATAAACTAAACATAAGGGGCAAAATTGTGTTTACCAGTGTTATTCGAGAAGTTATAACACTTTGGCCTGCACGACATAATATAAGATGTGGGCAAATGACAAACAAAAAAATTACTGTTCACAGAAAAAAAAGAGTCAAGATGTGAGGACAGCATTTATTATTCCCATAACCCAAAACAAAGAGCTGCAAAATATAACACATGAGGTAACTGCCTTCTCTCTTGTATTAGGTCACAATCCTTGCTCAATGTGGCGCCCTTCATTCTCAAACACCGCCTAGAGCCCATAGATGACAGAATGGTCACAATTAAATAGTTGAAATTTATGAAACGTGCCATCTGATAGAAGCCTTCAACATGGCCAATGTGGTAGGCCGGCATCGATAAAAACGCGACTTAATGTACCCTTATAACCGAATTTGTAAGGCGTCAAGTCTGGTGATATTGGAGGCCACTGGTATATAAAGTGGCGACTTATCCTTCAGCAATTGTTTGGCACCACGGAAGATATGAGGAGGTCCTCCATCTTGCATGAATGTTATTTCGCTTAGTGCTTGTCTGTCCTGCAATATGGGAATAACCTTTTATCTCAAAAGTTGAACATTACGTTCACCAGTTACAAAAACGGTTTTAAAAGTTCTTCCATTGATTTTTTCAAAGAAAAATGGCCCAATAATAAAAGAAGTGAACCCACACAAAACTGTAACTCTGTGCTGATGAAGTGGTATTTCTGTAAAATTCCTAGGGTTATCTGTTGCCAAAATGAGGCAGTTTTGATTGTTAAATTCTCCCTTTAGATAAAAGTGAGCATCATCTGTTCTTAAAACATTTGACAGACAGTTTTCATCAATATCAATTTGCCGGAAAACCCATGCAGCGAATTCTTGACGCTTCTCAAAATCGCTGACTTTCAACTCGTGAAAACTTTGAATTTTGTTAGGGTGTTTTTATAGAAAAATTCTAAATGTATGTTCTCTCCAAACTGTTCCATACGATATCCCCGTTTGTCGAGAAATTTGTCTAGCACTTACTTCTCCATACGTGGATAACGTTTCAATAGCTTCAGCATTCTGCAAAACCGTAACAGCCACTGACTTGGATGTCGATGGTCTTCCACTCCGAGGTTTTGCTTCCAGAGATCCAGTTTCCTCAAAACTTTTAATCAATCGTTTCAGAGAGTAGCAACTCATTGGTCCTTTACCGCTTCGAATATATTTAAAGGAACGAAACGCTCGTAAAGCTTCAGTGTCAGATTCTGAATCAAAATTTAAAAAATTCACCAAGAGTGCTTCATCCTGTAGTGACGGCATTCCAGGGGGAAGGGGAGAAGTCCGACCAAACCTCCTTGCGGTCCCCCCTAGACCCTTGGAATATTTGACCAAATTCTGGTTCATTTCCAAGATGACAAACGTTGCAATGGCACACATTTTCAAATGGAGAGCAAAACTGATATCTCCAGTAATGCTACCGCGTCCGGGGCAACCGCCGCGTCAGGAGCTGCAGCTCGAGCTCATGATGAGAAATCTACTAAGAGGACACAATTCAATCTACTACAACTCAATATAAATGGTACCCAGAGGAAAATAAAGAGCTGACTTGTCTTCTCTGTGACAACAATGTACATATTACTTGTCCTCAGGAGACAAAATTGAATAAGAATCTGAGGTTCATCATTTTTATCATTTTATCATTTTTATCTTTTTCTTTTATCATACAAGCCGGGTACCATCATTATTGGCAGCAGTACATCTCTTGCGTTCACCTTTCCCTTTCCACATTCTTCAACCTACATACCTCTCCCTGCTAGTCTGAACTGATGATGCAAACGAAACATCAGGAACGTTCTGTTAATGAAAACAGTACCTCACTAACACAAGTTCGTACTGCATTGCAGAACTCATTAAGCTATTTCTTTTCAGGAATATACCCTCATCAACCCTTTGCGTCAACTTACAACCTTAGTTCAACTTAATAGCTTTATGCTTTTCTTTTAGTTATTTTTTCATTCAATAGGTTTTCAATTTTTTTTCTTCAAGTAAATTACTTTTACGGCATTTCTAATTTTATCTTGCATATTTACTCAATTTTTATCATTTATTCTTATGTATTTTTTTCATCATATTCTATATCTTATTGAGACGTCATCATTATATTATTGTCCTTTTTATTATCCTATACTTATAATAATTTTAACTAATTTGTGCCCAAATTATTTCTTCTGATTTTATAATAGGTTTGTTAGGTCATCATTCATGTTATTTCATTTCCCCCAAACAAACCTTCATCACCGGGGGCACATTCTATCGTATATTTTAAACTGTATAATAATGACACTTTCTATTTGCTACCACCCTCATATTTTGTATATATGCTATATTAACACAAAGCAATAACGCGCCATCTATACATATAAAATAAAAGGATTTAAAAGCGCGAATGTTTCTTTTTTACATAAAACAAACTTCTACTGTCCTTACTGCGATGAAAAAATATATTGGGAGGGCTTGGCTCATCAGTAGTGAACCCTCCCAGCGGTTTCGCCAATTTAATCCACCAGACCGCTTCTCAGAGCTCTAATACTGTATTGGATCATTCTGCTTTTATATGCTACACTGAAGGATGGAATCTTAGAAATGGTTTTCAAGTAAACTATGGACATAAGCTTATAGGACAGTAGCATTACATTTAAATATTTGCTTCGAGCAATGCTCTTCAGCAAACTATAAAGACAAGGCCAGTTAGGCATAAATTAACACAAAGCAATAACGCGCCATCTATACATATAAAATAAAAGGATTTAAAAGCGCGAATGTTTCTTTTATACATAAAACAAACTTCTACTGTCCTTACTGCGATGAAAAAATATATTGGGAGGGCTTGGCTCATCAGTGGTGAACCCTCCCAGCAGTTTCGCCAATTTAATCCACCAGACCGCTTCTCAGAGCTCTAATACTGTATTGGATCATTCTGCTTTTATATGCTACACTGATATGCTATATCTTTATTAATATAACCTGTACACCCTTTTTGTATATAAACTAAAATTGGTGACGTCAAAATAAAGATCCAAAGAGAGAGCGGTCAGCTGGTGGCAGCAGGGACAGAGGGGTGGAAAAAGGCAACGCCCAGCCCATGTGGGGTCCCGAGGGACATTCTTATAGTGACCCCCCAAAACAGGACAAGTTTTGGCAGGGGGTCGGCAGATGTTCTAGGGGGTGTTTCACAGCAGTTCGCTTGAGCCTGTCTGTCTCACACACTCTCCCTCCATGTCTCGGTGATAAACATCAAAGTTGGTGTCATGGCCTCTACCCGTGGGCTGTCCCCGATCCCTCTTTGTGCTAACATCTAGCCCTGCCTCTGCATCTTGTTGTCCGCGTGTGGGAAGATCATCAACACTCACCTCACGTACACGACTGCCAGTTCATCCATACGTAGGCACATTGCAACAATATTACATATATATGTGATGATTTAAGACCATGGAATTGTTGTAAATAGTCTAGATATCTACTACCACATGCTCCACCCCATGACTGTATATAACTTCTTATGTACTGCAAATAGAAAGCCTCAACTAACATCAATCTGTACCGCGTAAGAATCTAATAAAGTATAGCAACTGTACAGATAGAAGGAATGGAGACTAACAGGAGAAAATTAAGGTTAAAACTAATCAGGCTTAGGTGAGAGTAGAAGTCAGGCCTAGCAAAGAGGCTTAAAGTCAGCACCACTATTAATAAAATTACAGCCAATTTTATGATCGCGGAAATCATAAAAGTTGAGCTTAACGACCAGTATTTTCTGGGCAAGGCCGGGCATGTCTTCCGACAAAGAAATCAGCACTGACCAATTAGAAAGTAACACCTAAGTAGGTCAGCCAATAGAAAACGGCCACGTGACACCTTTCGACCAATGGGAAAGAAGATAGGTCTTGGTGTTAAATCGAGAACCTAGGATAGGCAGTCTGCGCTTGGATCCCACCAAGGTAACACTTGCTCTAAAGATCTCTCTCTCGGCTCATCCCATTCCTCTTGACGTCAGACGCTTCTTAGTGGAATCTCTGTTTGTTTATTTCACCTTTGGCCCAGCTGTGTCGCCTTCCACCACGACTGCACGGTAGAGTTGACATCGAGGTTCGTCTAGCATCAGATAACACTGGTCCCAGAGGTCCCAAGATATCACAGACTCCCCCGTCCGAAGAGTCGACAGGATAGTGGACGCCAAGGTACAAGTAAGCAAATAGACCACTGTCTGTACAGAAAGATGGAACAGGGAAGAGAGGAGGATCCAAAGGAACCAATGGAGTCTGATCCCGACTCCGAAAGTGGCGAAAACACCACTTTTCCAAAGAAAGAAACCACCCTCGGTAGGACGCAGGAAGTTCCCCCAAGCCACGAGGACGCCACGCCCCCGCCGCCGGTATCAGATGTTCTGGGGAGGTTAACCAGGACGCTACATCAGCTTTCTGCCGTGACCGGACTATCGCGAGATGTGAAGCTACCGCGCCACGATGGTTCGTACGAGGCGCAGAGCTTCTTCACCAACTACGACGCCCAAGCAGATCGGGCCCAACTACAATACTCTACAAGACTGAGAAAGCCACCAGACCTCCTGCAAGCACCACTCCGAGTTACCAACACGCGAGCGTATGTTACATGCTCCCCCGACCATCTCTAAACCACGAGCCCAGCGCAAGCAGTGAACTCTTAACTGTCCCAAAGATCCTCCAACCATGGCACAAGACCAGGACTGTTCCGACATACAAGACGGCACAACAGTAGGTTCCTCCTTCTATAACTTTTGTTGAACAATTGCTCGTTCGAGCTGAACTATCCAATAATGTATCCCTACCAACTACCTTGTACAAACTCACTTCGTGCAAGCAACACGTGTCCCATGGACAGGTTAATAAAACTGTCCCATTTACTAAATTTTCCCCTCCTATAACGGGTTGCTCACACGTGGTGAACTACAACACTCTTATTTGGCCTCATTATAATGTTCCTAATCCCATTTTCAACTCCCCTGTGTCCTTTTCTTTCATAGCTTTAGACAGAAATAACCTAAGTCACAGCCTTCCAAAACTATTCCAATCGTTAAATTCCCACATAACTACACTCCTTCCTTTTACATGCATATTTAAATATCGACAAATTACTCTCAACAAAATAAACAACACCCTCTCACATCACTTTTTCTAATTGGCAACAAATTTTTAGTGCGCGACTTAACACCCAAATCCAATTTCGAGCCACACAAGCTCCATAACGTCGCCCTACTAAACACACACAATCTTTTTTTTTCTCACATTAAACGTGTCATATCCACTAACAATATAAAAATTATCGATATGTTCGTACAACCAGCACCCATGACTTTAGTAAATTTGTTATTCTTAGTAAAACAGGTTAGATTTTGTACCAAACAAAGACTTCACGTGACACCTTTTCATTTACAATTTTTTCGCTTCGTGTCACAGAGCTACACCACAAAACTCTTTCACTTTTCAGGCCAAAGACGCCTTCATCACACCTGTGACACATTTAACCTCAAAGCGTGTCCACGTAGATAGTCGCAATTTCATTCAATTCTAACCCGATATCACTGAATAACATTTTTACTAAGTTTTTTTTTTCCGCCAGGAGGCGAAACTGACCGGACGTGCGTCGCTAGGCTCCGCTAGTTCCGGTAAATATTGTTTTAAATATTCATTTTACTTATTGTATAATTTATAAAAGTTTTATAAATTGTTTAATTAAAAATATTATAACCTTTTTTTAATTGGCAATCGCTGTTTAAGAGTTTAGTCATTTTTGAAAGCCTTTTCAATTGTTGTTTTCGCACAAATATGCAAAAATAGAATATGGAAATAATTATTCAAACATTAAATGATAAGTTGGATGAAATTTATAACTATTTTGACAAAAAGGTTCAACAAAATCAAAAAAATCTAACTAAAAATGATATTACATTTTTGTCAACTATGGTTAGGCAAACCAAGGATGGTATTTCAACTTTAAAAGAAATATATAACCAAGATATATTGGAACTAATGAAAACAACAATTACAGATGTTATGGACCAAAAACTGAAAGGGATCCAAGATGAATTAGTCAAAACAACTCCAACATATGCTCAAGTAGCTCGTACAGAAACATCACAAGATTACATAAAAAAAAAAAATTACATAAGGAGTTCACAATAGTGGCAACACCTATAAATGTGGAAGATAATACAAAAATGTATCAAACTATATCAGGCAAAGTTAAAAAGCTTAGGGACGAAGGAAAAAAAATAAAGATTAACAAAATTATAAATGCTAGGAAATCTGTAATAATAAAGACCCCTACAGAATCAGACATGGAATCTCTAAATGATGAGTTAGGCAGGGCAGAGGAACTCGCAAATATCAGCAAAATTTTTATCCCCAAACCAAGAGATCCTACAGTAATAGTCAAAAATGTTAATAAACTTACAGAAACCGCTAATTTTACTAAAATAATCTGCAGTATGAACCCTGAATTGAACGAAATGGAAAATGATATCCATGTTTTGTTTAGCATGAAATCGAATAAGCCCCACCACAACATAGTTCTTAGGGTTTCTCCAAAGGTTTACCGAATCCTTAAAAATATGAATAATAAATTATATACTGACTTTGAACGCTGTTTTGTGGAAGATAAGATTCTGGTAAAACAATGTCAGAAATGCCTTCAATTTAATCCCAACCATAAATTGGCCGATTGTACTAACGTCGAGATATGCAAATTATGCGGCGCGCAAGGAATTCATGACTGTTCAAAAATTTGCAATTGTTATAACTGTCTAAAACATCCTAAATTTAGAAACTCGCCGAATCATAGAGCTAATTCCTCGGACTGTCCTCTATACAAAATACAGATAGACAGAATTATCCAACGAACGAGATATGATCCAACCGACAATTAGGCAAATTTCGCAGCTAAGATTTTTGTTTATTTAGTTTGAATATCATGCAGGGAAAAGGAATTAAATGTTTACAACAAAATGTAAGAAAAAGTATCTTGGCACTGAATGAGCTTCAAGCTTCTATAAAAGACAACCCACCAGATATCATCCTAATACAGGAACCTTATCTGATTGATAGAGAAGTAATTTTCGATTTGGAATCTCAAATAGTGCATTCAACGACAGATGAACAAATTTATACTGCAACGATCTTTATGAATAAGAGTTTAAAATTTAATAAAATCAATAAATTCACAAACTCCTTTTGTACAACCACTTCTTTAAATTCAGCAAAATCAAATACTATTATCGCAAACTTTTATATACATCCACATAGATTTAATGACACTCATAGAAAATTTATCCAAGAGCTTCTGGAGACCTACAATCAACAACCTATTATACTATGTGGTGACTTTAATTCTAGACACCCAGTCTGGTTTGATCCGACAACAAACTCCAATGGTTTCAAATTCCACTCCATCATAGATGAACATAACCTATTTATTCATAATCTTAAGATACCCACCTGCCGAAATTCTAGCTTTATAGATCTTACGATTTCAAACAAAAAATCAATAGGTTTGGTACAAAACTGGAAGACGACTATATTGACGCACATTTCAGATCACGTAGCAATAACCTTTGACATTTATCACAATTTTAACAGGCAAAGGACAGTTCAAAACTCAACATGGAAATTTATAGAAAAAGATGCTGATTGGAAAACATTTACCGAAAAAATAGCAATACAAGACGTAGATAATATTATAACCATGATAAACCACGCGTCAAACATCAAAGATATTGACAACATGGTAAAGACTCTCACACAAATAATTAAAGAGGCAGCTTATCTGTCACTAAATGTCAAGACAAGAAGCGGAAATCATAAAACAAATACATACTGGTGGGATGGGAAGCTGGAGAAAATGAAAAACGATTTCCACTATATTAGAAATTTGTATTACCGACATGGAAAGGTCCTTGAAAAGACCTATAAATCAATGAGAAATAAATATTTAAATAAAAGTAAAAAGGCAAAAAGAGCGAGTTGGAGAATTTTTATAGAAGAAAGTCATTCAAATAACTCATTTGGTAATGCTTATAGGATATTCAAGTCATTGAGATCGAAAAATAGAAATTTAGGATTACCACTAATAGATAATTTACCAGATCATTTAAAGACCGACAAAATAAAAAGTTTAATGAACGATCTATTTCAGGATGATATTGGAGGTTTGGATAAAGATGATCATATTTTGATTAGAAATTATACGCCTAAATATAAAAATAAAAGTAGTGTTTATATCGAATCTAAGGAAATAGAGGAAACAATTTTAAAAACAAATATTAAAAAAGCACCGGGCCCTGATTACATTAGTAACAATATGATTAGACAGGCTAAAATAAAAATAATCCCAATTCTGCATAAATTATTCAATAGATGTATAGAAATGGGATATTATCCGGATGAATGGAAAAAATCATTCTTAAAAATAATTCCAAAACCAGGCAAAACGAATTATGAAATAAATAAAAGTTATAGACCTATATCATTGACATCTAATCTATCTAAAACATTTGAGAATATAATAAAAAATAAATTAAGTAACTATTATTTAGAGAATAATTTAATGAGCTCAAGGCAGCATGGTTTTATGAAATCTAGATCAACAATTACTGGAATGGATAAAATTATAGAAACTATATTGAAACATAAACAAAAAGAATTGACTTCCTTGATAGCTATAGATATTGCGGGTGCATTCGACAATGCATGGTGGCCTGCTATTATAAAAAGAATGGATAATGATGATGTTCCTTCAGATTTAATACGGATCATAAAATCTTATTTGAATAATGAAAGGGAGGTGAAATTTACATACGAATCAGAAACTTTTTATAAGAAACTAACTAAAGGATGTCCACAGGGTGGACCTTTATCTCCACTTCTATGGAATATCTTGCTAAATGATTTGTTGATAAATTTTGATTCAATGAATGCAGATATTATATGTTATGCAGACGACGTTACAATAATTTGCTGGAATAAGACTATTGAAGGACTAAAAACCGCAAGTGAATACACCTTAAATTATGTGATCCAATGGTGTAATAGAAATAAATTAACGATCAGTACAGAGAAGACTAATATGCTATACCTACATAACAGACAAAAAATACCTTTTAAGGTTAATAACAATATAATAATGCCGGTCAAGCAAGTAAAAATTCTGGGAATGAAATTTTCTAATCACAAATGGAAAAACAAAGTTAACTTTACACCGCATGTTAATGATATTCTGTGTAAGGCAGGACGTATGAAAAATTTATTATGTTCACTAAGTGGCAATATGTGGGGTTTAGACACTGAAAAGAGGTTAACTTTATTCAAAACAATCATTAGGCCTGTACTTACATACGGTTCTGAAATTTGGTTCAAATATTTAAACAATCGTTGTAAACAAAAACTGAACTCCATGCAGTACCAGATCATTTTATGGGCAGTTATAGCATACAAAACCACTTCATCAAACTGTGTTCATAGCTTGGCAAAAATTCCACTCCTAACAGATTATATAGAATCCAGAATAATCAAATTTGATCTAGCTCAAATGTCCATTGAAGATCTAATTACTTACGAACCCCATGCTCCAAGTATAGTCAAATCATTCTTACACGCAAAAATGAATGAAATTTTTTAGAACACTAATGAAATTTTCAGAAGCTTTTTCGTATTAGGAATTCCAAGATTTTTCCGTCCAAATTTTTATAATATCCAATTCATTACAGATCATGGCAATTTTGGGAAATTTTTGGCAACTATCGGCGCCGTGAAGGAACCAGGATGCTTCTGCGGAGGTGAAATTCAAGACGCGAGACATCTACTTCTGGAGTGCCCAATTTTCCGGGATTTTAGGGAAAATAGATTTGGTCGTATTGGACAGCTTGATGAATTTGTAGACAAAAAAGAAAAGTATAAAAATTTTGATCAATTTTGTAAATACATATACAACTTTCTCTTGAATTGGAAAAAAGAGAAGGAATCTTAGAAAAAAAAAAAGAACTGCGATGCTTGCTCTGTGTGTTTTGCTTTGTTGTTTGTTTTTCTCTTTGGACAATTTTCTTTAGTTAATTTATGTAAAATAATGAATTGAACAGGATTGTATATAGCCGTATTGCTGTAATGCAGTGAAATGTATTGGCGCAAATATCCCTGAGTTTGGGATATCGCGTTTCATGATGTTAATAAAGTTAAAGTAAAGTTAAGTCCGCCAAAAACCATTCGATTTAATATCAATAGATACAATAACCGGATTTTCGAAATACAAACACAAATCGAACAAATGCTTGAACACAGGATAATTACAACCTCTGTATCTCCCTATGTCAGTCCCATAACGCTTGTCACCAAACGTGACAAATCAAAACGCTTTTGCGTTTACAATTTTAGAAATAATATCTCCGAACGTAGTTCGAATTAACAAATCCAATAAGTTGGAAGAAGCAAGCTGCCCCCACAAGGGGCCTCTGACCCAAATAAATATGCCCGCCACTGCCGGAACTCGCTAATAATAAATTCGAGGGGAGATGGACAAACAAACAGCCGACATTGTCTTGTTACGACCCACCGCTATCACCCCGTGTTCTCTAAAGAAATTTCGCCACCTATTAAATTGAATATTAGTGCATGCCTTTTACTATATACCGTTCTAAACCCCAGGTCTAGATTCTCTCGCCCTCGATTAACTTGTCCACTTAACATCGACACTTAGAACCAAGGACAACATTTTACCTAAAAATCACACACACCCACACATGTTTAAAAAAAAACAACAACAACAACAACCCTTTATCGGTTAGAATAGATCGCCGTGTTTCTCCTGCACACACAGAATAAATGCCGCTTTAGGAAGAATCACGCTTTCACTTGAACGTGGCGCAGGGAACAAAAAATCGACAACATTAGGACTCAGTGAGTTTCACAGATGGAAACAATGTGATCCACGAGTCGCGTCAAACATAAAACAAATTCGATAAGTTAGAACAACTTAGGCCAACAAGACCAAAGATATCAATCGAGGACAATTTAAAGCTCTCTCTACCCATCCTAAAAAACAGGAACATACATTTGGCCTACAACTTTCCATTCTTTCACGATATATAATTTCTATGTATAATCTTACTTGCTCTTCTTTCTCGATGAACATTTTTTTTTAAATTTTCATTTTAATATCTTGTATATTGTAACGTAGAAATCAAGCCTTGAAATATTCTAAGATGTAAAAGTATTTATTGATGACGTCACAGCGACGAGTCGACAATTATTAACAGGTCAGCCCAAAAACTATTTACCGCTAGGGAATCTTAAGCAAGCAAGCAAAGAAATATTTTAAAGATGATTTCACAAATACAGATTAATATATATTTTTATAATCTGTTGAATATATTTTCATTGAATAATATTAAATTAAATAATAAAATATTTCTTTGCCACATAGCCTCCTCCTATAAAGAGCATCGACCCGATGCTCAGCAGGAGACTTACGTCGTCAGTCTTAAGAACTAGTACTATGGCCAGGGATATTTTCAGGTGACTGCGGTGGATGTCTTCTTTCAGTTGAGATATATTCTTCATGAGGACTTGGTAGGTCTATGTTTACGTCAAGGTAGCTTTTTCTAATTTCTACTGTGGTCGGCAAGGGGAGATTTTATAACTTTACGGCCTCACCTCCAATGTGGTCTATCATCTAGTTTTAATGGCGGGGCGTCCAGCTAGATCTTCTAGCAGGTGAGAAATGTTGTCTGCTTCGACCGCGATATGAAGTAGGGCTTCGGTAGCGAGTGAAAGTTTTCCTCGATGATTCGTCATTGGGGTCCTGAGATTCAGCTCGAGAGTTGTAGGATACCATTGGGTCTTGCTTTCTTTGGAAATAGTCATTTCTCCTTTCCTCATTGTGTCTCTTCCTGTCACGGCAATAGCGGACGACGTGACCTGGGCGTCCGCAGTAGAAACAGATTGGCCTTCCCTCAGTTGTACGCCAATCATTGGTGTCGCGTCTTCCTCCTTGTTTTGGGTATCGAGGTTCAGGGTGCGGTCTTATCGTTTCGGCCTCATATCTAGTATTTAAAAACTGTCGGGGTTTTTCCTTCTGAGGGGGACTTCTCCTAGACTTTGAGATTGGCGCCAGGGTTCTTCCAATCTCCTCCTTTACAATTTCTTCGATTGTAGCATTTTTTGGTTCCTCCCGAGGAGAGCCTAATGCCCGCTGTACCTCCTCACGAACAATTTGCCTAATCAAAGATGACAGATCTTCTCCGTCATCCTGGTCACAGAGAGAGGCTACCAAAGCTTATTTACTTTTGCTTTATGACTCTATTCTATAATCAACTTTATATTTTATCTTTCATATCTAATAATCTCAAGTTTATATTTCATGCTTATATCACTAATTTGCATTTTTCATTTTATATTTTCTCTCACTTTATAAATTAGATGTTATTTACATTGTTTCATCTTCCGCTACCATGTCAATGCTATCGAGTATATTAATGCTCATTTTTAATTTTCATTTAATATTTTAACTTTCTATTACCCCTTATATACTGCTATAGTGTCTTAATCTTTGTATTATGTATTCACTATTTTTATTTTTTTTTAAAGATTACTTTGCATTTAACTTCGCAATTCTATTTTCGATTTTTCAAATCCTTTAACGCTATATGCAAAGCCTTAATTTCGCAATTTCATATCTCAATGATATATTCTTTTATAATCAAACTAAAAATCATGATCTAAAAACAGGGCAAAATCTTCAATAACCTCTTAAACAACCACTTTAAAGGTTACTTCTTAATAAATACTAACCCTTTTCCGCAGGAACTTTTAACTCCTTCGCAGGCTAGAATTGACCTACTTTGATTTCGTAATTAACAATATTGACACACCGTCCCCCAGATTTACCTATCCCAACTTCTGGCTTGGATACGTGCAAATTGTATTTTTTTATATATATTCCAGGGCACTCTCATGCAACACGCTGGCACATCTTTTTTTTTTATTTTACTCTTTTTCTCGTTAAGCCCCTGACGATTCCAATTGAAACTTTGATTTCTGGTCACTGAGCTTCGCCCTCATTTATCCTGCATGCGTACGTCTTAACGACTAATTCATCAAACCCATAACAATCACCCTTATCTTACTAGTCGATTGTGGTACTGTAACTTTATTAGGTCTTTAAATTTACATGTGAAACATGGCCTAGGTTCTCCGCGCCGTGCACATTAAATGGTTTAGGACTTGAGTCAAAGTGACATTGCCTCAACCTAGTAATAACTAACCCCTCAACCCTTTCTAACGCCCATCACGAAGAGATCATGATTTTCCCATCAAATCATTTATATTTTTACCTATAATCAATATATGCTCTCTATTAATTCTTTTATTCCTATTTTTGTTTTACTTGTATGTTTAGTATTAGTTGTTTATGCTTTATTATCTCTTATGGATATACCGAAATCAACCCCATGTTATATACCAACTCATTTTAATTAATTTTCAAAAAATTACTTCCTTAATAACAGTCTTCCTATTCCGCTCTCTTAAATCCCTCCATATGAACCCTCTCACATCCGGGGCCATCTGTGATGATTTAAGACCATGGAATTGTTGTAAATAGTCTAGATATCTACTACCACATGCTCCACCCCATGACTGTATATAACTTCTTATGTACTGCAAATAGAAAGCCTCAACTAACATCAATCTGTACCGCGTAAGAATCTAATAAAGTATAGCAACTGTACAGATAGAAGGAATGGAGACTAACAGGAGAAAATTAAGGTTAAAACTAATCAGGCTTAGATGAGAGTAGAAGTCAGGCCTAGCAAAGAGGCTTAAAGTCAGCACCACTATTAATAAAATTACAGCCAATTTTATGATCGCGGAAATCATAAAAGTTGAGCTTAACGACCAGTATTTCCTGGGCAAGGCCGGGCATGTCTTCCGACAAAGAAATCAGCACGGACCAATTAGAAAGTAACACCTAAGTAGGTCAGCCAATAGAAAACGGCCACGTGACACCTTTCGACCAATGGGAAAGAAGATAGGTCTTGGTGTTAAATCGAGAACCTAGGATAGGCAGTCTGCGCTTGGATCCCACCAAGGTAACACTTGCTCTAAAGATCTCTCTCTCCGCTCATCCCATTCCTTCTTGACGTCAGACGCTTCTTAGTGGAATCTCTGTTGTTTATTTCACCTTTGGCCCAGCTGTGTCGCCTTCCACCACGACTGCACGGTAGAGTTGACATCGAGGTTCGTCTAGCATCAGGTAACACTGGTCCCAGAGGTCCCAAGATATCACATATATATATTAAAAAACCCACTTATCTTTTATTTTTTCTACTTTTTTTCATATAAATATATACAGGGTGATCCAAAAGTCCCGCACAACTTTAAAAATTAATAACTCCGCGAATATTTGCGCTAGAGCAATGCGGTAAACACCATTGTGTTCAGGATGCAATGGGAATATTTATGACAAATAATGAAAAATTCGAAATTGATATCAGTTACAACTTTATTCGCTAGATGGCGCTCTACCAGAATCAGAGATTCAGCGGCCAATTTGTTTGATAAATTGAAAAATATTACTGAACGACACGTATTTCTCCTTTTTGAATACCAGGAATGGACCATAATAATATCAAATGATAATTTAATAGAACACAATTTCGCCAAAAGTTAGAAGAATTGGTTGACGATTTTTAAATACAATCTGAGATATGTAAATTAGGTATATGCTAATTAAAACATGTAGCAAAAATATTTATATTTTAGATGGAGTTTTGTGAAATAGATTGAATGTTTGAAAATAACTACTGATATCAATACACGATTTTTGAAATGTTAATATAGTACCAAAAATTATGATGGCACTACTAAAAGAATTTCGTGCTATAAGGAATGTATAGTTTCTTTACTAATTGGCGAAACTTGACTATTTAACTGGATATTTGTCATGATCCAAAAATGAAATATAAAGGGGAGTGACAAAATATATTTGTCGTACTTTATTCCAAATATGGATTTGTCAAATGTTATCATTGTTTATTATACTGTACATCATTTTGAAAATGTATCCCCTCAAAAAAAATCATTTTTAAATCGACCTTTTGCGTTTAAAAACGTGGTAGTAAAATCATTTTGTATTATTTTTTGCGCAAAATTTCTAAAGTTGGGAGGGGGGAGATACAGAGAATATTCCTTATGCTATTTCTTCTAATGAGCGTAAAGCGATAAACTAAACATAAGGGGCAAAATTGTGTTTACCAGTGTTATTCGAGAAGTTATAACACTTTGGCCTGCACGACATAATATAAGATGTGGGCAAATGACAAACAAAAAAATTACTGTTCACAGAAAAAAAAAGAGTCAAGATGTGAGGACAGCATTTATTATTCCCATAACCCAAAACAAAGAGCTGCAAAATATAACACATGAGGTAACTGCCTTCTCTCTTGTATTAGGTCACAATCCTTGCTCAATGTGGCGCCCTTCATTCTCAAACACCGCCTAGAGCCCATAGATGACAGAATGGTCACAATTAAATAGTTGAAATTTATGAAACGTGCCATCTGATAGAAGCCTTCAACATGGCCAATGTGGTAGGCCGGCATCGATAAAAACGCGACTTAATGTACCCTTATAACCGAATTTGTAAGGCGTCAAGTCTGGTGATATTGGAGGCCACTGGTATATAAAGTGGCGACTTATCCTTCAGCAATTGTTTGGCACCACGGAAGATATGAGGAGGTCCTCCATCTTGCATGAATGTTATTTCGCTTAGTGCTTGTCTGTCCTGCAATATGGGAATAACCTTTTATCTCAAAAGTTGAACATTACGTTCACCAGTTACAAAAACGGTTTTAAAAGTTCTTCCATTGATTTTTTCAAAGAAAAATGGCCCAATAATAAAAGAAGTGAACCCACACAAAACTGTAACTCTGTGCTGATGAAGTGGTATTTCTGTAAAATTCCTAGGGTTATCTGTTGCCAAAATGAGGCAGTTTTGATTGTTAAATTCTCCCTTTAGATAAAAGTGAGCATCATCTGTTCTTAAAACATTTGACAGACAGTTTTCATCAATATCAATTTGCCGGAAAACCCATGCAGCGAATTCTTGACGCTTCTCAAAATCGCTGACTTTCAACTCGTGAAAACTTTGAATTTTGTTAGGGTGTTTTTATAGAAAAATTCTAAATGTATGTTCTCTCCAAACTGTTCCATACGATATCCCCGTTTGTCGAGAAATTTGTCTAGCACTTACTTCTCCATACGTGGATAACGTTTCAATAGCTTCAGCATTCTGCAAAACCGTAACAGCCACTGACTTGGATGTCGATGGTCTTCCACTCCGAGGTTTTGCTTCCAGAGATCCAGTTTCCTCAAAACTTTTAATCAATCGTTTCAGAGAGTAGCAACTCATTGGTCCTTTACCGCTTCGAATATCTTTAAAGGAACGAAACGCTCGTAAAGCTTCAGTGTCAGATTCTGAATCACAATTTAAAAAATTCACCAAGAGTGCTTCATCCTGTAGTGACGGCATTCCAGGGGGAAGGGGAGAAGTCCGACCAAACCTCCTTGCGGTCCCCCCTGGACCCTTGGAATATTTGACCAAATTCTGGTTCATTTCCAAGATGACAAACGTTGCAATGGCACACATTTTCAAATGGAGAGCAAAACTGATATCTCCAGTAATGCTACCGCGTCCGGGGCAACCGCCGCGTCAGGAGCTGCAGCTCGAGCTCATGATGAGAAATCTACTAAGAGGACACAATTCAATCTACTACAACTCAATATAAATGGTACCCAGAGGAAAATAAAGAGCTGACTTGTCTTCTCTGTGACAACAATGTACATATTACTTGTCCTCAGGAGACAAAATTGAATAAGAATCTGAGTTTCAATATCAAAGATTATACAACACTACGAAAGGACAGACCGGGAAAATTCGGAGGAGGACTTGCCGTTTTGATTAAAACTCTAGAAATCAAATTTAAGGAAATCGCCTATAATCAGAGTAAGCCTAGAGAAAGAACGACAGAATCTCAGGCAATAGAAATCTATCTTACAGATAAAACAATTCCAATCATAAATGTTTATCACCACGATAATACTAGCATCAATACAGGCCTGATAGAGACATTAAGTGAAGCGTCTTCGGATATCGCAATCATACTTGGTGATTTTAACGCCGAAAGACCAACTTGGGGATAACCTGTTTAGGATAACAAAGGTCAGCAAGTTGAGGACATGCTAAGCGACCTCGACCTTACAGCGTTAAATAACGAAAAGAACACCTATCTATCCATGTCCACAGGCACAGAAGCCGCAATAGACATCACAGCGATAAATTACAACATCGCACCCACAACACAATGGAAAATTCTGAAAAGTGCAATCAGTGACCACAAACCAATTTTAACAACCCTAAAATTTAAAATTGAGAATTTCCAACAGAATAAAAGTACACTGGAAAAAAAATTCACAGAAAAGCTTGAAGAACTGTTCAACGAAGAATTAAATCACAGAACGATTGACAAAAAATTGGAAAAATTCTCTTCGAAAATATCCAAAGCTGCAAAAGTATCGATACCTAGAGGTAGACGTAAAGACCTTTGAATACTTTACTGGAAGGACCACAATATCGAGGCAATGATTGCAGAGAGAGACAATATCAATGGACTTTTTAGAACAAATAAAACAGAAGAAATCATAAAGGAACTCATTGAAATTAGTCACAAAATAGAACAAGAAATTTGGATATTCAAACAAGAGAGAGAAAGAAAAATGGGCAGAATTCTGCGAAAAAAAATGAATTCAAAAAAGGAAAGCCATCACTGGAATATAATTAGTGCAATAACTTTAGTGAAACGAAGAAAGAAAACTTTTATTGTTATATATTTTTATTATTATTATATATCTACATTTATTTATATATATATGAATAAAACAAAGCATCAAGGGCTGCGTTTCTTTATTAAAACAAATATATTCGATTTCAATTGATATCAAGATACGTTACCATGAATTATTTATATATATTTGAATATTTAATCAAAAGAAATAAACACAAAAATATCAAATTAAAGGAATGCAATAAAGAAGAAAATAATGCAAATTATATATATTCAAAACAACTATGATGATAACAACTTGAGAATTACAGAAGCAAAAAAATGTTCACATAATATTTCACGCTGATATACAGGGTGATCCAAAAGTCCCGCACAACTTTAAAAATTAATAACTCCGCGAATATTTGCGCTAGAGCAATGCGGTAAACACCATAGTGTTCAGGATGCAATAGGATTTTTATGTCAAATAATGATAAAATTCGAAAATGAATTTAGTTACAACTTTATTCGCTAGATGGCGCTCTACCAAAATCAGCGATTCAGCGGCCAAATTGTTTGATAAATTGCAAAATATAACTGAACGACATGTATTTTTCCATTTTGAATACCAGGAAAGAACCCTAATAATATCAAATGATAAATTAATAAAACACCATTTCGTCAAAAGTTAGAAGAAATGGTAAACGATTTTTAAATACAATCTGAGATATGTAAATTAGGTATATGCTATTTAAAACATGTAGCAAAAAAAAAAACTGATATTTTAGATGCGGTTTGCTGGAATCCTCTCAGCTATTTAAATTTCGAAAATAATGATTTTCTAATTTTTTTAAATTCAACTCTCTCTCAGTATCGATTATATTTATTTTAATTCATTTGAAAAATATTTATCTATCTCGGATGATTTATTTTACTCTGGAATGCCGTTGTTGTTTTTGTCGTGTCCAATAAAGAGCCTCAGATGTCTCCATGCATCTCTATCACAGCAGCAGCATTGTCCACTATCTTGGATGTGTAAAGCAGCTGCTCTGGGTCTATGTCAATTTTCTGCAAGGCTGCGGCCATTGCTGGGCATGTGAATATGTGAGAAGGTGTTAGTTCCACACCAGGACAGTTGTTGCATGTCCTATAGGTTCTTGTGCCATCTGGATGTATTGTTATTTCTTTATAGTGTTTTGTTCTAAGCCGTGTTATAGTTTTTGTCATTTTTCTCTCAGTGTTTATTTCGCATTTTGATTTTTTTTCTTATTTTTGTTCAATTATCTTGTATTTTTCCAAAGCATCAGCGTAAAATAATGGCATTTGTTCTTTCCTTTGGCTCAACTTTCTGGCTTCCTTTGCAAATTCAACTGCAATTTCATTACCCCCGATCCAAACACTGGCAGGAATCCATTGTAGAATGCAGTTATTCTCCAATGATATCAGTTGAGTAAGTAACGAGTGTATTTTCTGTGTGATTATAGTATTGCCCTTCTGAATTGCTTCTAGATCGGATATGAAGTCGTTGTACGGTATATTATAATTCCTTCTGCTTGATGCAGGGATGGTTGATTAAGACATACATCAAGAGCTTTCCAGATAGCTGTCAGTTCACAAGTGAAATCTTTCTTGCTCCTTCTTTAATTTTGATGTATGTTCCATCTTGCAGTATTATGTTAATTCCAGCCCCTCCAAATACTTATGGTAAGGTCTGATGATCCATCTGTATATGCTGTTAAATAATTTATCTGATCGCATAAACCAATTGTGTCAAGTCCTTTCTTTTTAAGTATGTTTTTGTTCTCTTTTTTTTATTGCAGGGTTCATACAGGTTAAGATTGATGATTACATTTGATGGAAATGGGGTGGAAAAATATTGTTATTCTCGAATTTGAAATTCACTATGTTTCATATTTATGCCCTTTCTAATATTGTTGTCGTACTGAAGTGTTGAAGATCTTTTGAGTCTTTCTTTTTGTGTCCAGTTTAAATAGGTTCTATGGGATTCTATGTGTTCGGTTTCTTTAATTATTAAGCTATTAGTGAATTTTATTGTTTTTAATTGTCTTCTGCTTTCAAGTAGGTCTAGACCACATTCTCTCTGAATTTTCTCATTGTTGGTATTTGAAACAGAACCAGTGATTAATTTGGCCGCTTTTGCTTGCTTGGTGATATATGTTGCTCTGAGAATTTTGGGGTTTGCTCCCCAATTTGTTCCACATAGACTTCTCAGAATGTTTAGGTTTCTGGTAGCTCTATTTGAGGTGCTAATTATGTGTTCTGTAAACCGCAATTCCTCATCAAGTATCACACCTAGGTAATTTGAAGATCAAATTTTATCAATTATATGGTTGTTTATGCTTATTTTGGAGTTAAATTCATGCCTTTTTTCCTGTCAGTGAAGGAGACCTATAGGTTTGTGTTTATTGGGTTTATTGTCATTTTGAATTCCATTGCCCACTTCTCCAGTCCTCTCATTGATATGTTCAGTATTTTTCTGATATTTCTATACTGCTGCTTGTGTGCCATATGGCTATATAATCTGCATAACAGGCAACCTTTGTGTCTTCAGTGAGGATGGATGTTGTTAAGGTTGTGTCGTAATTATATGTACAACAATTCAAACTTGACCATGACTCTTTTTTATCTCTTATTATTTTCGTTTGGCCAACAAAAAATGTCCAATTTTTATACACATATATTCTTACATAATGAGACTTTAAAGAATGCAAATAATCTCCATCTATTTACATACACAACACATCTCCCCCTTAATAATACTCCAGTCGGTCTGGGGGTTTCCTGGCTCTCTGAGGTCTAGGACTCCGGACGGGCACTTTCACAGCGGCAGGCTCCGGTTTAGGAGTGCAAGAGGGCACGTGCACAGCAACAGGCCCTGGTCTAGGAGTGCAATAGATCACGTGCACAGAAGAAGTCTCCTCCTTGTTTCCTGATGTAACCTCTGGAACCTCCTCTTCACTTTATTTCTGACTTCCACCTACAGGTTTCTCTCCTGATGTTCGAGGAAATATCAAATTTCTTGTCTCCACTTGTTTCTTTCTCACACGACGCCCTCGCAACTTATAAGGTAGTGACGGTAGCTCAATAATTTCAAAATGGTACCTTTTTACCGCTTAGGTCCAGTTGCATAGTTGCGTAAAATAAACCTCGCAACCTGTAGTAAACTGCTCCTGATTTATTACGGCCTCATGAAATACCTCTCGCGGATTTACCATCTTGGTAATAAATTCGAGAATATTGATCTTAAACTTCTCTTCATTAGAAGTTCCGCGGGGGAATTCCTTTATTACAGTTTGGGGGAATGCTCTATGAGCAAATAGGAATATTTGTAGATTCGTCCATAAATCATCCTTCCCATTATTCTTTCTCGAAAGGTTTTTAAACTCTCTTACATATCTCTCAGCTAAACCATTTGTACTAGGATTATAAGGACTGGTCTTAGTGTGCCGTATACCATTCATTTTGTTAATTTGCTCGAATTCACCGGAGACAAACTGTCTTCCGTTATCTGTAACCAAAAATTAGGGCAATCCAGATCTGGCAAAAATTTCTCAAAGATGATATATAATCGTTTTGCTGGTAATATCTTTGATGATAAAAATTTCTATCCACTTTGAGTATACGTCCACGAGAACCAAAAACATTCTTCCCATGAACGGACCCGCTAGATCAAGATGAAGTCGATGCCACGGTTTTTCGGGCCAAGTCCATACCGAGATGGTAGCCGGGGGCATGCTTGCCGATTCTTGGCATACTCTACATTCTCTAATTAACTCCTCGATGTTACTGTCTATGCCTGGCCACCAGAAAATACCGTCTGGCAATCATCTTCATTTTAACAATCCCCATGTGTATTTCATGCGAGTCATTTAGAATTAAAATTCTTAATTTTTGGGGAATTACTACTCTTTCACGCCATTGAAGACAACCAAACTCCGAACTTAATTCCTTATTCTCTCGGTACCCTTGTGAATTTCCAGTTGCCTTCTCTAACATTTCTTAATACTATAGACAGTATTTTATCTTGGGGCGTCTCATATGCTACCTCCATAAAAGAGAACGGTACCTCATCCAACTTCCTCAGAAGAAGTACCTGGTCTTCATCAAGAGACCTCCTGACACTCGATTCTAAAGGAAGACGTGACAATGCGTCAACATTGTAATTATCACTAGATTTTCGATATTCCACAGTATGATTAAATGCAGATAATTTTAAGGACCATCTTTTAATTATGGATGATGTACATATGGGAATTGGTTTATGAGGTGAAAATATATGAATTAAGGGTCGGTTGTCTGTGACCAATACAAATTTTCATCCCAGTAAGTATTGTCTGAATTTCTCAACGCTAAATGTTATGCTCAACGCTTTCTTTTCTAGTTGAGAGAAACGTTTTTCCGCTTCAGTTAATGTTCTAGAAGCAAAAGCTATAGGGCATTCTTCCTTTCTATCATTTCTATGACTCAGAATTACGCATAGTCCATAGTCCATTAATAATGATTTACATTTTTAAAATAACATTCGATATTCTTTCGTCCAATTTAATCTACAATTTTTATACAAAAGTTGATAGAATAGCGCTAAAATATTTGCTATATTCTTTATGAATCTATAATAATAAATTAAGAGTCCTATGAAAGATCTCAATTGCGAAACATTCTTTTGGTTCAGGCGCCTCTATCACTGCTTTAATTTTATTTTCTAAGGGATGCAGTCCATATTTATCCATTTTAAACCCTAAATAATTCTCCAATTTCTTTTTAAATTTACATTTATTTCTGTTTAACTTTAAACCTTTTTCTAACAATCATCTAAACACTAGATCCAACTTTTGTTCATGTTCTTCAAAGGCTTTTCCTGCAGCCATAATATAATCTATGTAGCAGGCCACACCTGGCAAATCAGCAAATAGACCTTCCATAATCCTCTGAAATTTATTTGGTGCTACCGCTACGTCATATAGTAGTCTTTTATAAAAAAAACAACCTCTTTGTTATGTTTATATCAACAACAGCTTTGGCTTCTTCCGCTAACATTACTTGTAAGTAAGCCTGTGATAGGTCTAGAGTCGAAAGTACGGTGCTTGTATATAATTTTGAGAAGATCTCATCGATCGATGGAATGGGATACCTATCTAATTATATTGCTTTATTAGCTGTACATCTAAAATCACCACATATACTTACACTCTACCATCCTTTTTTAATACTGTTACTATTGGAGCTGTCCAATATGCATGAACTATAGGTTATAAAATGCAAGAATTCACTAAACGATCAATTTAATTCTCTACTTTGTTTTTCAGAGAGAGAGGTAAACTTCTGGCCTTACAAAACACAGGAGTCACATCCTTTTTTAAATTAAAATGTATTTTAACATCCTTTTTAGACGGCTCAAATGTTTGTTAAACAAATCTGCATATATATCCATCAAACTATTTTTATTAGATTCAATATTTTAATTTTTAATGCTAAACAATCTAGAATAATCAAATTTTAACTGTTTAAGCCATTCTCTTCCTAACAAAATTATCTGGATTTTTTCATTTACAACTATTAATATTAAATATTGGTTGGCTTCCTTTTACAAAAACATTTCTTTGCCCTATAATCTCTATTGATTTACCACAAAAGGATTTTAATCTTAAATTTATTAGAAATATTTTTTTACCTTGCCAATCTATCTTATAAATATCTTTAGGTATTAACGTAACTGGACTTCCTGCATCTGTTTTAAAGCACAAAGAATAATCATCTACTGTTAAATTTATTGTGGCATCAGTTTCGCCCTGTACAGAATATATAGAGTCCTCTTGTACAAATTTACATCCACACATTTTTTTACTAGCTTTGCAGACCCTACTTAAATGACCCAGTTTTTGACATTTTAAAACAAGTCTTTGTTCTATGAGGGCAAACAGAGGCCACGTGTGAATGTCTTTCACCACATCTATAACACATTATTTCTCCCCTTTGCCTGAAAGGCCTATGCTGCACCATACTATTATTGTACTCACCCTTTTTATCTTTTACATTCACAGGGGATATCTTGGCCACTAATTTATTTTGTAATTCTCTTGTATTTATCTCCGCCAGTTCGAACGAGATCGCCACTGCAAAACTTTATCCAGGGTGACATCATCGTTTTCTTGTAGTAGCTTCTTTTGCAGGCTTTCCAACTTGATTCCAGCCACAAAACGGTCTCGCATCATGGTTCCCAGCATATCGCCGAAATTACAATTTATTGCTAAATGTTTCAATTCTCTAAGATATTACGAAATTGATTCTCCTTCCTGTTGAATTTTCTTTAAAATTCTGCATCGCTGTGGTATCATTTTCTTCCTTGAATCCAAATGCAGCTTAATTTTTTGAATGATAGTATCATAGGGTTGATCTTTCATTAAACCAGGAAGAAAATGTCGTTTCCCTGCTTCAAAGTTTCAGAATCTGGGAGCGAGGTAAAAATCAGCACTTTAATCTCCTCCTTCAGATGCCAAAAAGAAAGCCTCAAATGTTTGTACAAAAAGATCGAAGTGTCCTCCACTGGGCTATAGCATCTAAAATGTACTATTAACTTTGAACTTGTCATGCTGATCTTTTCTACTCCTTTGTTTTCTTGATCCAGATAGTTTAAAAGATGTTGTTGTTATACTTGTATAGACGCCGTTTTCCTCAGCTTTTTACTGGCTCTGAAGATCGCGCATCCTCGTCGCCAGTTTTGTTGTGTCGTAATTAGACGTACAAGAGCTCAAACTTGACCATGGCCAACAACAAATGTCCAATTTATATATACATATATATTTACATAATGAGGCTTTAGAAAATACAAATAATATTCATCTATTCAAATACACAACAGTTAATATATAGCGAGAAGTGTAGAGGACTGAGCACAGATCCCTGAGGTACACCAACCCATGTCCTTCGGTCCTTGGAAAATGTTCCATTGACCCGAACCTTTATACTTCCTACCCTTAAGAAGTCTGCAATCCAGATTAAGGTTTTTCCTCTTACTCCGATGTTGTGCAGCCTTTCAAATAATTTCTACACTCGATCAAAAGCTGAGGTCATATCCAGGAATACGGCCGTTGTCTTCTTTGGCGGTTTTTCCTAGAAATCTATTATTGATTGACAGAAGTAGAACAGTTTATCAGTTGTACAGTGTCTGGATCTTTAGGCAGTTTTGGTAGAGGTTTATTTTATTATTGTTAGTGAGCCAGACTATGAGCCTAGAGTGGGTAATTAATTCTGTTATTTTACAAAGTATGCTGGTAAGAGCAATTGGCCGATAGTTCTTGCATTCCTTGGCATCTTTGTTTGGTTTCAGTATTGGCACTATTATTGATATCTTCCTATTCTTTGGAAGTTAACAGTTTGCCATGAAATCTTCAGTATTCGTAGGAGTTGATTTTTAGCATCGTCTCCAAAGTGTTTAATCATTTGACCAAAGATTTGAGCATCTCCAGGTGACATCTTGGATTTAACTTTCCTATTGATGAGTTTAGCTCATTCAGTGTGAAGTCTCTCGAGTAAATATCTTGTTGATGGTAATTTCTTGCTTGTTTAACTAACCTGTTTACATTATTTTTTAGAGTCCTGCCTTCATTCGTATAGCTGAGTCTGGAAGTGCTTGAAAGATATTCAGCAATTATTTCAGCCATCTGTTACTTCGTTCTCGCTATTCATATCGGTTAGAGTATTGGAGGATTAGTGTTGGTTTTGATTATTTTATAACACTAATTATATTCCAGTGATGGCTTTCCTTTTTTGGATTCATTTTTTTTTCGCAGAATTCTGCCCATTTTTCTCTCTCTCTCTCTCTCTTGTTTGAATATCCAAATTTCTTTTTCTATTTTGTGACTAATTTCAATGAGTTCTGTTGTGTATGTAAATTGGTAAATATCTGTATGTATTTTGCATGTTTTTTTTATTATTAATATGTAAATATATACGTCCCATAATTGCTTATCACTTGTCCCCCGCCATAAAGCTCTCCAGACATCTGTCCTCCCGCCTTTCGCCCTTGATGCGATCCTCTAACCCCCATTCAATTAATAACACCTCAGCCTTTATTCAAGAAATAAGAGCATTGAAACCACAACAAGATTTCATAATGTGCTCCTATGACGTCACCTCCATGTTCCTCTCTCTCCCACACAACCTAATTATAGAAAACCTCCGTTCATTGCTTTCTTCGCACAGCATCCCGAACCCTGAAATAGAAGGAATCATTTTAATGTTTGAATCATGTTTGGCAACATCTAACTTCAGCTTCGAAGATCAGTTTTTTAAACAAATCTGTGGATCTCCTATGGGTAGCCCTTTATCCAACATTGCGGCAGAGCTCGTCATGAGCGCCATTGACAGCTGGATTTTGGAACAGAAACATCTCCGAATAGAAGTTTGGAAAAGGTACCTGGACGACATTTTTTGCATATGTCACAAGGATGACGTCCTATTGGTGTTGAAAACCCTAAACTCTTACCATACACGCCTCACTTTTACAATAGAACATGAGTCCCACAAAGTTCTGCCATATTTGGACATTCTTTTTATCAAAACTGATGAATCATACCACACAACAGTTTATTATAAAAAATCCATAAAACCATCCTATCTCCTTTTTGATTCATATAACCCAATAGGCCACAAACTCACAGTCGTCAGAACACTCACGAAAAGAATACATACACACTGCTCCACCCCAGCCTTCAAAAAAAAAAATAGAAAAGACAACCATCATCAGTAATCTAACAGCAAGTGGCTATCCACTTCCCTTCATACTTAGACATAGTTTCAACCCTTCCAAACACACTCAGCCCGCAGTAAACCGTAACACCTGCATTATACCTTATTCCTTTGAAAATCAATTAATAGCTCACTCCCTCAAGAAATTTGGTTTAAAAACCTTTTTCACCAACCACCTCTCAATAGGCCAAATACTCCGGAACCCCATCACCAGATCTAATATTAAGAAACGTCCCGACCAGCAACCATATGCCATTTACTCCATAGGTTGCCAAGATTGCAACGCAAAATATGTGGGTGAGACTGGCCGCTTCATTTACAACAGAATTTCCGAGCACAACAGAAATATAATAAACAAAGATCCCAAATCTTTGATATCTCAGCATACCTCAAAAACCGGCCATGCCTTTAACCTTTCCGACCCAACCTGTCATTACCACAACATCAAATCCAAATATCAAAGATTATTAATAGAATCCTTTGTCTCTCATGATTTAAACAGTATCAACAGGCGTATAGAACTACCATCTCAGTACCACTCATTCAAGAAAAAACACCCCAGCCCTTCCTTTTCACCAGATCCTTCCTCATCTTCCCCAGTTTCAAATTCACACCCATAACCCCATACACCATGTTTTGTTCGCATGTAGATAGATATACGCCCTTCAACAGGTAAATGGAATAAAGGGACCAATTGACTATGAATAGAAATAAAACTGAGCTTTGGACAAAGATGAAACAACTGCAGCCTGGCCACGAGAAAACGTGATCTCGTGAAATGTGTTTATATTTATTTTATTTTATATTTTATTTTCTATCTTCGTTAGGTGTATATAAATAATATTGTACAACTATATATACTCTTTCTCTCAACTTACAGCTTAGCCTGTGGAAGGATCGATAAGATCCGAAAGCTAGCATAATAAATTTCATGTATAAAGAGACGCAATGCTATCGTTTGTTTTTATTTAATAAATTTATAGCAATTCTTTTGTCTATTTAAAATATATATTTGTATATATAGGACATTAACGGTGCAATTAAAGAGAAATTGACCAGTAAATATAGGCTGCGTGTCGTGACTAATACTGGGAGGCGACACAACAACTGGCGACGAGTGTGTGGGAACCGGTTCAAGTGCTCTTTCACAGGTGGAGGAAAACAGAAATATAAAGCGAACGAGAAGCCAACAGTATGTCTGGGTGTCCAATGATTGTACCGTTCTGTTTCTTCACGCCAGGGGAAGAATCCTTTGAGATTTTCGTTCAGAGGTTTGAAGCAGCTTTTGAGGCAAATGCATTGGAAGAAGGAAAAAGAATGCCCATCTTTGTCTCTCTGCTGGATTCGGAAATGTTGAAGCTGGGCAATGATTTGTTTTTCCCGAGTACAATGAAAGAAAAGCCTTATGAACGGTTAATACAAAGAATAAAGCTACATCTAGCTCCAAGAAAGAAGGAGATTCCTCAACGATGCAGGTTCTTGAAGAGAATACAACTAGAGAATGAATCCATTTCAGAATACCTGCGTGAGCTCAGGCATTTGGCTATGGATTGCACCTCTGGTGAAATGTTGGAGGTCATTTTACGAGACCGTTTTGTGGCTGGTATAAAATCGGAAAGCCTTCAGAAGAAATTGTTACAGGAGGATGACGATGTCACCTTGGACAGGGTATTTTCTATAGCAGTCTCGTTTGAGCTAGCTGAACAAAATGCTAAGGAGCTGCAGGATGGACTAGTGGCTAAGATGGATATTGTTCCGGGAGGAAATAGAAAGAATGAAGCTCGTAGAGGATGGCAGCATGGGCCCGGTATGCAAAGAAGGGAGACAATTTGTTTCCGATGCGGCGAAAAAAACACTCACCTGGCACCTGCATGTCCACATAAAACAAAACCCTGTTTTAAATGCAAAAGAATTGGACATTTGAGCAGGGTGTGCAAAACGGGTAAATCATTGCCAGACTGCAGATATGTGCAGGACGAATTTATTTATTCGGTACAAGGTGATACTGATGCAAAAATAAATCTACATGTTGACGAGTATCAGTTGTGTTTTGTGGTGGACACGGGAAGTCCCGTCACACTGATACCGAAAACAATTTATGAAAAATACTGGAAAGATAATAAATTATCTCCATCTTATTTAAAATTGAGGTCCTTTTGCGGAAAACCAATAAAAATTATTGGTGAGAGAAGAGTTTTTGTGAAGGAGGCAAATCAAGATTTGCGGTTGATAGTTGTAGATTAAGTTATTTCGATAGTTTTGTTGGGACGATAATGGCTAAAAGGTCTAAATCTTGATTTTTCTAGGTTATTGAACATTAGACAAGTAAGCGAGTCCGATATCACAGTTATAATAAATAAGTATGCTAATTTATTTAGCAAAGAATTAGGTTGCTTAAAAAACGTCCATATTGATTTTTATTTAAAAAAAAATACAACTCCTGTATTTTGTATGGCGAGAAGTTTGCCTTTTTCTTTGAAAAAAAAAAGTAGAAAATGAAATCGATGGTATGGTTAACGAGGGAATTTTACAACCTATTGAGTATGCAAACTGGGCCGCACCTATAGTACCAGTACTGAAGAAAGATGGAAGCCTTAGAATTTGCGGCGATTTCAGATGCACCGCAAATAAGGCCATAGAATTGGATAAGTACCCGCTTCCATCAATAGACGAAATATTTTCAAAATTATCTGGAAATACAGTGTTTTCGTCATTGGACTTATCCAGAGCTTATTTGCAGGTCAGGTTATCTGAAGAGGCCAAAAGAGTGGTGAACATTAATACTACGAAGGGGTTATTTGCCTTTAAAAGGCTACCCTATGGAGTAGCTGTAGCACCAAATAAGTCCCAAAGAGAAATGGACAATCTATTTGCAGATATGTCGGGAGTGGCTTGCTACATCGATAACATCCTGGTAGCCGGAAAGGATCATAGGGATCACGAGCAAAAGCTGGAATTGGTCTTTAAAAGGCTGCAAGAAAAATGTTTAAGATTAAACAAGGATAAATGCAAATTCGCAGTAAATGCTGTTGAATATTTAGGTTTTAAAATAGATAAAAAAGGACTGCATCCCATAAGTAGTAAAATAGAAGCGGTGGTAGAGGCGCCTGAACCTACAAACGTTTCTCAATTGAGATCTTTTATAGGTCTCCTTATGTATTACTCTAGGTTTATAAGAAATATTGCAGATATTTTAGCGCCCTTCTATCACCTCTTAAAAAAGAATTCCAAATGGAACTGGACTAGCGAACACCGTATATTATTTTCAAAATGCAAAGCATTGCTAACTAACGAGTCGGTACTGGCACATTATGATGCAACTAGGGAACTAGTCCTTGCATGTGACGCCTCTAGCTATGGTTTAGGAGTGGTTCTGAGTCACAGGAACGATAGAAAGGAAGAAACTCCTATAGCCTTTGCTTCAAGAACGCTAACTGAAGCGGAAAGGCGGTATTCGCAATTAGAAAAAGAAGCCTTAAGCATCATTTTTGGTTGTGAGAAATTCCGACAATATCTATTGGGACTTGAATTTGTGTTGATCACAAACAACAGACCTTTAATGCACATTTTTTCACCCCAGAAACCGATCCCCATATGTGCTGCATCAAGAATTAAGAGGTGGTCTTTAAAATTATCTGCATTTAAATACACTGTGGAGTTTCGAAAAACTGATGATAATGGCAATGCAGACGCGTTAATACGATTAACTTTAGTCTCAAAGACCACGGAATCTTTGGATGAGGATCAGGTGCTTCTCCTTCGGAAAATGAGTGAGGTCCCCTTCTCATTCCAGGATGTGGCAGTTGAGACACGCCGGGATAAATTACTATCAATTGTGTTGAGAAATGTTAGGGAAAATAATTGGCAAATTCCAAAAGTATCGCAGGAAAATCCACTTTATTCCTATTATAGGATAAAAGACGAATTAAGTTGTGAGTTTGGGTGTCTTCAATGGCGTGAAAGAGTAGTAATTCCCCAGAAATTAAGATCCTTAATTTTGAACGATTTACATGAGATGCACCTAGGGATGGTGAAAATGAAAATGATTACTAGACGCTATTTTTGGTGGCCAGGCATAGATAAGAACATTGAAGAGTTGGCTAGAGATTGTAGAATATGCCAAGAATCTGCAAGTATGCCGCCGTCTACCATTTCAGAGTGGACTTGGCCTGAGAAGCCGTGGCACCGTCTACACTTAGATCTAGCAGGTCCCTTTATGGGACGAATGTTTATGGTCCTTGTAGACGCGTACACCAAATGGCTGGAGATTGTCATCATAAAGGACATTACGAGCAGGACTATCATAGGACATCTTAGGGAGATCTTTGCCAGATTTGGATTACCTGAACTTTTGGTAACCGATAATGGCAGACAATTTGTCTCAAGTGAATTTGAGGAATTTACAAAAATAAATGGTATAAGACACACAAAAACGAGTCCGTACAATCCCAGCACTAATGGCTTAGCTGAGCGATATGTACGTGAATTTGAAAACTCTTTACGAAAGAACCAAGGAAAGGACAGTATAGAAATCAATCTACAGCGATTTTTATTCACCCATAGAGCTTTTCCTCAAACGGTATTAAAGGAGTCTCCCTCGGAACTTTTAATAAAAAGAAGTCGAAGATCAAGATGTTCAAATTTGATTCCGAAAATGGCGAAGGTAGGAGAGGTGTACTATGATGCCATGAGGAAGCAAGAGCATTTTGCGGTCGGCTCTGATGTGTATTTCCGGAGTTTTGCTAACGGACCAAAATGGAAAAGGGGCAGGGTCATGGAACTACTGAGCAGCCGACATTACCTTATAGAAGACGAAGGCCGTTATGTGAAAAGACACATAAATCAACTAAGGCCAGTTATCAAGAAAGAAATTCCTGAAGTGAGAGATTTGTTATTGCCGGGTACATCAAGATATTTTATACTGCCTGGCACTTCTCGAGATCACCCTAGGCTTGGAGGACAGGAGAAGACAATGGAAGAAGCCCCGGAGGTGGACTAAGAATTGAAAGGAGCGGAGTCTTCAGCACAAGAGGACACTCCAGAACCAGAACCGGGCCCTGCTGCTGCGGCTGTCCCTGTCCCTGTGCGCAGTCCAAGACCGCAGCGATCCAGAAGACCGCCAGACCAGCTGCACTACTATTAAGAGGGGAGATGTGTTGTGTATGTAAATTGGTAAATATCTGTATGTATTTTGCATGTTTTTTTTATTATTAATATGTAAATATATTTTTGTATATATAGGACATTAACGGTGCAATTAAAGAGAAATTGACCAGTAAATATAGGCTGCGTGTCGTGACTAATACTGGGAGGCGACACAACAAGTTCCTTTATGATTTCTTCTGTTTTATTTGTTTTAAGAAGTTCAATGATATTGTCTCTCTCTGCAATCATTGCCTCGATATTGTGGTCCTTCCAGAAAGGTATTCACAAGTCTTTACGTCTACCTCTAGGTATCGATACTTTTGCAGCTTTGGATATGTTCGAAGAGAAGTTTTCCAATTTTTTTGTCAATCGTTCTGTGATTTAATTCTTCGTTGCACAGTTCTTCAAGCTTTTCTGTGATTTTTTCCAGTGTTCTTTTATTCTGTTGGAAATTCTCAATTTTGAATTTTAGGGTTGTTAAAATGGTCTGTGGTCACTGATTGCACTTTTCAGAATTTTCCATTGTGTTGTGGGTGCGATGTTGTAATTTATCGCTTTGATGTCTATTGCGGATTCTGTGCCTGTGGACTTGGATATATAGGTGTTCTTTTCGTTATTTAACGGTGTAAGGTCGAGGTCAGTCAGCATGTCCTCAACCTGCTGACCTTTGTTATCCTGGACAGGTGACCCCCAAGTTGGTCTTTCGGGGTTAAAATCACCTAGTATGATTGCGATATCCAAAAACGCTTCACTTAATGTCTCTATCAGGCATGTATTGATGCTAGTATTATCGTGGTGATAAACATTTATGATTGGAATTGTTTTATCTGTAAGATAGATTTCTATTGCCTGAGCTTCTGTCGTGCTTTCTCTAGGCTTACTCTGATTATAGGCGATTTCCTTAAATTTGATTTCTAGATTTTTAATCAAAACCGCAAGTCCTCCTCCAAATTTTCCCGGTCTGTCCTTTCGTAGTGTTGTATAATCTTTGATATTGAATCTCAGATTCTGATTCAATTTTGTCTCCTGAGGACAGGTAATATGTACATTGTTGTCACAGAGAAGACAAGTCAGCTCTTTATTTTCCTCTGGATACCATTTATATTGAGTTGTAGTAGATTGAATTGTGTCCTTGAAGTAGATTTCTCATCATGAGCTCGAGCTGCAGCTCCTGACGCGGCGGTTACCCCGGACGCGGTAGCATTACTGGAGATATCAGTTTTGCTCCTCATTTGAAAATGGGTGCCGTTGCAACGTTAGTCATCTTGGAAACGAACCAGAATTTGGTCAAATATTCCAAGGGTCCAGGGGGGACCGCAAGGAGGTGTGGTCGGACTTCTCCTCTTTCCCCTGGAATGCCGTCACTACAGGATAAAGCACTCTTGGTGAATTTTTTTAATTGTGATTCAGAATCTGCCACTGAAGCTTTACGAGCGTTTCGTTCCTTTAAAGATATTCGACCAATGAGTTGCTACTCTCTAAAGCGATTGATTAAAATTTTGAGGCAACTGGATCTCTGGAAGCAAAACCTCGGAGTGGAAGACCATCGACATGCAAGTCAGTGGCCGTTACGGTTTTGCAGAATGCTGAAGCTATTGAAACGTTATCCACGTATGGAGAAGTAAGTGCTAGACAAGTTTCTCGACAAACAGGGATTTCGTATGGAACAGTTTGGAGAGAACACACATTTAGAATTTTTCTATAAAAATACCGTAACAAAATTCAAAGTTTTCACGAGTTGAAATTCAGCAATTTTAGAAGCGTCAAGAATTCGCTGCATGGGGTTTCCGGCAAATTGATATTGATGAAAACTGGCTGTCAAATGTTCTAAGAACAGATGATGCTCACTTTTATTAAAGGGAAAATTTAACATTCAAAACTGCCTTATTTTGGCAACAGGAATTTTACAGAAATACCACTTAATCAGCACAGAGTTACAGTTTTGTGTGGGTTCACCTCTTTATTATTGGGTCCTTTTTCTTTGAAAAAATCAATGGAAGAACTTTTAAAACCGTTTTTAACTGTTGGTGAACGTTATGTTCAACTTTTGAATGAAAAGGTTATTCCCATATTGCAGGACAGACAAGCACAAAGCGAAATAACATTCATGCAAGATGGAGGACCTCCTCATATCTCCCGCGGTGCCAAACAATTTCTGAAGGATAAGTCGCCACTTTATATACCAGTGGCCTCCAATATCCCCAGACTTGACGCCTTACAATTTCGGTTTTGGGGGTACATTAAGTCGCGTTTTTATCGATGCCGGCCTACCACATTGGCCATGTTGAAGGCTTCTATCAGATGGCACGTTTTATAAATTTCGACTATTTAATTGTGACCATTCTGTTATCTATCGTCTGCAGGCGGTGTTTGAGAATGAAGGGCGCCACATTGAGCAAGGATTGTGACCTAATACAAGAGGGAAGACAGTTACCTCATGTGTTATATTTTGCAGCTCTTTGTTTTGGGTTATGGAAATAATAAATGCTGTCCTCGCATCTTGACTCTTTTTTTTCTGTGAACAGTATTTTTTTTTTGTTTGTCATTTGCCCACATCTTATATTATGTCGTGCAGGCCAAAGTGTTATAACTTCTCGAATAACACAGGTATACACAATTTTACCCCTTATGTTTAGTTTATCGCTTTCGCTCATAAGAAGAAATAGCATGAGGAATATTTTCTGTATCTCCCCCCTCCCAACTTTAGAAATTTTGCGCAAAAAATAATTCAAAATGATTTTACTACCACGTTTTTCAACGCAAAAGGTCGATTTAAAAATGATTTTTTTGAGGGGATACATTTTCAAAATTATGTACAGTATAATAACCAATGATAACATTTGACAAACCCATAGGATATTTGGAATAAAGTACGACAGATATATTTTGTCACTCCCCTCTATATTTCATTTTTGGATCATGACAAATATCCAGTTAAATAGTCAAATGTCGACAATCAGTCAATAAACTATACATTCCTTATAGCACGAAATCCTATTAGTAGTGCCATCATAATTGTTGGTACTATATTAACATTTCAAAGATCGTGTATTTCAGTAGTTATTTTCAAACATTCAATCTATTTCACAAAACTCCATCTAAAATAAAAATATTTTTTGCTACATGTTTTAATTTGCATATACCTATTTTACATATCTCAGATTGTATTTAAAAATCGGTAACCATTTCTTCTAACTTTTGGCGAAATGGTGTTTTATTTATTTATCATTTGATATTATTAGGGTTCTTTCCTGGTATTCAAAAAGTAAAAATACGTGTCGTTCAGTTATATTTTTCAATTTATCAAACAATTTGGCCGCTGAATCGCTGATTCTGGTAGAGCGCCATCTAGCGAATAAAGTTGTAACTAAAATCAATTTCGAATTTTTCATTATTTGCCATAAAAATCCCATTGCATCCTGAACACTATGGTCTTTACTGCATTGACCTAGCGCAAATATTCGCAGAGTTATTAATTTTTAAAGTTGTGCGGGACTTTTGGATCACCCTGTATATAGCCGATGCTTTTCTGATGTTACTTTTTATATTACTATATTTAAACTGATTATTTATTACAAAAAAATATATATATACATTATATCTATACACTTCATCAGGTTAAAAAACTTTGCAGAAATAAAATATTTCCTGATGGGTAAGGTACCCTAATTTTTATTTGTTCTTTTGGTGATTGGTTTAATGAAGTTTATGTTCATTTGACCTATGCGGTCCTCGTGTTGGTCACCACTACACTAGCGCATTAAATATTCACAAATGCGGCAGGAGAATATTTCATCCTGTATACTTAATTTGGCTAAAACACTATCTAACCTGCCACTAATCACCCCACATATGGTATCTGAGGATAAATGAAATGCGCAGTGAATTATTTTAAGCTAATATTTTAGAATGCCCCACCCTCAACTTTTCTGCATAATTTTATATCAAGTAAAACTCAGAATGTGAATAACTAAATCAATTTGATTTTTAAGCCTACTTCTTATCAATGTTGACGTTATGTGGCGCTGAGTTTATTCCTTGACATAAATATGTTGTAATACCTTGAAAAAGGTTGGCTTTCAGCCAACTAAATATTAGTAAATAAATTATATTTTGATCAAATATATGCCTTTTTAATTGATATATATCTATTAAAATAAAAACCATATCCTGGCCACGTTCACATGAACCTAAGATGACAGAGCAGAGTGGAGCAGAAATCAACTAAACGGTGATTTAGCCTGTTCTCTGATATTTAGCCAACCCATTTTCTTGATGAATCAAGAAGAGCCAACCACGAACGCGTTTCGGGATGTTGGACCTTGTCAGCGTGTTTGTCCAATTATCAGGAAACAGGCTAAATCAACGTTTAGATTAATTCTGTTCCACTAGATGGCGCTTTGCCATCTAAAAAGTTCATGTGAACGTAGTCGAGATATGCCTTTTTTTTGGATTTTAATACCAACACTTGACATTTTTATTATATTTTCGTATATATATATATATGTGCCAAAATAAGCACCTCTTCCTTTAATTGTGCAGCAGAACGATGGCAATATGCATCATCCTAGTAAAAATATTATTAGTGATGATAAAGAAAGAGCCACAACATCAGTTTTGGAAATTGCGCCATCGTCTGATGCCAAATTAAAGAGAAGTAATTCTTTTGGTTTCCACAATATTATCCTCCCACTGCTTTATGTTATATAATTATATATCTATATATGAAATAATAGTACAAAAGTTGAAATTTACTGTGATCAGGTGGATAAATTAAGAAAAAGGCATTTTCCGATCGTGAAACTAAAAGCTAATTACGCCATCAGAAAATTTTAATTGCACGATCATGAGATGCCTTTTTAATAATGTGAAAAATAATTTTTAAAAATGGAAAAAGTCAGGTTTTGATATAAAAAACATACCTAAAAAAGGAATTTCCTGACTCCTCACAAGAGCATTTTAGATGGCAGAGCGCTTTCGGCATATATAATAGGTTTTATACTGTGATGAAAGTTTTAAAATAATTTAATATTGAGTTGAAACTATAGTGTCAGTATAACAAGCTATTATGGATAAAAATTGAGGTATTATTATATATATAACTTTTAATATATTCTATAATTGACTATATATTCTTCCAGGAATTAATAAAGTCAACCTACAGACAACCGAGGGTAAGTCCGGCCACTTGAGATACCAGCGACATTCCAAGGGGCGACCACTGGGGTCCGCTAGTTAACACCTCGGGACTTTTAAGACAGTTGGGAATTGTGTATGACACGAGAGCCTCCCTCTGGTTGCCTAGGTTCCTCTTCCAACTTGTGATGTTCTATTTCCTCACCTTTCATACCACATAAAGTCGACAGGATAATGTCACAGGATGCAGATTGAATAATTGCTAGATGTTTCATTCCCCTGAGTAGAGCGACAGCAGGTCACTGAAACGTCAGGAGTTAAATAAATCATTGGCTGATGCAGCTATATTTATTTTCAATCGACTTCCAACCAACAAATGATCTTTAGAACTGCTAGATCTTCATCAACTTCTTTTTGTTCGCACTTGAACAATCTGCATCGAGCGGAACAGTTTCACTCTTTATTCTCGCGTCACACGTTCACCACACGGGCCCGGTCTTCAAATTTATGTTTGTCCCTTTACAGCACGTTATAACCTACGTTCGGTATTTCACAAGGAGGTACGTTAAACATCGTCGCTGATTTTGTCCGGTTTGTCATCATTTAGCGCAGACACGGGTTTATTCAATGTGTTTTTATGTTAAACCCGTCGCGAAATCTTCGCACAAGCTTCCACGATGGATCAAACACCTTGTGTATGAGAAGCTTTTCAATTTAAAAGGACTACATCGTCTTCGTCTCAAATTTTGTCACTGTGCGCGCAGTTTTTCCAACAATTAGTTAAAACTATTAAAGTATATCTACTTACTATCTAAATAATTAAGGTAGAAAGGCCCAATGCAAGTTTACTCTTGCTCTGTTCGTATAATATCGAGATACAAAGTATCTCGAACTATTTTATTTTTCCGAATTAGCTATAAGTCCATGCAACTTCCTCACCTACACACGGAATTGTTTTCCCTTCGCTACACGAGCAACTGCATACATAAGTTAGAATGGCCCAAAGCAAGTTTCCCTTTGCTCTGTTCGCCATAATTCTAACATTGTACGAAAACCTATGCTTACCTCAGTACTGAACTCACACAATTTCTATCCTCAGCCTCCTTCCTCGTACTCTGCACCTATAGCATAGAAAAGTCCATGCCAAGTTCCATGTCCACATGAAAGAGCTCCCCAATCTTAATGACACTAAGATCGTTTAGCCTGAATATGTAACTCCCCTTCTTTTTCACACTCCTTAATAAAATCTCCCTTATAATACATTAGATATTCATATTATAGTATATATAGAGAGAGCTTTTTATGAACTTTAATATTTTCAAATATTTTAGGGAGGTCGGTGGAAGAATAATCTAAACCGTTGGTTTTCGACCGCTACGACCCGGGATCAAATCCCTTATTGGGCACTTTTTTTTCTAATAAAAAATAATTCTCAAATGATCTCTGATTATTACAAAAGTTCAACCCGACCAGCGAGTGCAAGTAACCAAACAGCGCTCTGGCCCATTTATAAGTGCAAAGGTCGAACTGCTTTTCACTATGTGTAGATGTGTAGACATGTGGTGTACTAACAGTAAAAGCAGTCGCCAACTTTTACCCATCATGATTATCATGGCTTGTACCACGTGTACTATGGATAATAAAAAATATTTGAATAGATCTGCTATTTTTGAAGCTGTTAAAAATACATGGATGTGTTAAACAGAACAAGAAAAAATGTATCCTTAAGGACATTCATAATAGTTTATATTTCAATAACTTTCATAATAAATGTTAAGATTGCGCTAGGTCAGATTGAAGAAACCTCCTCTTAACAAGTAAGACTTTTACCCAAAGTCTTGATATTATTTGGACTGCTCCGGGTGATCAAGCGAGAAAGAAAATAACGAAGACAAAAACCAGCGGCTACACACGTAAAGCTCTCGCTCTACTAAGAAACTCTCTATTTCAACAACACGGCTCAGTTATATACAAAAGGGAAATTTACATAATAATAATCCATTCAAAATATATTCACCTTGCAGGTATCCTTTTTACCTTGTAGGTAGCCTTTCACCTTGTAGGTAGCCTTTCACCCTGTAGCTTCTTCAACTTCTTTGCCTTTGAGCTCCTTTAAACCTTGAGCTTCACTGAGCTCTTTTTAACCTTTAACAAAGGGCTTTTTGAGCTCCTTTAAACCTTGAACAAAGGGCCTTTTGAGCTCCTTTTAACCTTTAACAAAGGGCTTCTTGAGCTCCTTTAAACCTTTAACAAAGGGCTTCTTGAGCTCCTTTAAACCTTTAACAAAGGGCTTCTTTAGCTCCTTTAAACCTTTAACAAAGGGCCTCTTGAGCTACTTTAAACCTTTAACAAAGGGCTTCTTGAGCTCCTTTAAACCTTTAACAAAGGGCCTCTTGAGCTCCTTTAAACCTTTAACAAAGGGCTTCTTGAGCTCCTTTAAACCTTTAACAAAAGGCTTCTTGAGCTCCTTTTAACCTTTAACAAAGGGCTTCTTGAGCTCCTTTAAACCTTTAACAAAGGGCCTCTTGAGCTCCTTTAAACCTTTAACAAAGGGCTTCTTGAGCTCCTTTAAACCTTTAACAAAGGGCCTCTTGAGCTCCTTTAAACCTTTAACAAAGGGCCTCTTGAGCTCCTTTAAACCTTTAACAAAGGGCTTCTTGAGCTCCTTTTAACCTTTAACAAAGGGCTTCTTGAGCTCCTTTAAACCTTTAACAAAGGGCCTCTTGAGCTCCTTTAAACCTTTAAAAAAGGGCTTCTTGAGCTCCTTTAAACCTTTAACAAAGGGCTTCTTGAGCTTCTTTAAACCTTTAACAAAGGGCCTCTTGAGCTCCTTTAAACCTTTAACAAAGGGCTTCTTGAGCTTCTTTGCCTTGAGCTTCTTTAGCTTCTTTGCCTTTGAGCTTCTTTAGCTTCTTTGCCTTTGAGCTTCTTTAGCTTCTTTGCCTTGAGTTTCTTTAGCTTCTTTGCCTTTGAGCTTCTGTTACTCGGGAGACTGCGCCTACAGGTCTTCCCGCCTTCTGTTCCTCGGGAGACAGCGCCTACAGGTCTTCCCGCCTTCTGTTCCTCGGGAGACAGCGCCTCCAGGTCTTCCCGTCTTCTCTACTTGACCAGCCCACGCAGCCCACCCGGGGACGCCACTAAATGTTAAGGTACGATAGGTCAGATTGAAGAAACCTCCTCTTAACAAGTGAGACTTTTACCCAAAGTCTTGATATTATTTGGACTGCTTCGGGTGATCAAGCGAGAAAGAAAATAACGAAGACAAAAAACCAGCGGCTACACACGTACAGCTTTCGATCTACTAAGAAACTCTCTATTTCAACAACACGGCTCAGTTATATACAAAAGGGAAATTTACATAATAATAATCCATTCAAAATATATTTGACACTAGCGGACGTACCCGGCTTCGCCCGGGTTTTACCCGAGTAAAAGTTTGTCTAACGAATCTCTCGATAAAGTGAACATTTTTTTCCCGGTCCCTTGAAAAATACTCGATAAGTTGAATAAAATCAATATTAATTGGTTCCCTCGGTAATTGGAAGTTAAAGGAATAGTATATTGCCTTGGAATTGTATCATTATTCTTGTATGGATGTACCCGGCTTCGCCCGGGTTTTACCCGAGTAAAGGTTTGTTTAACGAATCTCTCGATAAAGTGAACATTTTTTCCCGGTCCCTTGAAAAATACTCGATAAGTTGAATAAAATCAATATTAATTGGTTCCCTCGGTAATTGGAAGTTAAAGGAATAGTATCTTGCCTTTGAATTGTATCATTATTCTTGTCTCAAATAAATTGCCGTGTCATCCTGAATTTTGTCTTTCCTAATTTTCTACATTACAAAATCATCGTATCATCATTTTCAAGTCCTTCTTCACTGACTCCCAAATACCCAAATATGTCAAGCCAAATTTTTACAGTGTCCAATTTTTTACTGGACACGGTAACTTTAGATCATATTTGTACAAAGTCAGAAAGACGGATTCGCCTAAATGCTCATGTGGTGCAGAAGAAGAAAATCCTGTACATATTCTAACGGACTGTCGACTTGTAGAGGACTTGAGAGTCAAAAATCAAATAAATATAAATTGTCTAAATCAAATAGTTAATAATAGATATATGTATATAAATTTTAATAGATTTTGTAGAATGTTTTTTAGTAATAGATAGCCTGGGCTGTAATAACTGATATATAGTTATATGCTGTAAATAGCTCTAAATTTCTGTTCTTATCTGTGATGTTCACTAATATTCATTATAGGGTAATTAAATCGTTAACTAACTGACAAATATGTTAATAATTTCTATTATAATAACTAAAATCATATTAATAATTACTGTTAATAAGCTCCCAAACTTGTGTATGCATGCAAATATCCAAGACGGATATCGCGTGCTTTGTAAATGATAATAAAAATAAATCATGATAATATTTAGAGCAGATTGTTGAATTATAACAGATAAATTAGAATATTTATCTTTATTATTTCTAGGCGAAAAGTTATTTCAAAAATTTTATTTGCTAGAAACCTTCCCAGTACTATACTAAATAACTTCCCAAAGTTTCATGGCGATCCAATGAGTGGTTTGGTCAGGCCTAAAGGACAAACAAACAGACACACATACATTCATTTTTATATTATATTTGACATAATAATAATTCATTTAAAAGAAATTTACATTCCAAGTTATACACTCAAAAAGATATTTACATATTCTATGCCACGACTTTTAACAATAAATTACCAACATAATGTCTATATTTTACAGATGCGTATAATACTAAAAAGGTTTAACAAAAATGTGTCTACATTTGAGACCTATAAGTGTTTGTTAATATAGTAGAACTTGGATAATTCGAACGTCTTTAATTCAAAAATATATCTTGGCCCCTATAATTTCCTATAAAATTTCCGTTTTTAATTCGAAATTTTGGATAATTCAATTTTTATTTTGGTCCCTTGGGCTTCGAATTATCCAAGTTCGACTGTATTAATTTTAAAATGATGATGATAAACATTAGTAATGAATAAAATGTTATTATTATTTTATTATTTATACATTACTTTTTTAATACGATACAAGTTTACAAAACGATTATAATTATTAATAAAAATGAACATTTCAACATCCTATTTTCTCTCTCTTTCTCTATCTCTATATAATAATAAATACTGTCTATACTGACTTTACGTTGTACCGTCAAAACGTAACAACACGACTGAAACATTACAAAGCCAAAGGTACTTACGCACCTTGTCACTACATATCCACAATATATAAACATCAGATTTGTATATTATTCACTGTCCAAACTGACTCTACCTTGCACCGTCAAAAAGTGATAACAGGACTGAAACATTACAAACCAAAGATACTTACACACCTTGTCACAACGCATCTACAAAATATAAACATCAGATTAGTGTATTATTCAATGTCTACAGTGACTCTACCTTGTACCGTCAAAAAGTAACAACACGACTGAAACACTACAAAACCAGAGCTACTTACATTCTCACTACATATCTACCATATATAAACATCAGATTTGTGTATTATTCAATGTCTACACTGACTCTACCTTGTACCATCAAAATGTATATAACAGAACTGAAACATTACAAGCCAAAGATACTTATACACCTTGTCACTACATACCTACAATATATAAACATCAGATTTGTGTATTATTCACTGTATACACTAACTACCTTGTTCCGTTAAAAATATATAGCACGATAAATCTATGAAATCATCAAAGAAATGAATGAAAGCGTTTTCCCTCAGGAAGAAACGGAAATATAAATTTTCACTCTCCCCAAAAACAGCGTAACATGATATCTCGAGGCGTTTTCTTTTGAAATGGATCCTTTTTATCGGCTTTCTGTTATTTCGGTCCAGATGCCGGTCCTTTGATCTCTTGTTATATATAATCCGGTTTTGAATTGCTTGGAGAGTTGTCAGCGGAGCTGTCTGGCTGATTATTACAGTCATGTTTACTCTCCCTTCCTTAATCTTTAATCCAAATGGTTTGTTGAGACTGCATCGAGGCGCATTGCCCTAGGAAAATGTAACTTTTTTTAGAGCCAACAGCATATTCCTACATTAAGCATAATACACATGTAGAGAGCCGCCAGAAACTAGAAAAAAAAAATAGATAAAAAGGAATATTCCGACAGCCCTCTACCTTCCGATATTCCTAGCCAGAAAATCAAATGTTTTTTTTATTATTTTTTCCAGGACCGCGATGGCGATCAAGGGAGAAAGAGAAAAGGCTAAAAACCCATTTAATGGTAAAAACCAACTTTTTTAATTATAAAAAACAACAACAACAAAAAAAGAGAATTTCTAAACCATGTACCTTCCAATTCTTTCTGAAGGGCTGCTTCTAATTCTTTCTGAAGGGCAGATTTCAATTCCTTCTGCAGGGCAGCTTTCTAATTCCTTCTGCAGGGCTGCTCCTAATTCCTTCTGAAGGACAGCTTTCTAATTCCTTCTGCAGGGCTGCTTCTTCCACCACTGGACACTCTCCAGTCGTCAACTACTATGACAGTGATCACTCTTCAGTTGACCTGAACTACGATATCTAGCACCACGGATATTTTATAGCTTTTAATTTAGCATATTTTTCAAAATATTTCTTTATAAATCTTCTATAATCCCTAGAACTTTGCATTCATTCTTTTATCATTTCTCGAATCTGCATAATCCTTTTCTCATTGACTTTCAACAACATACCACACCTATATAATTAAGAAAAAACATATCCTGATCGTGCGACTAAAAGTTGCTGATGGCTCAGGCTATCTGTCGGAATAATCTCGAATAATAAAAAGTCAAAGATTAGTTAATATTCTGACAGTTGGCAAAAGCCATCAGCAACTTTTAGTTGCACGATCAGGAGATGCCTTTGTTCTTAGTTTATCCACCTGATCCCGGTACAATTTCACTTTAGGACTATTCTTCCACACCTATATAAGTTCATATACACATATCTTCCAAGACGATACAAGTATATTCTTCTTAGAGATGAATGTAAGAGGAGGAAGGAAATCTATTTACTATCAGCGAATCTAGACAATGTCACTAGCTCCTTGTAATGTGTAAATAATGTTGTATTTATTCAAATAATTTATTATAAAAGCAAATATTATATAATGACAAACATAGCAAAATTTATTTAGACAGATGTCGCCAAGCCATCAGCAACTTTCTAGTTGCAAGATCGAGAGATACCTTTTCCTTAATTTATCCATTTTATCCCAGTACAGTTTCATTTTTTGTATCATTTTCATTTAAAATTCTGCATATAAATAGGGCAAACCAAGAGGAAACACATGTAGAAAAGTCTTCCGATTTTATGAAAAGTTACTAAAAGATACTGTTACGACGCTTCTCAGCCGTCGATGTTTGCGTACAAGGTTTACTGAGAAGACAATGTGAGTTCGTTTTGGATACAGCTTAGTACTATGGATTTGTTACCAGATCTTTGAAAGGGATATAAGTAACTATACAGTAGATGATTAACTTGCCTTCAATGTCCGCCACTAGAGGGATCCTTCTCCGCTACCGTCTTCCCAGTCAGTCCATACGGCCACACGTTCGGAGCCCACCTCCTCCAGCCAAACTTGCCATCTCTGCCAGACAGTCTTCTCGGCACACACCAATCCCCGGCAGGCAGGCCGCTAACTCGGCTGCTTCCTTCACGACGACACCAGCTGGACTGCCCCGACTGTCTGCCACCCCCTCCTGGAATTTGTCAATCCACACTTCCCCTGCAGGAGCCCCGGCATACCTTCTCTCTTGGCTTCCCCGCGTCTTCCCTTCTATTTCTCTGCTGCATCGCTTCAATACTTACTGCGATGAGCAGGATTCCATATTTATTAACGATATTGTGTAATTTCCATGTAAATATATACGATAATGAAGCCTTATTTATCTAGCCGTGCAAGATTTGCCTTGAGTTCAATCTGGTTCGTGAACGACTGACTTCCTGAGGAAAGGAAGAATTTTTTTTTTTGTAAAATAGGGAGATATAAAAAAATCTAACAGCACTCTCCTATGCAAATTTCGTACGTGAATATTTACGATAAACAAACCTTTTTGATCTAGCCGTGCAAGTTTTGTCTTGCGTTCAATGCGATCCGAAAACGTGTGACTTTTTGAGGAAAGAAAGATAAACCCATTATGTAAAATAGAAAGATGTAAAAAATCTGACTACCTCTTCCTATGCACAAATCCTACGCGAATAGATAAGAATCTTTTTGATCTATCCGTGCAAGTTTAGACCTACACTCAAAACGGTCCGAAAGCTTTCTAAGGAAAGCAGGATATAAATCTATTAGGCCTGCGTTAAAAAGGGATATGTAAAAAATAAAACTGATAGCATACTATTATACAATTATGTTATAGGTTAAACATTTCGCAACTCAATTTTTTCTATATTACGTTAAATGTGCATTCTCGTTGATAAAACAGTCGATGACGCAGACTTAGCATTTTAAGTTGGAATACAGAAGTATCAAGACAGAATATATAATAGAAGAAAATTAGTTTTTTTTTCTGGTTGGATTAATGTGAATATGAAAGTATTAATCACATTAACCTCTTTTACATATTTAGTCCAGCATTAAACGACCCACTATTGTCCTTTTAAATATATATAACTAGACGAATGGCCCGGGCAACGCCCGGGTTTTACCCGAGTGCGAATATATTTTAAAAACGTTGTCTTGGGTGGTCGCTATAGACAGGGTGGTCTGTATAGACAGGTGTATGTATCACACAGCTGATAACAGGGTTGTCTAGAGTGGCCGCTATAGACAGGGTGGTCTGTATAGACAGGTGTATGCATCACACTGCTGATAACAGGGTTGCCTAAGGTGACCGCTATAGACAGGGTGGTCTGTATAGACAGGTGAATGTAACACACTGATGATAACAGGGTTGCCTAAAGTGACCGCTATAGACAGGGTGGACTGTATAGACAGGTGGATGTATCACACAGCTTAAACAGGGTTGTCTAAAGTGGCCGCTATAGACAGGTGTATGTATCACACAGCTGATAACAGGGTTGTCTAGAGGGACACGTGTTCGCCGGCAGCCAATGGGCGCGCATTCTATCCGTGAGCTTCAGACAGAATAAGGCAATTATATTGTAGCGTAGAAATCAAGCCTTGAAATATCCTAAGATGTGAAAGTATTTATTGATGACGTCACAGCGACGAGTCGACAATTATTAACAGGTCAGCCCCCAAACTATTTACAGCTAGAGAACCTTAAGCAAGCAAGCAAAGAAATATTTTAAAGATGATTTCACAAATACAGTTTAATATATATTTTAAAAATCTGTTGAATATATTTTCATTGAATGATATTAAATTAAATAATAAAATATTTCTTCGCCACATAGCCTCCTCCTATAAAGAGCATCGACCCGATGCTCAGCAGGAGACCTACGTCGTCAGTCTTAAGAACTAGTACCATGGCCAGGGATATTTTCAGGTGACTGCGGTGGATGTCTTCTTTCAGTTGAGATGTCTTCTTCCTGAGGGCTTGGCAGGTCTATATTTACGTCAATGTAGTTTTTTCTTATTTATACTGTGGTCGGCAAGGTAGGATTTCCTAACTTTGCGGCCTCACCTCCAATATGGTCTATCATCTAATTTTCATGGCGGGGCGACCAGCTAGATCTTCTAGCAGGTGAGAAATTTTGTCTGTTTCGACCGGTATATGGGGTAGGGCTTCGGTAGCGACTGAAATTTTTCCTCGATGATTCATCGTTGGGTTCCTGAGATTCGGTTTGAGAGTTGTAGAATTCCATTGCGTCTTGCTTTCTTCGGAAATATTCATTTCTCCTCTCCTCATTGTGTCTCTTCCTGTCGCGGCAATAGCGGACGACGTGACCTGGGCGTCCGCAGTAGAAACAGATTGGCTTTCCCTCAGTTGTCCGCCATTCATTGGTGTCACATCTTCTTCCTTGCTTTCGGTAATGAGGTTCAGGATGCGGTCGTATCGTTTGGGCCTCGTATCTAGTATTTGATTCCGGCATGGATGCTTGAGGGGGACTTATTGTAGGTTTTGATCTAGGTGCCAAGGTCTTTACAATCTCTTCCCTCACTAAATCTTCAATGACAGCGATTTTAGGCTCCTCATGAGGAGAGTCCAATGCTTGCTGTATCTCTTCACGAACAATTTTTCGGATCAGCGATGACAGATCTTCTCCGTCATCCTGGTCACAGAGAGAGGCTGCATTTGGTAGGCGCTCGTACTTGGTTGGGGTAACTCGCCTACAACGGAGCGCTTCGACACGGCGACATTCTGTAATGAATTGCTCGGTGCTCTGTACATCCCTCGGTAGGAGTGCTTGATAAAGCTCCTCAGCTATCCCCTTCATGAGGTGGGAGATTTTATCTTCCTCGCTCATTTGAAGATCAGCCTCTTTGCACAAGCACAGGACATCCTGGATGTAAAATTCGGTACTTTCGCCTTTTAATTGTGCCCGCGTTTTAAGTTTCTTCTCCGCTTGCAATTTTGAATTTTCTTTTTTTCCTAACACATTCTCTAATTGAGATGTGAATTCCTTCCAAGTCTGGATGCTTTCTTCGTTGTTCTCAAACCATTTGAGAGCAGTTCCAGACAGATAAAAATAAACTTTAGTAAGACAAAGGGTTTCGTCCCAATGGTTGTACCTTGCCACACGTGCATACCCTTTTAACCATTTTTGGAGATCTTCACCATCCTCCCCGGAGAAAATGGAAGGGTTTCTTGGCAGATGTTGAACAACGTAGTTGCTTACCTGAGTACCTTCCTTCTTTACATTCATAGAAGTTTCTTCTGGTTCAACAGAATCAATTTTTCTTTTATTTCTTAATGGGTATCGGTCCAGTCTCTCCACCAGTTGTAGCGTAGAAATCAAGCCTTGAAATATCCTAAGATGTGAAAGTATTTATTGATGACGTCACAGCGACGAGTCGACAATTATTAACAGGTCAGCCCCCAAACTATTTACAGCTAGAGAACCTTAAGCAAGCAAGCAAAGAAATATTTTAAAGATGATTTCACAAATACAGATTAATATATATTTTTATAATCTGTTGAATATATTTTCATTGAATAATATTAAATTAAATAATAAAATATTTCTTCGCCACAATATATATAGATCATAACTTCAGATAGAGGACATTGCGACTGCTGTGATAGAGATCCACGGGGACATCTGAGGCTCTTCATTGGACACGACGAAAACAACAACAACATAACTCCATAAGTGATATAATAATTGCATTTTTGTTTCTTTCATTTTCATTATTTTGAGATCTCTTGTTTTTCACTTTATCTTTTCTAGACATCTACATTTTGGGGTCATATCATTTTTCACATTGATAAATTTCCATTAGTTTTTTCAGAATTCCAGCCCTCCAGAAACAATATTCCAACTTTATTTTTGATGTCATTATACTTGTGCTTCTCCCCAATTTGCGATAGGATTTTATTCTAAAATATGGAAACCCATGTTGGAGTTATATTCCTAATCTTGTAATATTTAACTACATCAGAGTGCGTTTTGATTTTCTTCTATATTTATATTGTAAAACTTATTTGTAAATAATAGTTATACATTATTTATTTTATTCTGTTTTATACAAAATTAAATTTTGCATATATATATCACTATTTTTGTTTGACATAATTAAGATCATTTTTATTTCTTTTTCTGGGCGCTGGCACTCACTTCCGTGCAGCGCATTTAGAGTTGTAACAGCAAATAAACTTGCTTAATTTCTCAGGAATTTCCCGATCTTTATCTTCGTTACAATCTGGTGGAGTCGCTGTAATTTCCCATTTACCTCTCAAAGGTGGACGTATCAAGGAGAAGAAGCCGGAGACTTCGAGGTTTATCGCCAACCGAATTGGATCAGGAAACTGAAATGTCAGTGAAAAGCGAAATGGAGGGATCCCAGTCGACTAGAACATCCTTTACCTCTCTTCAGCAACCAAGAAATCCGTCTGCGTTTATGGCAAGGATTCGGAGTGTCCTTATCAATGGTTAAGGGACTATGATCGCGTTTCAAGGCACAATGGTTGGGACGAATCTCTTTGCCTGGCTAATGTCATCTTCTATTTAGAAAGGACGGCCAAATGTTGGTTTGAAAACGTAGAAGAAAGTCTAAATTCTTGGCCAAGGTTTAAGGAGGATTTCCTAAAGATATTTGGTGATCAAGAGCATTTTGTGCGAAAGGCTGAATCAAAGCTAAAAATACGAGCACAAAGGATTGGTGAACCGTCTGAGTCTTACATCCAAGACATTCTTAACCTATGTCGACAAGTCAATCCAGCAATGGGAGAAGTCGAAAAATTGGCACATCTGATGAAAGGTGTTGCAGAGGACATCTTCCAAGCACTCCTTCCCGTTGAGATGGCAACGGTAGACGAATTCAGTAGACAGTGCCGAAGAATAGAAGACCGTAAGAAAAAAAATAATTGGAGTTGCTTCTTTTGAAAGACTTGCCAATGTGGCTTCAATCTCGGGAGACAGTGACCTAGATTTTGAAAGCCTTATCCGGAAAATTATAAAAGAGGAAGTTGGCAAGGCCCTTTCATGCAAAAGCCCTCTCACGTGCTCTGAGCAACTGGAAAATGAGGTTTACCAGAGAGCGGAAAATACATTGGCGCCAATACTCAAGCGCCCAAATTGCCCAACAAGAGGCTATAAACACTGGTACGAAGTTCAAGATGCTAGAAGAGAATCCAAACCATACACCTCGAGGAAAACGGATGAATTTCGGACTCCTGATAATATTCCTATATGCTTTCACTGCAATAGGCCTGGACACGTGGTATTATATTGCAGAGAACGTCGTCGGCAATATCAGGAAGCTAGGGCAAATGAGTCTATAGAGTGCAACAAACAAGGACGAACCTACTACAACCCAAACTTTTTTTACCGCCCACAATACTCTTCGAATTCTGAGACGAACGACGACAATTTCGGTGTCACGAATCGACGTACTCCCCCAAGAAGTTCATCCCCATACCCAGGACGTGGAAGGTATGGAATAGAAAGAAGACAGTCCCAGTCGCCCAGCAGACGTTCAATCCGCTCTCCTAGGCCAAATAACCGGGAAAACTAAGTCGCGCGACCCTCAAGGGAGGTGAGGTCGCCAGTGACGTTAACCCTCCATCGACGAAAGCCGACCTAGATTCTAATTATTTAATGGTAGTTATTAATGGCAACAAAGTGAGAGCACTAGTTGATACAGGCGCTTCGTACTCTGTAATATCGGATGCATTTCGTCGAAAGTTGAACATCGTGATGTTTAAAGGCCCACGAATGACGTTGAAGGTTGCGAACAACAGATTTGTGTCTCCTATTGGAAAGTGCATCATAAAACTTGAAATAAGCAACTTCATGCAACCGTTTGAGTTTCTAGTACTTTCGGGTTGCAGCCACGATGTTATCCTGGGCTGGAATTTGCTGGAAGCGTCAAGAGCAATAATTGACTGTGGCCGATCTGAAATTGCCTTTTCAGAGACGATTGATGATGAGTCTAGAGATTCTTTAAAACGCTTTTTTGTCGAAGAGGAATACATCGTGCCTCCTAAATCTAGTAAAATGATAACTGTGTCTACGTCCGAAGTTGCAGGGAGAAAGAGTATGATAGCTGAAGGCTCCAAGAAACTGCTCTTGGACAAATAAATATCAATCCCAGCGTCACTTATTACAGTGCTACACGGTAAGGCGGAACTATGGATAACCAATTTCAGCACTCGGACAAGTCTGATTCCCTCTGAAATGTGTGTTGCCTATTTTTCGGAGATTGTTGAGTGTGGCATTTGCTCAATCGACGATTCCCAACATCCCGCCGAAAACACTCCGCCGTGTGATCAATCTAGCGTCGAGATAAATATCGAGCCGTGTATTGCTCCAGAACGTGCGCCTGAGGAAAAACAGGAGCTGCTAAAATTAGTCAATCATTATGCAGAAATATTTGGTCCAGTTATCACCAGTAGAAA
>CP092874.1:47344580-47434230 GCA_030710605.1 Cordylochernes scorpioides
ATCTCAAGACTCAATAAAGCCTTGCATCATCACAGGCGATAGTGCACCGATAAGGCGTATGCCCTACAGAGTGTCCCCAGCCGAACGTAGGATAATTCAGAATGAAGTTGATAAGATGATAGAGGCAGACGTCATTCAGCCATCGGAGAGTCCGTGGGCATCACCTGTCGTCTTGGGGAAGAAAAAAGATGGTTCTTGGAGATTTTGTATAGATTACAGAGGACTGAACAAGATTACTAAAAAGGACGTCTAACCTCTTCCCCGAATAGACGATGCTCTGGACTGTTTGAGAGAAGCACGAATGTACTCGACGATGGACCTGAAAACAGGTTACTGGCAGATTGAAATAGACGAGGAAGACCGAGAAAAGACGGCATTCATCACACCAGACGGACTTTTTGAATTTAAAGTGATACCTTTTGGGCTTTGTAATGCCCCCAGAACATTCGAGAGAATGATGGACAGCTTGTTGCGGGGTCTCAGATGGACAACATGCCTTTGTTACCTAGACGACGTCGTTGTCTACTCGGCCACCTTTTCTGAACATCTCTCGCGTTTAGGCGCTGTTCTGAATTGCTTCAGAAAGGCTGGGTTGCGACTCAATTTAATAAAATGTTGTTTCGGAACTGACCAAATAAAAATTCTCGGACACCAAATAGACCGAGATGGAGTTAGACCTGATTATGAAAAAATAAAGGCCATCGCTGAATTTCCGACTCCGGCGAACTTACAACAGCTGAAAAGTTTTCTAGGGTTATCGCTTACGCATCTCGTACTCTAATAAAGGCCGAGCGGAATTATTCCACTACCGAGAGAGAATGTCTTGCAGTCGTATGGGCGATCGGCAAATTCAGGCCTTATCTATTTGTACGTCCGTTCAAGGTGGTAACCGATCACCACTCATTATGTTGGTTGGCGAACTTGAAAGACCCTTCGGGTACACTGGCTAGATGGGCTCTTCGGCTGCAAGAGTACGACATCTCAATCGCCTACAAAACTGGAATGAAACATCGGGACGCTGATTGTCTATCCAGAAATCTTATAAAAGACAAAGTTGATGAAATGTATGATGATTTTCTATTTTTGTCAACCATTATGAACATCCAAGATGAACAGAAACAATATCTCTATATTCTGAAAATTATTGATGGGTTGTGCGAGAAACTGATGAGACGCTATTTTGGACCTTACCATGTGACCCGGAAACTATCAGATGTGACGTATGAAGTGAGACCAGTTGAAGATCAAGGAAGACGACATCGAGCCAAGAACATTGTGCATGTGCTAAGGATGAAGCCCTACCATGGAGTAATCGGACAGGAGGACTAGGGACACGTGAGCCCTTTGCCCCAGGGGTGATTCTCCTAGCTGTGAGGACACAGCTCTTTATAGGGAAGGGGCAATGTTAAAGGTATTTGTAAATAATAGTTATACATTATTTCTTTTATTCTGTTTTATGCAGAATCAACTTTTGCATACATATGTCATAATATATGCTCTTCCAGGATTAATAAAACAATCCAACAGCCAACGAGAGAGAGATGGGCAGCTAAAGCTAAGAAAACTAACTTACGACCATTTTTTGGTCACATTCCTGAGGGGGGCGTCACCACCTGGCGCTTATCTTTTGTTAGCCCCGCTTGTGTACACAGGAAAAACAGTCGTTCAGCAGATAACGTCTCACTCGCCACCTCTTTCTCTCTCGGCTGGCTGCCTGGATTTTTAGCTCTAACAACTCATCGTGTGATTATTTCTCAACTCACCACATCATTTACCACTATATTGTCACATATATGTATCACTATTTTTGTTTGACATAGTTAAGATCATTTTTATTTCTTTTTCTGCGCGCTGGCACTCACTTCCGTGCAGCGCATTTAGAGTTGTAACAGCAAATAAACTGGCTTAATTTCTCTGGAATCTCCCGCTCTTTATCTTCGTTACAATATATATATGTGGTAATGTAGTAGTAGTTTATGCTGTTGGATGAATGCAGTGTGTCATGTTGGCTAGAAGCAGTCGTGGTTGTTGAGCGATGGGTGGTAAGGACACACAGGAGACAGGATCCAGAGGCAAAACCCCGTGAGGAAATAGATCGGGGAGGAAAGATAGAAGGTCCCAGAACAACCCCTAGAACAACTGGCGTCGAGGCCACCTCGTGAGAACTGAACTTTGATCATCCCGTCTAGCCGCTTATAAGCCGCTTTAAGTAAGATAAGTCCCCTAGGGGAGATAATGAAGTCGTGATACTTGTTTACCAAGGGGGTTGTTTGTTAACCTCGCTATCTTCCCTCTTTCCTTGTACTCCCACACAGGCCATTTCATTTTACATATTTCCAAATATTATGACATATATATATTGTGGCGAAGAAATATTTTATTATTTAATTTAATATTATTCAATGAAAATATATTCAACAGATTATAAAAATATATATTAATCTGTTTTTGTGAAATCATCTTAAAATATTTCTTTGCTTACTTGCTTAAGATTCTCTAGCTGTAAATAGTTTTGGGCTGACTTGTTAATAATTGTCGACTCGTCGCTGTGACGTCATCAATAAATACTTTTACATCTTAGGATATTTCAAGACTTGATTTCTACGCTACAACTGGTGAAGAAGCTGGATCGATACCCATTCAGAAAAAAAACGGAAAATTGACTCGGTTGAGCAAGGAGAAAAAACCATGAACATCAAGAAAGAAGCAACTACTCAGGTAGGTTCATTTTTTGTCCAACATCTACCTAGAAACCCCTCAATGTTCTCTGGTGAGGGTGTTGAAGATCCCCGTAGCTGGTTAAAAGGGTATGAACGTGTGGCGAAGCACAACCAATGGGATGAAACCCTTTGTCTCGCTAACGTTTATTTCTATCTAACTGGCACTGCTCTCAAATGGTATGAAAACAACGAGGAAAGCATCCAGACATGGACGGAGTTCATGTCAAAATTAGAAAATGTATTTGGAAAAAATGAAAGCTCAAGACTGCGAGCTGAGAAAATACTCAAAACTCGCGCACAATTAAAAGGAGAAAGCACCGAATATTACATCCAAGACGTCCTGCGCCTTTGCAAAGAGGTAGATCCACAAATGAATGAGGAAGATAAAATATCCCATCTGATGAAAGGGGTAGCTGAGGAGCTCTACCAGGCACTTCTCCCAAGGGATGTGCATAACACTGAGCAATTTGTCACCGAATGTCGCCGCATTGAAAGCCTACACTGTAAGCGAGTGACCCCTACCAAATACGAGCGACTACCAAATGTGGCATCTCTCAGTGATCATGATGACAGGGCAGATCTGTCATCTATGATCAGGCAAATTGTTCGTGAGGAGGTACAGCGGGCATTAGGCTCTACTCGAGAGGAACCAAAAATTTCTACCATCGAAGATATGGTAAAGGAGGAGATTGGAAGAACCCTGGCGCCAATCTCAAAGCCTAGGAGAAGTTCCCCACAGAAGGAAAGACCCCGAGAGTTTTATAATAATAGATATGTGGCCCAAACGATAAGATCGCAGCAGCCAAAACAAGTAAACGGAAGACGCGATACCAACGAATGGCGAACCACGGAAGGTAAGCCAATCTGTTTCCACTGCGGACGCCCTGGCCACGTCGTGCGCTACTGCCGTGACAGGAGGAGAGAATATGAAGGAGAACAAACTTGGAATTACAAGCAGAGAGATAGGCTAGAACCTAGAACATTCTATAATTCTCGGAGCAGCCAAGAGCCCAACGACGACCTGCCAAGAGAAAATAGACGCCGCTACCGAAACCCCTCTCCTTACACTGGCCAAAAAGGACAATATTCGTCTCCTGATAGAAGACCCAGCCAGTCGCCTCGCCGTTCCCGTCAGGAAAACTAGAAGATGCGTCCTATTTTGGAGGTAAGGCCGCAAAATTTATAAATCCTCCCTTGTCGACCACATTAGAATTAAAAGAAAATTACATAGACATTAAAATAGAAGGAAAAATGACGCGTGCCCTCGTCGACTCAGGAGCCTCATATTCTGTCATTTCTGAGAGGTTCAGACTCAAACTAAGAAAAATAATGTTTGCCGAAACTGACGTCACATTACGAGTAGCCAACGGTAAAATTGTAAGACCAAAAGGACGCTGCACACTGAAACTGGACTTGAATGGACTACAGGAAAGCTTTGAATTTGTCGTTATGGAAGACTGTAGTCACGAAGTTATTCTTGGTTGGAACTTTTTGAAGTTATCTAGGGCGATAATTGATTCAGCTGACGACACACTCTTCTTAGAAAAATGTCTTTTTGAGGATACCCCTAAGAACAGCTCACCTCTCTACTCGGAATTGGAATATAGAATCGAACCCGCCTCTATTCAGTTAATAGAAGTAGCAAGTCGTGACATTCCTAATGACGCAATTGTGGTGGCAGAATGTCGAAAAGAGCTATTGCTGGAAAGAGAACTAACGGCTCCCTCCTCTGTCATTTCACTTACCAATAACCGAGGTAAACTTTGGGTGGTGAATTGGAGTCCATATCCGAAACTAATCCCACAGGGGATGCATGTAGCCGATAGTGCTGTCATCGAAGATAGTCAATTATGTACTCTAGCTGATTGTAACCAAGTTGAAACAGAGGCGGAACATTCTGAAGACCCAAAAATCTCGGAATTTTTTATAGATGATTCACTTGATGAATCTCAAAAAGAAAAATTAAGAAATTTGTTAAAAAACTATACGGATATTTTCGAATTTAGTAAAAGAAAACAATTCAAGGACGTCAATGTTAAACACCGAATTAACACTGGAGACCACCTACCGACCAAACAAAGACCTTACCGAGTTGCACCAAGAGAACGCCAAATTATTCAGGATGAGGTAAACAAGATGGAAAAACTTGACATCATTCAGCCCTCTGAAAGTCCGTGGGCCTCGCCTGTAGTATTGATAAGAAAAAAGGATGGAAGCTGGAGATTCTGCGTCGATTACCGCCGCCTTAACAAAATAACAAAAAAAGGATGTCTACCCTCTCCCAAGGATCGACGACACTTTAGACTGCTTACGGGGAGCTAGATTTTATTCTTCCATGGACCTCCAATCAGGGTACTGGCAAATCGACGTAGAAGAATCGGACCGTGAGAAGACAGCATTCATAACTCCAGATGGACTGTACGAGTTCAAAGTAATGCCATTTGGGTTATGTAATGCTCCAGCTACCTTTGAACGAATGATAGATAATCTTCTGAAGGGTCTTAAGTGGACCATTTGCTTGTGTTACCTCGACGACATCATCGTTTTTTCAGATGGCTTTGAAGAACACCTAAGACGCCTTCAACTTGTATTAAATTGCCTTAAGAAAGCCGGATTATGTCTCAATTCCAAGAAATGCAAGTTTGGTGCAAAAACTATCACGGTTCTTGGACATGAGGTGAGTGAAAATGGAATTCGTCCCGACCAAGAAAATATTCGAGCAGTCCGCGACTTCGCTACGCCAAGGTCATTGAAGGAAGTTAGAAGTTTTCTTGGCCTTTCATCCTACTACCGCCGCTTCATACCCAATTATGCCCACGTAGCCCAACCCTTGAATGACCTTTTGAAGAAAGACTCAGCATTTAATTGGAACCAGGAAGAGCAAAATGCATTTGAAGCTCTCAAGTCAGCGTTAATTTCCGAACCCGCTCTTGGACATTTTGATTACTCATCCCCAACCGAAATACACACTGACGCAAGCAACTACGGAATAGGAGCAGTATTAGTGCAGATACAAAAGGGAAAGGAAAGAGCCATTGCTTATGCATCCAGAACCTTAAATAAGGCAGAAAAAAATTATTCAACCACAGAAAGGGAATGCCTTGCCATCATTTGGGCTATCAATAAATTCCGACCATATGTCTTTGGACAGCCGTTCACTATTGTTACAGACCACCACTCTTTGTGCTGGCTGACCAACCTCAAAGACCCATGTGGGAGGTTAGCAAGATGGGCACTTCGGCTGCAAGAGTGACGTCACTGTCGTGTATAAGAGCGGAAGGAAACATCAGGACGCAGACTGCTTCTCAAGAAGTCCATTAGAATACAGTGAAGATATGGAGGAAGATATTCCAAGCATAGTGACTTTGCAGAACTTTAGCGAAGATCAGATGAATGATCAAGCCATTAGAAAAATCGCTGACAAATTACAAAGTTCTCCTAATAATTCCTTTGTAAAAATCGATAACACGCTCTACAGAAAAAATTATGATCCAATGGGGAAACCATGGCTTTTGGTGGTTCCACGCCATTTAAGGCAGGAATTACTGAAAAATTTCCATGATTCACCCACGGCTGGTCACCTCGGATTTACTAAAACCTATGACCGAATAAGAAAAAAGTATTACTGGCCCGGAATGTATAGAACGGTTAGAAGGTATGTGGCACACTGTTCAGATTGTCAGAGGCGTAAACATCAGCCCCAACTCCCCTCAGGGCACTTACAGCCAATACCTGTTCCTGAAGTTGCCTTTGAAAAGGTAGGAATGGATCTCCTGGGGAGATTTCCAACATCAGAAGGTGGCAACCGTTGGATTATTGTATGTACGGACTACCTAACGAAATAGCGATAACTAAAGCTCTACCCACAAGTGAATCCATGGAAGTCGCCAAATTCTTCATTGAAGATGTCATCTTAAAGCACGGCGCGCCGAGGGAATTAATCACGGATAGAGGAAGAAACTTCACATCTTCAATGATAAGTGATCTGAACAACCAGTGCAGAATAACCAATCGGAAGACGACCGCCTATCACCCCCAGACAAACGGACTCACGGAGAGGTTGAATAAGACCATAGCAGACATGCTGTCCATGTATGTAGATGTCAACCATAAAGATTGGGACAGGATTCTTCCATTCGTTACATTTGCATACAACACAGCAAAACAAGAGTCTACTGGGTTCACCCCATTTTTCCTTGTACACGGGCGTGAAGCCGAGACTCCACTTGACGTGTTATTCCCCAAGTTATTGCCAGAAGAAGACGATTTCATCCAAACTCTAGGGGCAAGAGCCGAAGAAGCACGAAAACTGGCACGTATCCACTCCATGAGATCTCAAGGTAGCAATAAACATCGCTATGACGCCCATCACAGAAATATAATTTATCAGCCTGGAGATCTTGTATGGATCTTTATTCCTGTGCGTAAAGTGGGATATTCGGAAAAACTAATGAGACGTTACTTCGGCCCATACAAAGTAACCCGAAAAATATCTGATGTGACCTATGAAGTTGAAACATTCGGAAACCAGCAAGGTCGTCGTAAAACAAAAGATTTAGTTCACATTTGTAGGATGAAACCTTATTTAAACCCAGAGGACCAGGAGGACCAGCTAGAAGAGGACCCAGAAGATGACTCGACAAACTTCCAGGAAGAAAACATCCCCACTGAACGAACACAACAACCACAGACCCGCGAAGAGATCTCAGGCCCTATCACCCGTTCTCGAGCCTTGAGACTGAGGATGTAAGTCTCCTTCTGAGCATCGGGTCGATGCTCTTTATAGGAAGAGGCTATGTGGCGAAGAAATATTTTATTATTTAATTTAATATTATTCAATGAAAATATATTCAACAGATTATAAAAATATATATTAATCTGTTTTTGTGAAATCATCTTAAAATATTTCTTTGCTTACTTGCTTAAGATTCTCTAGCTGTAAATAGTTTTGGGCTGACTTGTTAATAATTGTCGACTCGTCGCTGTGACGTCATCAATAAATACTTTTACATCTTAGGATATTTCAAGACTTGATTTCTACGCTACAATATATATATAGTGTAAAAACTATATAATAAAAATATAATAGTGATTCTATATTTAAAATTTAAAGAGTAAACTGATAAGCATGATAATTTATATCAAGTAGATTTGATTAGATTAGCAAGCTAAATCTAAATTAATTATAAAAATAAATAGTTGTTTAGTTTTATAGTTTAGTTTTGTATTAATATTATCTTTATTACTTTGATTATTTAAATTCAAATTATAAAATTTGTGAATTGTTATTATTTAGTAGAGAGAGGAAAAAAAATCCTTTACTTCTTACACATCATCCAGTTAATTATATATTTATAATTAATAACAATAAAATTTAACAACGTAACGTCTTTTGCATCGGCTTTTACACGTCATTTAGACATACTCTAATTTTTATATAGAATAATAGAAGTGAGAATATATTTAATAGTATAAATTTTTGTAGTTATATATATATAGAGAGAGAAAAGAGAGAAAGACAGAACCATGCACTTTTATTCAAACTAATAATAAGAAAAAATAAAATTTTTGTAAGGAAGGTAGATAATATTGTTAGTATATATATATATATTTTTTATAATTTTATATTTTATCTTTTTTTTTTTTTTTAAGATTTTTTAATTTTTTTTATTTTATAATATGAATATATCTAGTTGTGTATTTAGTGAAATATCTATAATATATATTAACTTTTGTTATAAATTTGATTATTATGTTTTGAAACCCTAATGGTAGACCAGACATATACAAAAAAATTAAAATGAATTAATTAGTGGAAAGAGAGATATGCTGGACCGGAGATTTTCAAATAGAAATCCAGCTGACATTTCACTCCTGCTCTATTATGTCATATGTATATATCTTATTCCTTCCTTCAATGCCTTCTTCTACTGAAGGTGGTCACATGGTCTCTCCATACTTCCTCCTCCATCCTCTCCATCTCCTCATAGGTGTGTGGTCCAGTTCATTATAAATTTTGAAAGGACACTTTTCCCTGGAGGCCTGATAAATTTTACTCAACATACAGCTTTATTAAGACAACCAATCTTATATAGATTCACATTTCGAATAAAAACATCAACACAATTGTAAATGTTAATATTATAATCCCTTCGGTAAAATATAAATAAAAGAAAATTAGCTGAGGGAAGAGTTTCTTTTATATATATCGGCAATACAAGCTTCCGGGCTCAACAGCACTTCGACAGATATAACCACGCTACTGAGGTTTTTTGAATTTAAACAAATTCATATATATATATACAGGGTCCATTATGAAAGTAATGAGCATTTACTGGCAAAATACATTTATTGATCGTAATTTGTGCAAATGTTCAATAATCTTCAAAATACATTCCTCCTGAATCAATACACTTGCGGAGACGCGTTTGCCACGCCTGAAAGGCACCCTGAAACTCCTCGACAGGAATGCTTCTCAAGAACATTGTAACATGGTGTTGGATGTTTTCCACGGTTTCCCAATGTTTTCCTTTCATCTCTCTCGAGTCTAGGAAACAAAAAGAAGTCACATGGAGCTAAGTCGGGACTGTAAGGGGGGTGAGGGATCACCCGGGTGTTGCTCCGGGCCAGGAAGCTGGTAATGATGAAGGCTGTGTGACTGGTGGCATTGTCATGGTGGAGCTTGACCGTGTCTTTAATGTCAGTCCTCACGCGTGCGATCCGGCGTTTCAATCTCCTGAGCACCTCCAGGTAAAAGGCTGAGTTTACAGTTTGTCCCTGCGGTACAAACTCACAATGGACTATTCCTCGGATGTCAAAGAAGACAATGATCATCGTTTTGATGCGCGACTTGCTCATTCGCGCTTTCTTGGGGCGTGGGGATGATTTTGTGTGCCATGCACAGCTCTGCCTTTTCGACTCTGGGCCGTATTCAAACATCCAGGATTCGTCTCCGGTTACTACAGAGTTCAGAAAGTCCGGTTCATTTTGAATCAAATCCAACAATTCTTGACAGCGCAAAACTCTAAGTTCTTTCTGGTCTTGCGTCAACATTTTCGGCACGAGCTTCGCACAGACCTTACGCATTTGCAGATCCTCGGTCACTATCCCATGTACCACAAATGCGGACATGTGTAATGTGTCAGAAATTTGCTGGATGCTTAATCGACGGTCGGTACGCAAAACTTCGAGCACACGATCCACGTTCTCGTCAGTTCTGGACGTTGTTGGGCGTCCTGAACGGGGTTCGTCGGCGACCTCCTCCCGGCCCTCCCTGAACGCCTTGTGCCACTTCCCAGACTGTGATCTTGAAATACAATCGTCCTTGAAGGCTTTTTTCAGAATCTGGAATGTTTCGGTTGCATTTTTTCCAAGCCTCACGCCAAACTTTATGGCGTATCGTTGTTCAAGCAAACGCTCCATCGCGCTATGTTACAAAAGTTGAAAACACACTTCAAGCGGAGGCATGTATCTCCCCTCACACTGCTCGAATTCAACTGACGACCGGATGGATTAAAAGGGCATATCCCTCCACCACATTTCTCACGGTTTTACCATGTTGCCATCTATCGTCGCGTCACAATAACATTATGCTCATTACTTTCATAATGGACCCTGTACGTACAATGAAGTAGGAAATATGAGAAAGATATGCAACTATATGCAATTGTAAATATATCGAGACAAATGATGGATGACCATGTATGTAGAGAATTAAAGAGGCAATTTACAATTCCAACAGGTTTTAATGCTGCGGAATCTGTGCAGTGGAACTACAGAAGGTCTCTTCAGCATTTGCATCAGACTTGGTCCGTCCTGCGGTGGCTTTAGGACCAAGTCGTCCTGGAGCGAGAGACCCGAGCTGCCTCTACAGAAGTTGACAGACAGAACTACCAGCCTCTTGAGTATTATTTCTTGTAGATGAGGCATCTTCTAGTGTGGTTTCTTTCTTTGTAGAATCCTTTAAGGCTTCGTCTACTTGATCGCTAGCTATTTTCTTATATGTATCAAGACTTATGGTATCTCCTTGCTCAAGATCTGTAAGTCCCGTTTCATCAAGTTCTTTGACTATATCCTCTTCTTCGATATCAGTGATTTCTGCTCGTTCAGGATCTGCACATATTTAGAATCATTACTACATCCATCAAGCTTTTAAAGAAAATTTTGCCTTGAATGAAATTGATGAGCCAAGCCCTCCTATTATTTTTTCAATGCAGCAAGGACATTAGAAAATTGCTTAAATTTTAAAAGAATCATTCAGGTCCATAATAGTTTCGAATTTTTATAACAGATGGCGTGCTAATGCATCGTAATAGAATTGTCTATTTGTTTTTATATATCGTGTGTGTATATGTATCAAGTATATCTATCAAATATATAAAAATTTAATCAATTATTTTTAGTTGCTATGTTAGTAATCAGAATAAACTATTTTTAAATATTGTGTGATATTTCACAAAATCAAGAATTTAGCAAAACATCATATGGTATTTAAGTCTTTTTGGTATTAGACTATATATTTAATAACATATATTTAAGAAAATTGGAAAAAATAAATTAATAATATTTTAGAATTGTAGAAGATATAGACAATATAAGTATCTGTCATATATTTTATATGTACTATAAGAGTCGTCTTTGCTTTTACAATTTGACAAAATCAATAAGGAATCAAGGGCAAGGTTTTTTCTTACAATTATTTTATTTCTCGAGGTTGCAGGCCAACATGCCCTTCAACACGGCGTGTTATAATTGGCTAGAAGTAATAATTCTGGGTCTCAGTGTTGAAGAATGTTAGCCCGAAAGCTCGAGAAATAAAAGAATAGCTAGCTCTAGATTTCTTATTGATTTGTCAAAATATATGTACTATTAAAACAAATATTTCTATATGTAATCTTATTTCTTAAATAAACACCGTTAAAGTGAGATTACAACTCCTCCCTGGGTATTGACCATATCTTTCCTGCAGCAGGACTACAGGAGTCTATATCTCTCTAAATGTGAATTTGATATTAGTTTAGAACGCGGGATAATAACCATACATAAACAGAGGTAAAGGTTTTAATTGGCATTTGACTAAATTAGTCACGCGTGTTATAAGGAGGTCGGTGGAAGGGAAGTCTGAACCGTTGGTTTTTCGACCGCTACAATCCGGGACCAAATCCCGCTTTGGACACTTTTTTTTATAACAAAAAAAAATGCTCCAATTGCCTCCGAATCTTGCAAAGGTCCAACCCACTAGTGAGTGTAAGTAACCAAACGGGCCTCTGGCACATTTGTAAATGCAGAGTCGAACTGCTTTTCACATGTGTAGACATGTAGTCGCTAACTACCAACCATGATTATCATGGCCTGTATCACGTGTACTAGGGATACAAATTTTTAAAAAGTCATGTGAAGCTTGCCGTATTTTTATTGAGTAGCACGCAGTTAAAATCTAGAATCAAGAAATCGTGGTGTTCAAACAAGAATTAATGTATACATTATAAATAATCAAAATTTAAAACATGTCTTAAAAATGGTTTAGTCCATAAATAATAATCATTAAGATTGAGAAAATAGCCATCCTTCTACTGTTACATCGACCTTAAGCTCTTGTCTTTTAATCACTTTCTTGAAAGGTCCAAAGTCAGTCGCCCTGAGAAAGGTCTAAAATGTTTGAACCAGAATTTCCCATTTCCTCCTATGAAACATCGCCTTAGTTGTTATCGGCCGTATGAGTACCAGTCTTGCAGAAGACAGAACTTTCTTGACGACTACAAAAATTTCCATATTCTCACATAGAAGGGCTGAGGGCGATAATTCTGGTTACATCGGTAATAAATGAGACGTCGATATAAAGTCCCTTATATTCAAAGAGAACATAAAACAAGTACAACGTAGAACAAAGAGAACATACTTGTAGTTTCCCTAATTTCCAGAGAAGGCTTCTTTACCTAAGGATAGCCATTGCTTGGTCGATTCTCTGGTTTTGGGTTCGCAATGATATAAGGTTGTCCTGTCAAATTATTTGACAAACATAGCAGTTTTAATCTTATCAGTTATGCGGGAAGAATGTTGTTTATTTGTTAAGTGAACTGATCTCCCACGCCTTCTCATTGGACGAATGTGGCCATGTTTGTACATAAAAGAGGGTTGAAACGGAATGCGAGGAGTTGTGGAGTGGTGTTCGAGTGGAGACGCTTAAAGCGTTCTCTGTGTGCTTGTCTGGTGATCTCCTCGAATACCTGTGTAACCCCGGTCCGCTCCTTATCAACGCTGCAAATAAAACATAAGTACTGTTTTTATTTTATTCGACAAATCGTTAGTTTTTATTTAATAACTTTTTGTTTTTGGTATTGTACTCTTTTTCTGTGTATTAAGTTACTCTTACTGTAGGCCCTAGTTTATAGCGTTTGCGTGATAACCCCTAATAGTAACTTTTGTCAGTCTCAAAAATTCATGTTTTTCTTATTACTTGACGAATAATATTATTACGGCGAATACATAATGAAACATAAAACAAAGACATTATACATAACGGTAAATAATATTATGGAGAAAATATTGGTACTTAATTTTTTTTGCAAGTGTTTACGAACTTTTGGGACAACCTTGTAGGAGCATGTTTGACCATCAGTCACAATGCGTTCCAAGAAGTCCATACATTCTGTTGTCAATGGTCGATGATTCTATAAATGATTTTTCCTATGGGTTGCTACTCGAGTGTTAGGTGATACAGAATACATTTTGGATATATTTTTGCATCCCTAGTTGTTCGGTCAGGATAATATGTGCTTTTCGTATTGACTAGTATTCTCGGCCATGAAAAATAATTCGTTGATCCTCCAAAAGAATAATCATTTTTTCTTGCAGCATCACTTCATCAACGTTGAAATAGTGAACATTAACGTTGGCCGAGGGAGAGTCAGTTATCTGTGAATGACAAACAATTTCGACTATTGGAATTACCTTGTCCATGGCATGCCGTTCTCATCGTATACAGTTTTCACATTACTGAAGATTTCTGAAAAGAAAGTCCATTACGGATCTTTGTTCTTGTTTCGACACCTCCATTGATTGAATTCTATTATTTACACGCGTGATTCTCATGACCGCAACGGTCTGCAGCTGACTTATGTAGATAAATATAGGATGAAATGTTTTTTTTTCAACCCAAATTTAAAAATGTTTCATTATTTTTCATTTTGTACTCCCGTAGAAGGGCGGAATGCCCGAAAGCTTGAGAATGCAATAAAAATAAAAAAAGAAACTCATCTCCAGAAACATGTTGCATTATTTAAGTCATTTACAGGAGATTCCTATCTATTGCATATATACGAATTTACCCAGACCAATCAATTTATGAGCCTAATTGTCTTAATTATGTTTCCCTGTATATGAATTTCATTATTTTCATAAAATGTGATTAGCTTTTCCTTTTTTCCCATTTTAAAATCCGTAGTGAATCCATGTGTAAAATAAATTTATTTTCCTCGCAATAACCCATACCAATCTATTTATGAGCTTGATTGTCTCAATTAAATTTCCCTGTATATAAATTTAATTATTATCATTAAATGTGATTAGCTTTTACTTTTTATTTATTTTCATTTGCAGACTCCGTAATAAATCCATCTTTAATACTATATGTCTTAATAAATGCTTGTGTGTGCTGATATATATATGTGTGTGTGTGTGTGGTATAAAACCCTTGGTAGAGTCGTAGGCAACCAGAGAGAGAGACGGGACTGGCACAGCCGGGCGGCCGTTCGAGTCACACCCAATCACCAACTGTCTTAAAAGTCCCGAGGTGTTAACTAACAGGCCCAAGTGGTCGTCCCTTGGAATGTCGCTGGTATGTCAAGTGGCCGGACTTTACCCTTCGTCTAGGTTGTCTGTAGTTTGGCTTTATTAATTCCTGGAATAATAGATATTATGACATATACATTATTATTTGAGGTTATTTGATGATGTATATGTCATAATATATATTCTTACAGGAAAATAAATCCAACCTACAGACAACCTAGACGGAGGGTAAAGTCCGACCACTAGACATACCAGCGACATTTGAGGTGAATTAGTTCCAAGGCTGATGACCGCTCTCAATCTTGTATCTATCGAACTATAGCTATAGTCTTGTGGTAAGTTGCTATCTTGGCTTCTATTCATTTGGTCTACACATGTAGTGCGAGGACGATTTCTTAACCTAGTACCTTCAATACGTCTATAGATCAACCTTTTTAGTAGGCTACCATGTCTTAATACATATGGCCTTTAGACAGAGGTTCACCCCCATTAATGATACCTTTTCGCGTCATTTGTAACATGTGAAATTTTACATATGGTATTTTCTGCAAAAATATCAAGAAAGCTGACGTTCTTGACTGACGGCTTTCTCATGTTACTTATAACTACTAATAAATGTATCTTGCCCTCACAACACACAACTTTCTTTTGGTAGTTTTCAAAATTGTAAAGAAAAAATGATTTATATATATATCTAAATAAAGAGGTTTAAACAAAAAAAGCATATATCCTTACCGTTCACATGAGCATTTTTAGATGGCAGAGCGCCATCTAGTGGAACAAAAATAAACTAAACGTTGATTTAACTTGTGCCATGTTATTTGGCCAACGCATTTTCATCATAAATCAAGAAATTCCAACCACGTATTATGGAAAAAGCTGATATCAACGTCTAGTTGATTTTTATTTCACTAGATGGCGTTCTGTTATCTAGAATGTTTATAATGTTCATGTGAGCGGTCAGGTATCTTTTTTGTTTTTAATATCAATACCAGACCTTTTTTATATTATTTCTTATTTTTAAACTAATGATGTTTAAAAATCCAAAACTATTTTCTCACATGAGTTTCTTTTTGATTTAAAATGCTAGCTTTCCAGCGATAATAGCTTTTCAACAAGATAAAAAAAAATCGACTATGTCTAACTAAACATTATATATACAGTTACGAGCGTCATTCTTCATCTCTTAATCAGTCATCTCTGTCACCGTTTGCTTTTTTTTTTGGAATGGCGCCCTCCTATTGGTTGGCTACGGTCACACCACCTTTGCCACCCCCCCACTCGCCATTTCGTCTTTGTAACTATTGTGTTGGAGCGGGTCGCTCCCTAAATAAATGCATATATTAGATAATAACCAAATGGAATCCTCTCTTTCTTTTTCCCAGTAAGAGACGCCTACGGAAGCCAATAGTACATAGACAGATAAAGCACATAGGCTATAGTTATTAAATAACATATGCAATTATTTAAGGCGCCAATTTACAATTGTAACAAATAGTATTTGAATCAAAACATTCAATCGGGTAAAACACGGGCGTTGCCCGGGTCATTCGGCTAGTGTGTAAAATAAAAGCAAGAAAGTAAGAGATCAAAGCTGTTGAAGGAGAAAGAGGGGATAGGGAAGATAGGAGACAGGAAAGTTGAGACCTACTGACAAAAATGTTAATAACCCTCGACAGCGATTTCCTTGGATTGTTTCCTGGAGTGGCTGATGCCGTTCTCCTCCCCTGGCGACATGTTGTAGAGGGACTGTCGCGAGCTGGACCTTGTCACCAACAGCTCGATGTCCTTCGTCAGGTCGATGGAAGGAAAGCTGGGAGAATACCGGACAAATGGCTGTCCATCTCTGTCAATCAGAAACTTCTCGAAATTCCACGAGATATCGCTGCGACAAACTGGACTCCATATTAAATATTGGGGACTACTTATCACAAGTTTTCGGTCTTCTTTCGGAAATGGGATCTTATTCTTGAGATAAGAAAATATTGGATGAGCGTTGGAACCGTTCACTTCAACCTTCTCCATTAGGGTGATTAAGGTCTGGAAACCATTGCCTGGTCTGACGTGCTTCAACATTTCAGGGATTTCAGATGGAGTGGCACCCTCCTGTAGACATAGAACAGCTGTTAAACAACAGGATTCCATAGAGACAATATAATATGATAGTCATCAAGTTCTTAACTAACTTGTGCTATGGATCAAAAAGGTTATTCTGCTTTGTCAGCCTGATCAATAACCTCATTTCCGAAAATGTTCAAATATAAAGGATAAAAAAAACGATATATTGTGGCGAAGAAATAATTTATTTTATGATAATAAATTATCTATTTATAATTCATTTTCATAAAATATTTAGAAACATTTTTAAAACTGATGTGCAAAAATATAGTTTATTTATCATTTATGCAAAATATCTCATCCTTAGTTCTTCTTTGTACTCTCTCTCTCTCTCTTTGGCTGTAAATATTTAATCAATAATTGTCATTTAGTCGTATTGACGCAATTAATAATATCTTTTATATCCTTAAATAACAAAAGACTAATTTTCGCTACAATAATAATCTTTGAAATTAAAAATATAACAATTTTTGTGCGATATATTGAGATATACATTTTTGGACTATCATAAAATTCTATCTCTCTTCGATAATATTGACGAACCTTCCCAAAAGCTTTGCCAGTTCAACCAATCAGACCGCTTTACTCATTCTATTGTTGAAATTCTGTTTATATATAGAAACAATATGTTTAGTTTAGTCTTGAGAGAATTTCTATGGTGTATCATAAATTATTAATAAAATATTATTGTTATTTCTACCCATATATATATCACATTTAGACATAAATGATGCCACATGGATATAATAACATTGTATTGTCTTGTTTTACCTATAAGGTTGTGATTTATATATTAAAAAACTGTTGAAATAAGCTCCTATGATAGTAGAGAGAGAGAAAAAATATATAAACATTCAACTTTAAATTATATTTATAAAGTATTTTCAAAATTGAAAAAAAATAAATTAAAGATGACACATTCTCACCAATGAATCGAAATGGTCAATATACGTGCAAAAATCGAACCTTGCGTGTGTTATAATAAAATATAAAGAAAATTTCATTTTCCTTCAGAGTGTTTCTATTTAATTATATTAGATGTGTGTTAGTGTATATCAATGTATGATAGGTGATTCAAAATCGTCTGCAAATATTGTATTTGATTTCCCCGTCAAATTAGGTTCTTATTAATGTATCGTCTGCGAGGTTACCAAGGTTACCATTCTAATACAAATAATGTCGTTTGATATTATAAATACATATGCTTAAAGGATATCCAATCGATATATTTTCTGTATATTCGTATATTTCCTTCAATATATGGTAATTATTAAAATATTTTTTTATATCTCAATGCTATTGATGTAAAAAATATATTTTGATTTTTAAGCTATATCTGTGTGTAAGAAATGGAACCTTTAAAGAATCAATGTTTCTTAATCTCTAATATATAACTCTATAATATATAACAAAATTTTACTGTCCTTACTGAGATGAAAAAAGATTGGGAGATTTGGTTCATCAGTTGTGAACCTTCCCAGCAATTTCGCCAGTTTAATCTACCAGCCCGCTTCTTAGAGCTCTAATAATTTATTAGACAATTCTGCTAAGATATTCGAATGATAATAACAATATAGAATTAAACACATAAAATGGCATAAAAATACCTTTAACTATGCGGACAATTTTGTTTATCATTACCTAGCAGAGGGCATAGGTCCAGATCAAAGAATTCAGGGTAACACCAGCAGCTTTGACAAAATTCAGAATATGGATTCACAGCATAGAAATATCATTCTCGCAAAGAATAACAATTTATTTTATCCAGAATCGTCCCTGCTACCACTTCACTATCAAAAACATCATTTTTTTGGCAGATTCATCTGGTTTCATAATATCTGTCTTCCGCAGGATGTTAGGAAATTGAATCAATCCATGTACTTATCAAGGCCTTTGGTTAGTAGCCCGTAATACCATATCTTCTCAAGGCCATATCCCGAAGCAATGAAATACATTTAAAAAAAAGGCATCTCCTTATCGTGCAACTGAAACATCAAAACTTTCAGTTACACGGTAAGGAGATGCCTTTTTCTTAATTTATCCACCTTATCCCCCAGTGAAATTTCACGTTTGTACTATTTTTTACAATGAAATACATATCAGTTTATGTTTGAATTTATCAAAGCTATTGTTATGGTATATTTTTCAATCTGAAGCTGAGTATCGAATGAAGAGATGATCACACAACAGTAAACACACACACACACACACACACACACATAGATTAAATATAATACTACTTATTGTTCTTTAATAAAAGTAACTGTTTGTTCTCGATTGCTTGCATATAAGTTCATGCCAAGCCCTTTCTTTCTTATTTCCCCCTATGATGCATTGATGCATTGTAAATAACATTGCTTATTATTGCTATTCACACTGTAAATGATCTCAGCAAAATATTTTACGACTCGAATTTGCCAGGAATACATTTACCTAATTTTGGAAACATACATATACTGCTTTATGCGGACGATATAGTTTTAATTGGTGAATTTCGAATTAATCTTCAAATGAAAATTAATATTTTAAAAACATATTTAGAAACTAATTTTTTAACTTTGAATGAAAGCTAGTCAAAAATAATGATTTTTCGAAACGGTGGTAAACCATCACGATCTGAAAATTGGTACTGGGGCCAACAAATCATAAACTCTACACAGAAATATTTATACCTGGAATATCCGCTAACCCCATCAATTTTATTTACCCAAACAGCTCTTCATTTTGAGGGTAAGGCCATAGCAGCTATAGGAGCAGTATGGGAGATTCTTATGAAATCTAAGTTAAATTCTTTTCACTCAACAATGATGCTACTCGATACCATAGTTATAACAACTCTACTATATGCCTCTCCAATCTGGTCAGATGAACAAGAGTTAATATTGAATAAAATCCAAGATACCTTTCTGAGACGATATCTAAATCTCCCAAATTACACCCCAGGATATATTTTAAGGATAGAAACAGGAAGAACATCTCTCACAGTGATAGCGAGGAAATTATTGTTAAAATTCTGGCTAAGAATGTTAAAAATGGACACTACGAGATTACCTTCAATATGTTTGGCTCACTTGTGGGGTGTGTATACCTCTAAAAGACAAAATATAGTATTTACAAAGATTTTAACAAATACACTAAATAACGCCGATTTCTCATGGCTTATCGGATGCTCGGATCACAATATATTGCAATGTTATATTCATTTGATTATTAGGAAAATGTCAGATCAATCAATACAAGAAGACCAATCAAGAATAATAAATTCAAAACTTTATCCACATTATAAAAATTCCATACGTCAATAGAAATAGAATGCTACCTAACCGATGATTTCCTTTTACTAGTCAAACGATGTATAGCTCAATCGAGAATACTATTTACAGTCTTCAAAAAAAAAAAACACGTTCTGACGTTTGAGGCCAAAAGTTTAGTGTGTACACTGTGTGATAAGGAAATTACTGAAGAATTACCCCATTACCTGCTTAATTGTGCTTAATAAGTGAATGACTTTGAGAGGAAGAGTAAAGCCAGTTCAATTTCTATTTCACTACCTATGTAATTAACGCAAGATGATTTTTACCTTACCCAATTGGGAGAATCTGTATGGGGCAAGTCCCTAATAAAGGCTTTTGTGTGTGTGTTACTCTGTTATTTCTGTATAGATCCTCTTCTACTAGAATAATCTGTATAATACAATAAGGTCTCAAATCATTTTGTTGTTAGAAAACACATAGACTAAATACATTTTAAAAGAGTTTTTTTTTTGCACATGAATATCGTTGTGCCATAATATTACAAAATCATTATACATATATCTTTAATTGAAAAGGCATATATGAAAATTATATTTTGATCCAATATATGACGTTTTAAAAAAAAATATTTATGAAAACTCTCTATCAGTGATATATTATCCTATAAATATCATGTAGAATTTCTTTTAACCACTGTTTGGAATATTGGTGAAAACTTTCCCCAACTTAATGTTTCTTGCATCTTTCTTCGATTTTTCTTTAATGGACATTATATCGCCCGAAACTTACTTTATTGATTTTTCTAGAATTTGAATATAGAAAAGACATTAGTGAAAATATCTGGTTAAAAATAGATGTGCTAGGATATTGCCCCAGAATAATTATTTTGAATATTCTGTTGTTTATCATCATAAATATTTGCCTAGTCATCACCCCTTACCATGCTTGTATATTATCACTTATAAATAAATATAAAAATAGTTTGCATTATAATCAATAAATTATTTTACTTAAACTTTTGTAATACTCGTTATCACTATCGTGACAACTGGTGGAGAAGCTGGATTATCCTCTCGCCGCCCAAGCCGTTTGAAGAAGCCGAAGACTACAAGGACGAAAACCTCAAGAAAACATCGCTATGGTAAAGCAAGAGACACGGACACAAAAGGTTGGTGCCACTTTCAACCTTTTAGAAACCCTTCTATTTTACGGGAGAACACAACAAGAATCCAGAAAAATGGAAAAAATACCATCGCGTCGCTCGTTGCAACTGCTGGGATGACTCGATGTGCCTCGCAAATGTTCACATATGGTACGAAAATGCTGAAGAGAAAATTACTTCATGGGATATTTTTGTGAAAATATTTTCTCAGAATTTTGGACATCATGTCTCCCAAAAAGATCAGCTCTCAGAGAAACTCAAAACTCGAGCTCAGGGGAAGAAGGAGACCAGTGATTCCTACATTCAAGATGTTCTCCATTTGTGCAGAGAAGTGAATCCGGCTATGATACAATAAGGTCTTAAATCATTTTGTTGTTAGAAAAAACATATACTAAATACATTTTAAAAGAGTTTTTTTTCGCACATAAATATCGTTGTGCCATAATATTACAAAATCATTATACATATATCTTTAATTGAAAAGGCATCCTGACAGGCTCCGCATAAACATCGTGTAAATAAACGTGTAGTGTTCGACAGACTACCGAATTTTGCCGCCATCGATTCAGCAGACTCTGAATCAATGGAAGACTTAATCCGACGCATCTTGCGTGAAGAAGTTCATCGCGCACTGAACCCGGAGTCAACTACCCCTGAACCATCCTTTCTGGAAGAAATTATCCGAGAAGAGATTGAAAAAAACGTAGCTGCAATTTCGAAGTCTATTCAAATGCCTCTCCCACGACTGTCGTACCCCAACCAAACACGTATATTCAACCAGGTTCTACGACGTCAGTACCCTACCCAAAAACCCATATATAACCAGAGGCCACCACAACGGAGAACGGATGAATGGAGAACGCATGACAACATCCCAATATGTTGCAATTACGGCCGCCCAGGCCATGTTAAGCGCTATTGTAGAGAACGCCGACAATGAATGCTCAAACGAGGGTGAGCCCGCGAGTGTGAAAAGCCCTCCATCGTCGACAGCCGCTAAATTACAACAAAATTATGTCGAAATCATCATTGATTACATTGCATTTTCTGCTCTGGTCGATTCAGGTGCCTCTTTTTCAGTTATCTATGATGGATTAAGACGACAATTAAAAAAGACCATGTTCAAGGATGGCGAAATAACTCTGAAAGTTGCTGATGACAAGAAGGTTACATCGATCGGCCGATGCACAATCAGCTTGAGCATCAATGGATTGAAACAGCCGCTAGATTTTATTGTCCTCCTTAATTGTAACCCAAGTATTATCCTCGGATGGGATTTCCTAGAGGCATTAAACGCCATGATTGATTGTGGACGCGCCGAAATCAGATTGGAAGAGGCCAAAGATGTACTGGATTGACCAGCCTCCATGGGAAAGGTTGTGGCTAGCAGAAACGTCGTAATTCCTGCCGAATCTAACAAACTAATAGCTCAATGGGCAAAATAAGGTACTTTTTGAACCTTCGAAAAAGGTATAAATAGGAAAAGGGTTAACACTTCCCTGTGCATTATTCAGGCTTTTCCATAATAAAGGAAAACTTTGGATCGTAAATTCTAGCACCACAGCTCAAATAGTCCCTAAGGAAATGTGCCTGGGAAATATTCAAGAGGTTGAAGAAAATAACTTGACAGCTATCTCAGAATGTTCTGAATTTAATGAGGTGAAAAATGCGAATCATGCCAGTCATGCTGATGAAAGTAACCTCAAAATTTTACAAAATTCAATTAGTGATGATTTATCAGAAGAGCAGCGGTCTCAAATCTTATGAATTTTAAAACGATATGATAAAATATTCGATAAAAATAATGAGCCGTTAAAGCAAACTTCAGTAACCAAATATAAAATTGAAACTGGAAACCATAAGCCCATTAAGCATAGACCATATCGAGTCTACCCTACAGAACGCCAAGCAATCCAAATGGAAGTGGTCAAAAGGCTAGACGCCGGGATTATAGTCATTCAAAAAGTCCATGGTCATCGCCGGTTATTCTAGTAAAGAAGAAGGATGGTAACTGACGTTTCTGTGTGGATTACAGACGACTGAACAAAGTTACTAAAAAATACATTTACCCACTCCTTCGAATCGATGATACACTTGACTCCCTGAGAGGAGCCAAATTTTATTCATCAATGGACCTTCGTTCAGGATATTGGCAAATAGAAGTCGACGAAGCAGATAGAGAAAAAACTGCCTTTATTTCTCCTGACGAACTATACGAATTCCTAGTCATGCCCTTTGGCCTGTGCAATGCTCCTGCAACATTCGAGCGCATGATGGACCAGATATTGAGAGGCCTGAAATGGAAGATGGCCCTCTGTTATTTAGACGACATCGTGGTGTATTCCAAATCGTTCAACGAACATTTACACCGGCTTGAAATCATACTAGAATGTCTCAACAAAGCCGAGCTGCGCCTTAACCCAAAAAAATGCCTTTTCGAAACCAAACGAATCAGTGTTTGGACACCTCGTCGATAGTAAAGGTATTTATCCCGATTCAAAAAAAGTAAAGCTATCGCCAAGTTTCCGACCCCAAAATCTATAACAGATGTAAGAAGCTTCATTGGAATATGTTTCTATTATCGTAGATTGATCTAAAATTTTGCTGAGAAAGCTGCTCCTCTACACGAAGTCCTCAAAAAAGATAATAAATTCACGTGGAACTCTGACCAACAGGATGCTTTTGATTCCTCGAAAAAAGCATTGATGTATGAACTTGTTCTTGCCTATTTCGAAGAACAACTGTTAACCGAGCTTCATACTGACTGTTCGATATTTTGTAGATTCAGATTCTTTTGTAGTTTATTTAGATTCGATTTAAGAAGAATGAAATGAATGAATACTTTAAAAATAATAGAGTAGGTTTTATTAACCACGAATAGATTACAAAATACTTCCCAACCGTGGGAGGAGATAATGTCAACAAAAAACCAACAGTGCCAAGCAACAAAAATAAAACTCACAGATTAAAATTAAATAAATAAATTAATTAAAACCAAATGAATAAAACAAATGAAAATAAATGAATAAATGAATATTTACATTTGAATCCAACATACTCCCCCACAACCTTGAACTATATCCCAGTTCAAGAGCTCACTCCTTGTAAGGTAGAGGGCATATCTTGGTTATTGGTCTCTTCAGAAGGCCTTTAGGAGTACGAAGAAGCACCACTCTGGTATGATCATCTTCTCCTGGGAATATCTGGACAATTCTAGCCAGTTTCCATTGTAGTGGCTTGTCTTGTTCCTTCAACATAACCAAATCTCCAATGTTGACATCCGGATGTGAAGTCCTCCACTTCCTTCTTTCATGGAGTTGATGTAGATATTCACAGCTCCAACGGTTCCAGAAGTAGTCTCTTTGAGGTTGAATCAGATTCCATCTGGAGCGAAGATTCAAAGTAGAGTGATCAGATTCTGCATCATGTCGTATTGCATTTCCTATAAGAAAATGTCCTGGTGTTAGCGCTGTTAAGTCATTTGGATCATTGCTAACAAAAATTAATGGTCTGGAATTAAGACAGGCTTCAATTTGAGCTTATAAGGTCAGTAATTCCTCGTAATTCAATAACCTAGATTTCATCGTTTTAGATAAGATGGTTTTAACTGATTTAATGCAAGCTTCCCATAATCCACCAAAATTAGGTGCCGACGAAGGAATAAAATGCCATTTAATGGATTCTATGGCGAAAAAATATTGAATATTAGCAACATTGAATAACTTCCATCGTTCTTTCAAAATGTTGCTTGCACCTTTAAAGTTAGTTGCATTGTCTGAGTATATATCAGTTGGTCTTACTCTTCTAGAGATGAATCTTTTCAATGCTGCAAGAAAGGTTTCCGCAGTCAAATCTTGTGAAATTTCTAAGTGAATGGCTTTGGTGGTGAAGCAAACGAATAGGACTATGTAGAATTTGAAAATAACTTTGCTTCGTTTCAATATAGGTTTAGCTTGAATGGGACCGGCCAAATCAATAGCAATCTTTTCAAATTGTCTACCTGGAAGAAGTCTATTTTTACGTAAGTCTCCCATTATCTGATGAATAGCCTTAGATTTACCCTTCAGGCATACGAGACATTGATTTAAGACCCTTTTGATTAAGTTTCTTCCAGAAGGAATCCAAAATTTATTTCGAATCAAAGATAAAGTTAATTGAGTTCCAGAATGAAGATTGTTTATGTGATAGTGTATTACAATTAATTTGGTTACAAAATGATCTTTAGGAATTAGCATAGGATGCTTCTGATCAATATCTAAATCCGAGTGACGTAATCGCCCGCCAACTCTAAGAATTCCTTGGCAATCTATAAAAATGTTAAGCGAAATAAGCCTTATTTTTCTTGGTAAAGGAATATTTTTTATGCAAGCATTGATTTCTGGGGTGAACTCACATCTCTGAATAATCTTGACGATTTGTAATAGAGAGCCTTTTAAGTCTTGGGATGTTAGAAATGAGAGTCTTTGAGTTGACTGTTTTCTGGTAATATTAATAAATCTTTTACGTCAAGCCATGACCCTTAAAAGTTTGGCAAAGGATGAATATTTTGACAAAAACTCTGGGCATGGTTCTGCTATTGTATCATGCAGTATAACACTACGCTCTTCTAAACCCATAGAAGGGTCTATAGTGAATGAAGGAATATTTTCAGAATCATCTAATGTCAACCAAACGGGTCCATGCCACCATAATTTTGAATTGATCAAACAGGAAGGCAGAATTCCTCGCGTTGCAAGGTCTGCTGGATTTTGCTTGCCTGATATATATTGCCATGAGTGGGCTGCAGTCAGATCTTGAATCTGTGCCACTCGATTGGCCACAAATATCTGCCACTTCTTTGATTCAGAAGTAATCCACGCTAGAACAATCTTTGAATCTGTCCAATAGAATTGTTCATCGATATTAAAGGGAAGTGCTTGAGTTGACTGTGATTGAAGTTGCGCCAACATAAAGGCTGCGCAAAGCTCAAGTCTTGGTATGGTTATTTTCTTGATGGGCGCAACTTTTGTTTTTGCTGTCAAAAGAATGGTCTCAATTTGATTATTCTCATAAGTTATTCTTAGATAACAGACAGCGGAATAAGCTAATTCTGATGAATCACAGAATCCATGCATCTGCATATTGTAAATTAAAAAATTCTTTTGGAATATACATCTTGGAATACTGATTTGTTGGAAATGCTTCATTTCTCTTTCAAAGGTATTCCACTTTCTTTGAATAGAAGCAGGTATATCTTCATCCCAGCCAATTTTCAATTTCCATATTTCTTGGAGGAGTAGTTTTAGCACAACTGTGGTAGGGGAAAGCCAGCCACAGGGGTCATAAATTCTGGCTATAGCCGATACAATTTGTCTTTTTGATTTAATATCAGCTGGACCAGATTTACAAGAAATGTTGAGGGTATCATAACTTGGATCCCATTGGATTCCAAGATCGTTCACGTTTGTTTCCTTTCTATTCAATTCCATCACCTCACCTTTTCCTCTCAATAATAAAGGTAAGTCTTCAATTATAGAAGTTTCATTAGATACCCATTTTCTCAGAACGAATCCACCAGAACCCAATACAGCAATCAATTGTTGCATGAGTCCCTTGGCATCTTCCACTTTGGGGCATCCAGTCAGAAGGTCATCCACGTAGAAATCCTCACGAATAATCTTGGATATCCCTGGATTAGAAACCTGTACCTCATGGGCAATCTGATGTAGAGTTTGAATTGCCAAGTGAGGGGCACATGCAAGGCCATAAGTGACTGTCAACAAGTTATACTCCTGCAATTCCAGATCTTTACAATCTCTCCATAATATAGTTTGATATTTAATATCGTCTGGATGTAATCTAATTTGCCGATACATCTTTTCAATGTTGGCCACTAAAGCAACAGAGTTCGTGCGGAATTTGAGTAGTATGTTGAATATATTATTTTGAAGTTTTGGACCTACATGAAGGAGATCATTCTATGATATTTGGGTGGTAGTCTTGGTGGATGCATCAAATACCACTCGTAACTTAGTTGGCTGTGCCTTTAGAATGCAGTGATGAGGAATGTAATATTTTGGTTCAGTCTGTAGAGAACAACTTGCCTGCATATGACCTAATCTTATATATTCATTCATAAATTGTTTATATTGAACATAAATATTTTCATTTTGTTCTAACCTTTTCTCTAGATTAAGAAATCTGCGAATTGCGATGGATTTCGATTGACCTAACTTTTCAGCTGATTCCTTAAATGGAAGCCTTACAATATACCTTCCTGATTCATCCCTGACTACATTTTTAAATAATGACTTTCACAATCCTTTTCTTCTTTTGTAGGAATTTCTTCTAAAGGAATATTTCCAATTCCCAGAACCTTTTTATTAAATGTTCAGATTCCAATTCAGAAGAGAAATGTACCAAATTTCTGAATGACTGCCGTTCACTCACTGAGGTCGGACCATATACGAGCCATCCCAATTTTGAATCGATAGCAGATGGCTCATTTTCATTTCCATTTCTCCTTCCTTCCTGAATGAGGTTGAATACTATATCTGACCCCAAGATTGCATCTATTTCTCTAGATTTGAAAAATAAAGGATCAGCCAGGATCAATCCCTTCATATGTGAATAACTTGTTTTATTGACCGTAAAACTAGGAATATTGTTTGTTAACTTGGTAAGAACCAGTGCTGTAGTCTCAAACGATTGATGACCAAAGTGAGAAGAAAACCTGATGAAGACCTCACCTAGGGAAGATTCTACAAGTTGATCTCCCAAACCTCCAACTGCTATACGTTTACGTAGAACCATTTGCTTCACTCAAACAGCAGGATGTGCTTGTTGAAGGTACATCCGATGGTTGTAATGATTCGGGAGAGGCAAACTGGACACTAGATGATTCCCTTTGTCTTGGAGGATTTGAAACCACATGCAACAAGGAATGATGGTTTTTGTTGCAATGGAAACTACGATTTGTGATTTTACAATTATCAACAGAATGATTGCCACGCAAACAATTAGAACAAAGTTGTTCTGTTTTACATAACCTATTTATTTTGAATTGACATTTGTTTGAATTCATTACATTGATTCTGTTTATGCTTCAATTTACATAGTAGACAATTTTTGAAACTCACATTGACGTTGTATGTATTTACCCTTTTATTCAAATATTCCTTTGAGGTAGTGTCCTTCATAGTATTCATTAAAGATTGAGCTTGTTTTTCTGAAATGGAAATTAATTTTTGATATGAGGGCAATTCTTGGTTATCATAAGACAATTCCCATTGTTGTCTGATTGGAGTATCTAGCTTATTTTGTAAAAAATGTATTAACATAACATCTACCATTTCATTTCTTTCCAAACCTATAGTTTCTAAATTTCTAAGGGATTCGTTGCAAATATCTAACAACTCATACATAGCCTTCGAGGTAGAGATCTTATATAATTTGATTTTGAATATTTTATCTTATTGAGAGAATATTATCTCTCTTTTATTATCATATCTCTCTATCAAAGTTTTCCAAGCTTGATGACAATTATTTTCAGTGATCGGGAAACCCTTTATTATACGAGCTGCATCACCTTTTAATGAAGAATTCAAATATTGAAATTTTTGGATCTCTGAAAGAGTTGTATTTTTATCTATAGTAATCAAAAATAGGTCCTTAAACCTCAACCACTGAGATATCTCACTGGAAAATACAGGCAAATTAAATTTGGGTAATTTAACATTCGATATTACAACTTTGCTCCATTTTGACTGGTTGAGAAACGTTCTCTACCTCCAAGATTTCCCCAATTTGAAACACAAACTTTTCATAAAGATTCTTTACACCTATATATTCTTTAAATAGGGTTTCACTTGTTTCCCAAGTATTCGATCTCACTAATTGATATGTTTCTTTGATGTTTTTTAATAATTCCGTAATATATGCATGATAAAGTTTTAATCTACGTATATTTCTTTGTTGACAAATTTCGTCAAACTGATTCGCATATGTATTAAATTCTCAATATAAATTTTGAAAATAGGTATATCTGAATTCGCTTTTTAGACATGATTTAGATTATTTTATGTTTAAAATATTTATCTTTCCCTTTATTCTATTCACCAGCAATCTGTCACTTTTTCTGCCGACACAAGATAATTCAATTATTACTTACCAAATTATCCGTGGATCCGGCTAGAGGGACCAAAAAGATGTTCGATTTTTTGTAGATTCAGATTATTTTGTAGTTTATTTAGATTTGATTTAAGAAGAATGAATGAATGAATACTTTACAAAGAATAGAGTAGGTTTTATTAACCACGAATAGATTATAAAATACGTCCCAACTGTGGGAGGAGATAATGTAAACAAAAAACCAACAGTGCCAAGCAACAAAAATAAAACTCATAGATTAAAATGAAATAAATAAATTGATGAAAACCAAATGAATAAAACAAATGCAAATAAATGAATAAATGAATATTTACATTTGAATCCAACACTGACGCCAGCGGTTATGGAATTGTAGCTGTCCTCGTACAAATCAACGATGGGAAAGAACGGCCAGTTGGTTATGCTTCAAGAACTTTATCTAAGGTGGAGAAGAATTACTCAACAACGGAAAGAGAATGCTTGGCCGCATATGGGCCATCATCAAATTTCGACCGTACCTTTTTGGTCGTGAGTTTGTCATTGTCATTGGCCACCACGCTCTTTGCTGGTTATCTAACCTGAAGGACCCGTCAGGAAGACTATCAAGATGGGCTTTAAAACTCCAAGAATACAATGTAACGGTTGTTTATAAAAGAGGACGCAAACACCAAGATGCCGATTGTCTTTCTCGAAATCCTCTCCAACTTGAATCGGAAGAAGCATACAATGATTAGGATGATGATATACCCTCAATAACTGCTCTGACGTTCTTCGAGGCTGAACAAAGAAAATATCTTAAAATTAGTAAATTGATAGAGGAAACAGAAAGATTTGGTGCCGAATAAAAAGTATATGAAATGTTAAAAGGAACCTTATACAAAAAGAATTTCGACCCTCTGGAAAACCAGCACCTTTTAATTATACCCATGCACTACCCTTAGAACTTCGAAAGGTTTACACGACGCTCCTACAGCAAGTCATCTTGGATTTTCGAAGACATATGAGAGAGTTAAAAACAAATATTTCTGGCCAGGACTTCTCCGGGACATACGGAATTTTGTCGCTCATTGTAAAGAGTGCCAAAGAAAGAAACAATCAACTCAAAAGCCACCCGGACTACTTAAGGCCATACCTCCTGCAACCTCCCCTTTTCAGAGAGTTGGAATGGACCTCCTTGGAAGATTTCCCAAGTCTGATACTGGTAATAAGTGGATCATAGTCTGTACAGACTATTTAACCCGATTCGTATTACCAAGGCCTTACCCACAGGAGAAGCAAAAGAAGTTGCCGAGTTCTTGATGGAAATGTTGTCCTCAAACACGGAGCCCCCAGAGAAATCATTACGGATCGTGGGCGAGTATTTCCATCGAAGATGTTGATAAAACTTACTAACCAATGCTCTTCCATACACAGGTTTACAACAGCTTATCATCCCCAGACGAATGGATTAGCGGAAAGACTCAATAAAACATTAGCAAACATGCTGACAATGTATGTGGGCATCGAGAAAAGAGACTGGGATGTTATCTTTTCCTACGTCACTTTTGCCTACAACACGGCCAAGCAGGAGACGATAGGTTTTACCCCTTTTAAACTGATCCATGGACGCGAAGCCGAAATGACTGAAGACACTCTTTTCCCAAATCCGCATGAAGAACTCTAAGAGGAATACAGTCAGAAGATTGCCTCGCGAGTCGAAGAGATTAGGCATCTAGCAATATTAGAAACCTTGAAACCCCAGAAAAGGGCAATGCCAGATATGATTCAAAGCACGAGGCAATGAATTACAACGTCGGTGACCTGTTATGGATTTTCATCCCAATAAGAAAGGTGGGACTCTCAGAAAACTGATGAAAAGGTACTTCGGGCCATACAGGGTTACTCAGAAACTCTCTGACGTGACCTTCGAAGTTGAACCTGTGGACCAACCAACCAGAAGACGCCAAACAAGAGACCTGGTCCATGTACTGAGAATGAAACCCTACCATGACCCTGAGGACCAATGCCACCGAATAATTATTTTGAATATTTTGTTGTTTATCATCGTAAATATTTGCCTAGTCTTGTATATTATCACTTGTAAATTAAATATAAAAATAGTTTGCATTCTAATCAATAAATTATTTTTACTTAAACTTTTGTAATACTCTTTTTCACTATCGTGACAATATTAAGAAGCTAATGAAAATCATTCTTCAAAATACAGACCATTATTATCTATGATGGTTTGTCACCTAACTGTAAGCAACTGGATTTGTCCAAGGTACCATGACTCCAACTTGGAGGCGGAGACAGGCAACTTCATCTACAGTGTCGTCGTTCCCGAAATGTATGTCCCATCGAACGGACCGTAGACTAATGGGACGGCATCAGGGCTGAACACAGGGTTTGGCAGTACTTCAACGCCATCAAGCGCTGCAAACTTCTTCCGCATCTTCCTTGCCCTTTATGGCCTGGCATTATCTACCTCAAGCAACACTCTTTCACGCGAATCGGTGATCGATATTTATCCATCAACTTAGTGTAGACCCCTTTTCAGCTGCTCACAGTACCGATCGACATCTACGGATCATCCATTCGGGACAAGCTGGAAATGGAGGACACCCTCGAAGTTCCACCATACTGAAATCATCACCTTCTTGGGAAAGCGATCTTGGCGGGTGACCTATGGCGACTCTTGGCCTCGTGCAACTCATCGTTTGTGACGGCTGTGATCCATAAGGTAGACCTATTTCTCGGTATCGTCACGATACGTTTCCAAAAACGATCGTCCTGTTGGTTTTCAAGAAGCTGGCGGTAAATGCCAATGCGTTGCTGTGTTTGTGCTGTAAGTCAGCTCATGGGTGTCCTGACGAGGTTTTTTAAAACATAATCCAAACAATGCAGATGGTTCAATGTGGTTCTTTGGCTGACATTAAGCGAGGCTACCAGTTCCTGGATACTCGATTTCGGCTTGTTCACTAACGTGGTCCGGGTATCTTCAGCTTTCAACGTTGTTGGCCGTCCTGTAGGGATTTGATCTTCAAGGCTGTAGTCACCTGATCTGAGGCGCTTGTACCAATTTGATACGGTCACATGGGTCACTGTTCCCTCGCCTTTTCGGCTTCACAATCTTCTATTGCGGCATCACTTGTTGACAGCTATCGCCTCCAACAGTGCGTATAAGGAAGGACCCGAAGTTCCGGTTTGTCCAGTGCCATCCTTCCAGTAGAACGTGCTTTGTTTGAGACTGGGTACTACTATAAATATATATGCAAAGTAGACCATCGAATAGCTCATAGATTTGCATATTTCACAGGTGTTTCAAAGAATCTTTTGCTCAATCTTATATTATTTATAACCTATTATATTTTCTAAAAATATTTTCATAAAAATATGTCCATGATAACTACTGTAACACAATATTTATTTAGTATTTAATATCATATATAATATAAAAATAAAAAATGGTCACAAAATGAAACTCTTAATGGTATATTCTCTCCAATGGAAAAAAAATTATATTTTCTTTCAATGGAAACTCTTCGGAAAAAAAAGACTATTTATCAATAAAAAGTACTTATAATGCAAAAATGGATAGGTCTTTTCAATTTTCTTACAGAGTTTTTATTGTATATACAATATAATTTTGTAAATAAATGCATATATCTTAGAAGTGATCTTATTGGGCGGTGCTAATGAAATGTTTTTCAACAAATTCCAAATCCGTATAAAACTCAAAATTCAAGATAAAGCTATTTTCGAATCATTTTTTAATTTAAAATGACACCTTTCTTTATAAAAAATATTAATATATAGCAAACTGTATTTACAAAAAAAAAACTCGATTTCTTCTCATTTATACCTTTTTTTTTACTAAACAAGACACATACACAAAGGTTTAACTTGAAAGAAATATGAAGAAAGAAGGAAATGATGTATAGAGCTCCTGACATCAATCATATTCGATCGAGTAAGGATGAAGGTTTTGAAGAAATCGATGGTCTATCACTGGCGCCAGGATGGTATCAGAAAATCGAACATGCCACTCTGCGTCAGACATTCATTGATTGGTCAAAATAGTCAGAAACTCTCTTGAGATTTGACAAAGATACTATCGGTAATAAGTAACTTCAAAATTTACTTTTTATGGATTCTATATGAATATAAGATATTAAATAAATCTGAGTATTAAATCCTTATTTTTTATGCTACTTGAATTTCCATGAGAGAGAGAGATTGAAACTGATTTATTGCAATGTCCATATAAGATTATATAAGGTTAAATACAGAATAAATATAAGAGAGAGAAATAAGGATAACCCAGGCTCCTGGAGCGTAAAAAACGCCAACTGCCCGATAATTTCCATTATCACTACATTTCTTTATACTAATAATCGAATATTCCTTCGAAAGGTATTATGACTGTATAAAGCTTTGGGACTGCTCTAATAGCAATTTTAAAGCTAAAAAACAACAACATTAAAACAATAATGAATATTAAACACAAGGTAATAAGACCAAATCCAAATAAATAAATAGTGTATAAACACACTATTTATTTATTTGGATTTGGTCTTATTACCTTTTGTTTATAATCTATAATTCAAATTGTGCCTTATCAATAATGAATATTGAAATAAAAATAGCATATCCTGACCGCTCAAATAAGTTTTTAGATGGCTGAGCGCCATCTATTGGAACATAAACCAACTAAAGATTAATTTAACCTGTTATCGCGTTGAAGAATTTTGTAAAATTTCAAGCAGAAGTGAAAGAAATTATACCTTTTAGATCTCTCTTTAGAATGGTCTCTTGAAAAATCTGATACAAAATTGCTTAGACATAAGGTTTTCAAATTGAGCACTTAAAATGCTTACTATATTCTATAAAATGAGAAGAAAATCGATATTAGAAATAGTATTCACCTTCTATATTCCAACAATAACCCTTGGTAGTTAAAATTGTTTCAGATTGCTATTTTCCAAACTTATTCCACGGTATACTATCCCTTCAATTTTCCTAAGATATTGGTATAAACCAGACTGGATACATTTGGTTCTCTAAGACTTCCAATATCTAAACCATCCTAGAAATACTTGGTCAGCCATGACTTCCAATATCTAAACCAGTTTAGAGACATTTAGTTTGCCATGAATTCCAACATCTAAACCAGCTTAGAGACATTTAGTTTGCCATGACTTCCAAAATCTAAACCAGCTTAGAGAAATTTAGTTTGCCATGACTTCCAAAATCTGAACCAGCTTAGAGACATTTAGTTTGCCATGACTTCCAAAATCTGAACCAGCTTAGAGACATTTAGTTTGCCATGACTTCCAAAATCTAAATCAGCTTAGAGACAGTTCGCCAGGACTTCCAAAATATAAATCAGGTTAGAGACACTTGGTTCGCCAAGTTTTCTAAGATCTAAACCAGCTTAGCGACATTTTTAGTTAGCCAAGACTTCTATGATCTAAACCAGCTTAGATGTTTCAAAAAAGTCAATGGTTTAGTTAAAGATCTGTTTTTAAACATTCAATGATAATCATATTGTTAGCATGATGATCGACAGTCGCTAAATCCATCCATCAGATGTGGACCGAGGGGTAGACGGACCAATCAGGAAGAAGCCCAGCTGGTCGGGAGGATTCCTCTGTCCCTTCCCCCCTCTTCCTTGGGTAGACGGCTTTGTTGGGATTATCTCCTTGTATTGTTAAATTCTTGTTCTTAATAAGGAAAGAAGGTAAATAAAGAGGAGTCGGAAAGATATCCCTATCGATCTGGCGTTTTCATTCGACCATCCTTGACAGCAACGGCGTAACATTTGGTGTCAGAAGTGGAATTCTCTGTTCATGATGATATGTCTGTGAAACCCGAAAATGGCGGAGGAACAGAACTGTTTAAAGCTCTTCTCGATTCAATGAAAGAGCTTAGCCAGGAAATGTTGGAATCGAGAGAAAAATGATGAAAATAGGAATTAAAGATCTGCATTTTGGAAATAGAAGACCGACCGACCGCTGGAACCTATCCACGGCGAGAAATTTCTGAACTAGATCGAGACAACAGAGAAAGAGAACACGGTGGATGTGCAGTGCACCATATATCTCCTCTGAATATCTCCTCGAGAACATCGGCGATGGTGTGAGCTGCAAAAAGACGACGTGACGGACTGCTGCGGCGAAGCCAGACTGTCTGGGACTACAGAGATCCGCAGTTGAAAACCAGTGAATGATTAGGCGCTCCAGGAAATTTCAATGACAATGTTTGCGACCAAGACGTTTTATGTAAAGTGTCAGTTCTCTCGTCTGCATTTCACTTTGAGGTAAGCCACGGAGATTTTGACCACCATCTTGGTTTCTTTGTTCAGCAAGTTGCAAGCTAAATAGCAATCGCTGGGAGATAGTTCTGTTGTATTTGAGACTAACACGCTTCCTTACACTTTTAGCAGGTTTTTAGATCTCATAGTCGAGTGTAAGGTCGGCGCGAAGAGGACGGCTGACTAGAATCATGTGGTCGGAGATATTTATGTGTCTAAAGATCCTTCATAAGTCTAGAGAGGAGGTTTTTTCCTTGTTTGGGACAAACAGGCTTAGGAGAAGGGCAGTTTTACGATGACGTACAACGCTGACTAAATCCGTCCACCACCTGTGTACCGAGGGGCAGTACGGACCAATCAGGAAGAAAGAAGCTCAGATGGACGGAGTGAAGTCGAGCTCCCTCTGGGTTGACGGCGTTTTTGGGGCTTCTCCTTGTCTGATACTTGCTTGCTCCCCAACATTTACGAAGATAACTAGAAAGTTTTCGAACAGAGATCCCTATAGTTCCCGCGTGCTTATTTGACCATTTTGAAAAAAAGCGACGTAACAATATTTTACATTGACTTTTTTTGCTGTTGTGTTTTTTATTTTAAATGAATATTTGGGCTGATATCAAATTATTCTTTATTCTCTACACGTTGAAATATTTAGAATAAATGTATAGAATATAGAAAAAACAAATGTGCTTTTATTTTTTTTAAATATTATTGATTATGTGGAAATAAAATGAATCGAGAGGAATAAAAGGTTGTCCCAACATTTTTGAAAATAGCTTTATCTCTTTGCGCTTTTGGGCTAGAAACCTCTCATTTAGGAATTTAATAGATTTCCATATAATCAATTAAAGATCTTCGGAAATCGAAGCAGATTTTAACTATGAGGGACTGAGATAGAGTCCAAGGTCTTCAAGTTAACACTTGAAAATTTACCAAAGATAGTTTCATGGACACTTTACAGTATTGAATTCTTTTTGAGATGTTTGCTAAAATTTTATTTCACCGATTGTAAACACTTCAATTGAAAAAAAAAATGTAACTGTGCACATACTCTAGCAAAAATCCCACTTCTAACAGATTATATATAGAATCCAGAAAAATAAATTATGATCTAGCTCAACTATGAACAGGAGATTTAATCACTTATGAACCCCATGCCTAAAGTATAGTCAAGTCGTTTTTAGAGTCAAAAATGAATGAAATTTTTGTCATTACAAAGGAAATCTTTAGATGCTTGTTTGTGTTTGGAATTCCAAGTTTTTTCCGTCCAGATTTTTATAATGTCCAATTTATCACTGATCATGGAATTTTGGGAAATTTTTGGTAACTATCGGCGCGGTGAAGGAACCAGGATGCTTCTACGGAGGTGAAATTAAAGACTCGAAATATCTACTTCTGGAATGCCTCATTTTTGGGGATTATAGGGATTGAAAATTGGGTGGCATCGGACAGCTATATGAATTCGTAGATGAGAAAAAAAAACATATACAATTTTTAAACAATTTTGTAGATATAAATACAACTATCTTTTTAATGGGAAAGAGTGGAAAGGAAATTTTGAAGAAATTGCTTTTGTATGTTTGTCTTTTTTCTCCTTGACCAATTTTCTTTGAATAATTGTGTAAAATACTTGAATTGTATATCCTTGTATATAGCTAATTTGTTATGAGGTAAAGAAATGATGCAAATATTCCTGAGTTTGGGTATCGCTTTATAGGATGTTAATAAAGTTAATTTACAAAAATTGACACACATAATTTGTATATTTATAAAATATTCACTAATTTCTTTATCCAAATTCAATTCGAATGGTTGCTGCACACATAAAAAGAATTGAACTGAAAGACAACGATGTTGGAGACCATTATTTATTTTATATTTGCAATTATGTGGTAAAAAAGAAAAGAGATTAGGTAGTGATTTTGAAAAAAATCACATATCCCGACCATTCATATGAGCAATTTTTAAATGGCATAATGAAATTAAAATAAACTAAATATTGATTTAACTTTTTCCATGATATGTGGCCAACCCAATTTATTGATAAATTAAGAAAAGCCAACCACGTACACGTTTAGTTTAATTATATTTTCTCTTTTTATTGGCTTTTCGAATTCGAAGTGAATTTATGTAGTAATTAAGGCTTTGTGTGTTATTATACTTATTTGAAGGCTAAATAGCGTTTTTATTTATAATTTTTGTATAGGATGTAGAAGTTTAATTGGGAAAACTATAATGGCATTGAGAAAAGCCTTTTATATTGAAAGTAGAAATTAAGTCGGCCATATGGTCGATGCGGACGTCATCTCACGGCTCGAGTAACCTTCTGGCCGCGTTTAGTTCAACTGTGTTATCAAAGACTCGTCCAACCACCTCATAACCAATTCTGCTGTGTCTATATTTAATTCTCAGTCGGAAAAGACTGGCGTCTTAAACTGTACCGGAGTCGTGTCAAAGAGAGACGTCAGCTTATATACTTAAATAGAATCTCTAGCCTTGTTGTTTCAATCTCTGTCGCTACGATCGTTTGGGATTTTATAGAGTACTTGACTACAAATATACAATTGGATAACGAGTTAGAATCCTCCAGAAGTTTAAGAAATTCAATCTCGTAATAATCGTTCAACTAGGAGAAGTGAAGACACTCTCTAGCAATAAAATAGATGAACAATATTTTAGCAAATGATATTTTATGTATAAATTATAATTTTTCAAATATTTATATTATTTACATTTTGCTACTCTGGAAACTTCCCTCATTTCTCATCTTGTATCTTATAAATGTTGATTTTTGTGCCTGCCTTAAATAAATTGCAGTGTAGTCATTCTGAAGTTTGTCTTTTCCTAAGTTTCCACGTGAAAATATATTACGATAGTTTAAAAGGTAAGCTTTCGAACAAAATAACATTATTTTACACTTTTGTATATAATATGCAAACTAGTAGAAAGATAATTAACCTTCGAAACCTCACCTTTTAAGCTAAAAGTTATTGTTTATCAATCCTATCCTTATCCTATCCAATCCTATCGTTAGTTTCTTCAATACTTTAGAAAAATTAAATGTAATTTATCAACTAAGGGAGATATGTGTGAAGGAGAAAATATTTATATTGAAACTCTTAGTTATACCCAGACTATTTCAATAGGTGCTTATGCTATTGAATTAAATTATTAAATACCCATTCAAATTCTGGTAAACATTAATTAAAAACGAGAGCAACTCTCTAACAATTTCTCATCTATTGTGAGACTAAACCTTCACTTCTAAATATCAAAAAGTCGAGAATATAAATACATCTACAATTATATTCTACCATCTCATAATATTCTATAGAAAGAGGAGGGGTACAGCTCTTATAAATTCGAGGATGGAATCAAGAAAGTTTGAAAACAGAGAGAATTTTCAAAGTGGAAACTTTCCCCAAAGTCCCCTAAACATGTGGTTTGCTGTTTAATAATTATCTCCAAAATTATGGTTAAGTTAGTTTAAGGGTCTAACTATCTTCAAATTGAGAAAGGTTGAATGATAATTTAGACATGGGAGAGTCTAGAGATTAATCATAGTCATTAATTTACTAACTAAGTTTCAATTGAAGAAAACTTTCCATAGAACCACCTACTATTGCATTTAATAATCTGATTTATTTTATTTCGCTTCCAAAATACTTGTATTCTATAAAATATTTCAGTTAGACCAAAAAGGTCACCATATTTATTATATATATATATTTATATTAAAAATGGCATATCCTGACCAGGAGCACATGTACTTTACAGAAGGCAGAGCGCCATCTGGTGGAACAGAAATCAACTAAACATTGATTTAACCTGTTCCCTGATATTTGGCCAACCCAATTTCTTGATAAATCAAGAAAAGCCATCCACGAACGCGTTTCGCGCTTTTGGCGCTCGTCAGCGTGGATTAGGCTGAACCATTGCGACTAAAAAAATATTTTTTGGTCCCAATGGCTTCCTGAAAAACCAAGAAATGGGTATTTAAGGCCAAACTTGCGTAAATACAGTTAGCGCATATATATATTTTTAATATATATATATATATGGGCTCCAGATGGCGCTCTGCCTTTTGTAAAGCACATGTGCTCCTGGTCAGGATATGCCATTTTTAATATTGATTTCAACACCTGATCTTTTTATCTTTTATTTTTTCTTTCGTTTTTTAATATATATATATATTCTATATACAGTTACGAGCGTCATCCTTCATCTCCTAATCTCCTAATCAATCAACTCTGTCACGGTTTGCTTTTTTTTGGAATGGCGCCCTCCTATTGGTCGGCTACGATCACGCCACCTTTAAACTCGCATTTTCGTTTTTGTAACTATTGTGTTGGAGCGGGTCGTTCCTTAAATAAATGCATATATTAGTTAATAACCAAATGGAATCCTCTCTTTCTTTTTCCCAGTAAGAGACGCCTACGGAAGCCAACAGTACATAGACAGATAAAGCACATAGGCTATAGTTATTAACTAATATATGCATTTATTTAAGGCGCCAAATTATAATTGCAACAAATAGTATTTGAATCAAAACATTCAATCGGGTAAAACACGGGCGTTGCCCGGGTCATTCGGCTAGTATATATATATATAATTATAGCCACGCTCAATAAATTGAAACAGCAAGTAGGTAAACAGCGTGGTAAGTTTCTCTAATAAAGAAACTTACCACGCTGTTTACCTACTTGCTGTTTCAATATATATATATACATAATAATATAGGTAAACTGTATAATATTAAGATAAAAACTTGTAAAGTGCTACTCTTTCCATAGCTTACGTAAATCTGTAAATAGGAGTGTAAATAAGGAATTCCTACAACATCAATGCATATACATATTTTACATTTAACTTTGAAAATTCGAACTTCTTTCTCCCCCTCTTTTCCCCACTCATTTGATGTATTCTCGAGAGAACCTATATATAAGACTCTTCCTTCAATATCTTTCTCTACTGAGGGTTGGCCACATGGTCTCTCCATATATCCCTCCTTCAATGCCTTCCTCTACTGAGGGTGGGCCACATAGTCTCTCCATATCTCCCTCCGCCATCCTCTTCATCTCATCGTGTCGTCCAGTCCATTGTTTCAGATCGTTTCTGTATCCCTGTCGTCTCCTTCCCCTTGATCTCTTCCCCCGGAGCTTTCCCTCCAACACTGTCAGCAATATATATAAGACTAAAGGTCTAAATAAAGGTTGATGATATCCTGATGATAATATGCATTGTCTATGAATATGCTTTCAGATTTTGGCTTCATGATTGGAGGGAAGTGTAGATGTCAGTTATTTGATATATCAGTAGAAATAGGATAGTTCAAAGTTATATTAGTAGTTATTATTATTATTAGTTATATATTAGGTCTGAACGAGGAGTCGACAGTTTGGACATAGTCTAAAGTTTACTGGACGAGGCAGTGAAGTCTTCCAACTGGCGCCTATAGCTCTCATCTAAATGGTCTGATGACTCTCCTTTGCTTTACTATTTCTAACACAATGGCACGGGAATTTAATGTGGTTTTGCAAAATCTTCCATTCCATAATTTACCCTATATAAGTAGTATACAAAGGAGACACGCCATAGGTTGTAAGTAGCGATGGTGAATTCCAGCATTCCAGAAAACTGCGCTGACACCTTTTAAGAATGTGAGATGGTCCTTCAGGGCGACAGCATCCCGTGTAGCCCTATCTCCGACTGCCGTGAAAATTCCAGTGAATCTTTAATTTTTGCCGGGGTGCTTGCTCCAGAGGTTCTAGAGGTCGATCTTTGGACTATCATTGGTATGTCAAATGTCTCTCTGTCCCGTCTCCATCTAGAATGACATCGTTTGGCTTTATTGTGGATTCATATAATTCACTTTAAAGTAAAACACTCATATACATTATATCTAATGTAAATTAGGTTTTTATAGTACCCTCTCCTGCCCAGAAGTCCTCCTCTACGTGGCGGGCGGGAGAAGCAGCACAAGTAAGGGACTGCCCTGTAGGGTGAAGTACGGTGTCGTGAATCCCGAGCCGCTACGGTAACCGCGAAGGCCTACAGGAAATTCTGAAATGTGGCTGACAAACGAAGCAATGGCACCCCCCTTTCGAAGGAGCAACAAAATCATAAATTGACTACAAGCGACCACCACTACATAGTACCCTTTCTGAACGATATATCAAATGAATCGTTGGAGCATTCAATTTTAGTATAAAACGATACTGAATTCTCAATATCATATGTGTTATCATCAATATTTTAGAAATAGTCTGCACAAAATGCATATTAAGCTTTTAGTACAGACAATGCTTCTTAATTAGGGCTTTCTGAGAAGATAATAACTAGACCTAATTACGAGTAAGGTTGAGCAATTAGTGAAAGTTTATAGGCCAATTTGTGAATTTAATAGGAACCCAAAGACTTATATTTATTAATTGGTACAACTGATAATTGGAATTCCTTTTTGTTTATCCACAGATGCCCCAATTAGTACCATTTGGCTGCATATATGAACATATGTAAGTTGAGATACTAAAATTGATCTATATATTGATTTTTGATAGATATCCTCATAATCTATCAAATACAGAATAGCTATTTAGTCAAAATAATAAAAACGATAAAGAAATTTTGAAAGAAATCATAGCATTCATTTGAGAAGTGGTAATATTATAACTAGGAATATAATCTATTTTGGACACCAATCTCTCATATGGTAGAAGATGGTGTTTGGTGTTTAAATTTTTTATAATTATAAATGAGATTTGTATAAATTGTTTATTAAACTTTATTCTGATCTTTTTACATCACCACGTTGTTTACATTCTACATCTTATTATTATTGTTTATACGGGGGTCGGTGGAAGGCTGGTTAAACCGTTTGGTTTTCGACCACTACGACCCGGGTTCGATTCCCGCATTGGACACTTTTTTTGTTTTAAAAAAATGCTCCAATGGCCCCCGATTCTTGCAGAAGTCCAACCCCACCAGCGAGTGCAAGTAACCAAACGGGGCTCTGGCACATCTGTAAGTGCAAAGTCGAACTGCTTTACACATGTGTAGACATGTGGTGCGCTTACAGTAAAAGCAGTCGCTAACTACCCACCATGATTATAATGGCCTGTACCACGTGTACTAGGGATAAGCAAAAAAATATATATATATTGTTTATGATGATGATATATTTATTCACAGATTTATATATAGGATATATATATTTAGTCCTATACATCTCCCTATTTTTTAAAACAAAAATATAGTGTATATGAGATAATAGCTATATAACTAATGTGTGTATAAAAGAGATATAAGAGAGTAAATAATGACTTAAGTGTCCAGAACATAGTCGCTGTATCTTGATGGTGTTCGGATTGGTCGACCAGATCTTGTCCTCCGTTGCCCTGAATCGGTGGAACGGGGTGTTTCCATTGAAGTGGAGGATTCACAGATCGGATCTACTTTATTTTCATTTGGCTCCATTGCGTATACTAACAGTGTTGCCGGATCTTTATATTTACACAGATTATACTATATACAACATGTTCCCCTTTTAATTAAAGTCCGGTGACATATCTTTTGAACTGAAGTTCAGGTGGGGAATTCTCCTGGTTCCTCTTGACCACTGGACGGTCTGGGCCTCCTCACGGTAAACATTGGGTCTTCTCTAAAGTGGAATGCCAATTGATCAACCCTATTTAGGCTTTCTATAAGTGGAATGCCAATTGATCAATTCTATACAGGCTTTCTCTATGCGGAATGCCAATTGATCAATCCTATTTAGGCTTACTCTATGTGGAATGCCAATTGATCAATCCTATTAAGGCTTTCTCTATGTGGAATGCCAATTGATCAATCCTACAATCTCATCTAGCACTTCTATTGTGGCTGGAATCCTCTTGAACTCTTATTTGGATCTCTATTTTGGAACCTTTATCTTCTTCATAATTTTCATCTATATTCTTTTTTTTATATAATCTTTATCTAAATATTCTTATTCTTTATAATCCTTATATATATATTCCTTTCCTTTATAAACTTTAACTCTATATTCTTCTCTTCTTTACAATCTTCAAATCTATATTCTTCTTTTTATAATCTTTATTTACATTATTCTTTAAATAATTTATATTCTTCTTCTTTATATCTTTATATTTTTAATCTTTAGAATCTTCATCTTATTTATTATTATTTTTTTTTTACAATATTTATCTATATTCATATTCTTTTCACTCATTTTTAAATTAAAAAATAATATATTTATTAGAATATACATCATCTTATATGATATAAATATATTAATTTTATTTTCTTTCTTACTATCGAACGTTATTTATTTAAAAAGAGCTTCTTATTATATTTTTTTAAATCGAAAAATGAACCTTTAAACATGTATGAATTCGAATATAAATGAAATATTTGAAATGTATATACATTAGAATATAAATTGATATAGGCTTAGCAAAAATAACGATGTTTCTTTTTAAGGATTTCTAGTTGCGATGGCTTCTTCATAGTCTTTCGGAATGGTTTCATTCGTAGTAGCCAGAACGTAGTCATCGAATCTTTTAGGTATTGTTCGAGTTCTTTGTGGTCTGTCTGATCCACTTGACTCTGTCTGTCTGTTGATCATGGTATCTGGTGCTAGCTCTTCAATATCAACATCTGATAGAACATGATTGTCCAGTTGTTCATCCTCCTGAATGAAGAAATATGTGTCAGTGTCCGTATTATTATCACTTTGTTTTTCTTCCGAGATGACATTATTGTTCTCTCTGAAGTGAATGTCTGCGGTTTAAAGAATAACTCTCGCTGTGATATCAAATACTCGATAAGCTCTTCTGCATCTTGAATAGCCCACAAATATTCCTCTCTTAGATTTAGCTTCTAGTTTGTGTCTTTGATGATTCTCGAGTTTATAGAAGACTTCACAACCAAATCTCATGATGTGAGAGACGGATGGCTTTTTACCTTTCCATTTTTCCATAGGGGTAGTGTCTGGGTCATTGGTTGTGGGAGTTAGATTGTACAGATATGCAGCTGTATTCACAGCTTCTGCCCAGAAGTGTAGGGGTAATTGGGAGTCTGCCAGAAGTGTTCGGCCTTTGTCTAATAGTGTTCTGTTAGCTCTTTCAACTCTCCCATTGCTTCTTGGGGTGTACGGTGTAGTTAGTTCATGTTTAATTCCTTTGGATTCTATGAAGGTTTCAAGGTTTTTATTGATGAATTCTCTTCCGTTATCTGTTCTAAGTCGTTTTAGTTTTGAGTTTAGCTCTTTTTCTCTCTTTACAATAAACTTCTTCAAAACTTCTGCTGCTGAGAGTTTATCTTTGAGAAATTCTACAAATATTCTCCTAGAAAATCCATCTACGATGGTCAAGAAATATTTACTTCCGCCCAAGGAGTTTATTCTCATTGGACCACAGAGATCGACATAAATGGCTTCAAAGAGGTAGCTTTCCTGATTGCTATCTGTGTGAACATAGGGTACTTTGGTCATTTTTCCCAAGGAGCAAGCATCACATTGATCAAGGGTACCATTTATTGAGTTCAAGCTTTTTAGAAGATTGTTCTTCAAAATCAGGTCTAATTAGTTTTCACTAGGATGTCCTAACCTTCTGTGCCATGCAGTCCTAGAATTGTCCTTTGAAATCAAGCAATGTTCATTTGGAACATGAGTTGCTTCAAGTAAACGTGATAGGTTCAATGTGTACATGTTACCATCAAAGTTGCCTGTTCCTATTAGCTTGTCATCAGAAGAGTATATGTATGCTCCTTCGGAATTCAAAGGAACAGAGTTCCCTCTTCTTACCACGCTTGGAATGGACATTAGATTTCCTTTCAGGTGTGGTACATGGAGGACATTATGCAGGGTTACAGTGTACCTTGTACAGTAGCTTGGATTGATCCTGATGAGGTAGATTCGATCTGTCTCCCTTCTTCCGCCACTTGTATGCTTCTTCTCTCCTCCGTCTTGTGCTCGATCCATTCACCATGGGAAGCCATGTGGCTTGTGCACGCAGAATCAATTATCCACACGTCCTGAGTCGTCGGGCGTTCCTCCCTTGTGATTACATGTAGTGCGTATTCTGAAGTGGAGTCTCTTCGTTGGAATGGTTCCTCCGTTCGTTCTTGGATTGCTGATCTAGCTGTGTCTTTGTTTTGTTTTGGTCCTTTATGGTAGTTTCTTGTACTGGCCATGTTATTTTTGTTTGTTGTATTCTTTTGATTTCCTTTGTGGTTAGGGTTGAACCAACAGTCTTTCTTGAAATGTCCTTTTCTTTTGCAAATGTAGCATGACTTTTCTTTGAATTGATTGCCTGATGATCTGAAAGCATTTTCATGATTTTTGCTTCTGTCCTGTCTTCTCATCTCGAAATCCAGTAGAGTTTGTCTCAAGTCTGGTAAGGAGATTTCTCTGTTTATTGACAGTGCTGCTGTGATCGTGTCAAAGCTAGGTGTGAGTCCTTCAACAATGTATCGTACAAGTTCTCTTTCTGTTACAGTCTTTCCTAGCTGGGTGATCTCTTGTGCTAGTTTCTGTGCTCGTACAATATACATGTTAACATTTTCATTTGGGTTCAATTTTAGTCTGGCTAGATCCAACATTAGGTCTATTCTTTTATTTTCTAGAGATCCTTCAAACCTTTTCTTTATGTCGTACCAAATTCTTTCGGCCCTTTTATTCCTTCGAAAGATGATTGTTAAGTCATCCGAAAGTGACAATATTATTAGGCTGTATGCTTCCCGATTCTTTTTCTTCCAAATATCATATTCTAGTTTATTTTTTGTAAATTCTTGCTCGTCATTAACAATTACGTCCTCGAAGAGATCTTTTGAATCTAGAATTGCTTCCATTTTCATGGACCACGTTGTATAGTTGTTTTCTGTTAACTGTTCGATTTTTGCTAAGTTATGGGTATCCATTTTCATTCAACTTTTTTCTTTCTAAATTGGCGGTTAGTCGAATTATTTAATTTCTTTTTTATTTAAATGGATCAATTGGCGGTTAGTCCAATTCGCGCGCCCAAACCACGCTCTGCTACCAAATTGATATAGGCTTAGCAAAAAAATTCGATGTTTCTTTTTAAGGATTTCTAGTTGTTTTTGTACTCACGTATGTTGTAGTTACCAGGACATCCCTTTTGATAAAAACAAATATATATTTATTTAAGGAACGACTTATTCCATTACAAATATTGTTAAAACAAGCGAGCAAAGAATCAAACAGAAATGTTGAAGGTAGAAGTTGGAAGTGTCGTAATAGTAGTGACGTCAGCATCTATGATGATTAAAGTCAAAGTTTGCGTAACATAAATGAACTTTTTGATGTGTATATCAATTCGAATATAAATTAACTTCTTCAATGTATCAATTCGAATATAAATTAACTTTTCGAATGTATCAATTCGAATATATAAATTAAACTTTTGAAATGTATCAATTCGAATATTAATTAACTTCTTGAATGTATTAATTCAAATATATAAATTACCTTTTTGAATGTAATTAATTCGAATATATAAATTAACTTTTTGAATGTATCAATTCGAATATATGAATTAACTTTTTGAAATGTATCAATTCGAATATAAATTAACTTTTCGAAATATATCAATTCGAATGTAAATTAACTTTTCGAAATATATCACTTTGAATATAGATGGTATTTTTAAAATATATAAATTCGAATATAAATTATCACAATTAATATTTTCCAATATGATTTATATATATTCAGTTTTCTCTAAATGTATCAATTCGAATATAAATTAACTTTTCGAATGTATCAATTCGAATATATAAATTAAACTTTTGAAATGTATCAATTCGAATATTAATTAACTTCTTGAATGTATTAATTCAAATATATAAATTACCTTTTTGAATGTAATTAATTCGAATATATAAATTAACTTTTTGAATGTATCAATTCGAATATATGAATTAACTTTTTGAAATGTATCAATTCGAATATAAATTAACTTTTCGAAATATATCAATTCGAATGTAAATTAACTTTTCGAAATATATCACTTTGAATATAGATGGTATTTTTAAAATATATAAATTCGAATATAAATTATCACAATTAATATTTTCCAATATGATTTATATATATTCAGTTTTCTCTAAATTTCGAACGTTAGGCTTATTTATTTTCAGAATTTTACTTATCTTTTCGTATCCTTCGTTTTCTTCTTGAATCGATCAAAATAAACACTTCTGGCACCATGTTTGGTGGTTATATTCTTTATAATTATAAATGTGATTTGTATAAATTGTTTATTAAAATTTATTCTGATCTTTTTACATCGCCACGTTGTTTACATTCTACATCTTATTATTATTGTTTATAATGTTGATATATTCATTCACAGATTAATAGGATAAATATATTTAGTTCCAAACAGATGGTTAGCCCGAGAAGACCATTTTACCAGGGAAGATGGAGGACAGTCAAAGAAGAGGACGACCAGAACTGGATGATTAGACATTATCAAGGAACCAGCAGGATGCTCACTCCAGTACCTAAAGGAGATGACTCGATGTTTATATTATATATTGTTATATGTGAAAAAAAAACGAAAATATAAATGGTCAGGTGTTCTTATTGAAATAAAAAGGTATATCCTGACCACTCAAATGAGAATTTTATATGACAGAGCGCCATATAGTGGAACAAAAATCAACTAGAAGTTTATTTAGGCTTGTTCCATAATTCGTGGTTGGCTTTCAGTAATTTTATCAAGAAAATGAGCTGGCCAAATATTATGAAACTAATTTAAAAACAATATCAATTTGATTTTTTCACTAGATGGCGTTCTGCCATCTAAAAATGCTTATGTGAACGGCCATGATATGCCTTTTCTTTCAATATATTTATAGAAAAATAAATTTTCTAAATTTGATCTGTGGAATGAATCTCATGCAATAAATAATATTATATATGACCAATATTTAGAGGGAAAAGTCTATTCAGCTATTCTTGACTGTAAAAATGATTTTATATTTGAAAAAATACTTAAAGGTAAGGAAGCTTCTAGAGGGGGGTCGATTTTACTCAAATGCGGTGTAAATGTGGTTTCACGACAAGCCGGAGACCTTCTTCTGGGATAAAATCCGATTGTTGGAGTCAACTTGAGCCAACTGCATCGATATTGCTGGAGAACATCCTTTTTCTTCTTTTCTCTCTCTTGGGTTCTTGGACGAGTCTATTTAAGACTGTCAATAAAACGCTTTTGTTGTTTTTCTGATATAAGACCGGAGACTACATCGATTGTGATGACCTAGCGCATATGAAACTTGTTTAAACAAACATTGCCAAAACTTTTAAAATCGATTTCTTCTATGATCTTTACTTTTAAGTTTTATTATTAAGTTTTAGGGAAATCTACCTTCTCATAAATAAGCAGGATGTAAAATATTTTTTTATTGACATAAATATGTTGTAATACTTTGAAAAAGGTTGGCGTTCAGCCACAACTGAAATATTGGTAAATAAATTATATTTTGATCCAATATATGCCTTTTTAAATAAATAGAGATCAATATACAAACATTCTTTATATAATCAATAAAATATTTTTATTTTATTAATTATCCAGAGTACTTGCATATCGAAGAGTTTATCCTGCATCCCATGTATTATATAAAAGAAAAAGGAATTTTACTTAAGACTTAAAAGCACAAAGAATAAAATAATAAGAGCGTTTCAAATAAATAGGAAATGTTTGTTTTTATAAAACTAATATAAACGTTGTTCATTCACTTTAGTATGAATAAAGTGTATGATGAAAATTTTGTTAATTTCTTCACTTACCATCATATCTCCTCTTAAGATTGCCAATTGCACAAAGATGGATTCTCTTAATAATGACCTAGAGAGAGTCTGTTGAAACTATTTAAAACTATTTATTCTTGTGAACTAATTTTCTAATTGGGAGTTGTATAATAAAGATGTCATTAATTTGAAGAAAATTATGTACATGAGTAGAAGCTAGAATTCAATAAGACATTTCCCCTGAGGAAGGCGACAGGGATTTTCCGAATGTTGGACAATGAAGAATATAATAACAATGAAACTATTTAATTTTTTTAGTATCGATTAAAATTTTTATTCAATAACTTACCTATAATTAAAGGACGCAAATGCACATATATACTCCTGGTCTCTCATGAATGTCCCCTTTTATTAGAGGTAGCGCTAGATCAGGTCAAACCATATTTTTTATTTTATAAAGCCGATCAACAAGTCTCAATGAAAAACCTCTCGAAGAAATTTGACTTTATTAACGACTATTTAAAAAAAGGATTCCACATTTTATTTTTAAAAAAGATCAAAAGCGGAAATATACGCGATCAAGGTGTGTGTGCGATAGAATTATAAAAATAAACATCTCCTGACCGTGAAATTGAAAGTTGCTGATAACCTGCGCCATCCATCATATTATTTGATATTTATTCCGATTAGATGGCGCAAGCCATTAGAAGCTTTCAGTGTCATATGATCAGGAGAAAATTTTTATTAATATTTTGTTCATAGAATTTATTGGAAAAAGAGAAAGAGGTTTATATTATTTACACAAAAACAGATATCTTTATTTATACTTTAAAATATCTGTTGACAAAAGTCAAAGAACGTGAAGGTCATTTGCTGATCAACACAATGTACGATGAGAATAAAAACCACTTGGGAAGAAATATAAATCCATTATCAAAAGGAAATATAAACTAATTCCATTAATTTCATAAGAAAAATAAGTCGCATTTTTTTTAGAAACTATCATTAAAATTATTTGTAATTATCATTTTGAAGAAGAAGAAAACATCATTGGAACAAATTAGAAAAAAAAATCAAAATGTTAGAAAAGGTTATCAGAAATCCCATTAAAATCGATATATTTTAGCCCATCAGCAAGAGAAAATCCGAGTGATATCAGAAATTGATCTTCAAGAAGGATTCGGAACAAAAATTCTATTAAAAATGAGCAAAACCCCATTAAAATGATGAAAAAACCCAACAGAATCTATCAGTAAAAAAATCAAGTGATCGATATATTTTTATTAATATAAAAAGACGTACCCGTATATGTGAAAGAAAAATAAACTTTTCTCGAAATATTATCATCCATATCACATTGAAGCAAAGTATTTATTATTTTATTAACAGATTTTTTTTCAGGATGACACAACAATTTATTTAGGGCAAGAACAAACTATGAATGATCAAAAAAAAAAAAGATAAAAATGAGGGGAATTTACAGAGTAGCAAAATCTAAATATAAAAGAGATACTCTGTTAATAAAATAATAAATAATTTGCTATAATATAATATCATCTATCAGGATAAGAGAAAGGAACAATATTTCATGTTGTCCTCGAAAATAATGGGACCAGGTTTTAAAGGAGAACCTAAGTGAAAAAGGTTCAAATATTTTTGTAATTTTTAATTTTATAAAATAAATAAACCTTCCAGGGTTAAGTTTCTTGTGCAAACTTTTTATTTTCAAGCTTTCGGACTTGTCAGTCTTTCAACAGGATTACTACGTTAACAAATTAATGATAAATATTATTTTTATATAGAAATTTTAATTTATAAATTTTAAATATTTATGATATTGAGAGAAAAATATATTATATTATGTGTGTAGAGAAAAACAACTTTTTGAAAATATACGTGCATGGTGGATGATGCGTTGATGATATCTCGAGACGTCAAATTAAATTTAATAAATTAGTGAACTATTTTAATTGAAAAATATAGATTAATAATATATTTTCCATATACAACGCACACACACAAACACACAAATACCACAGGTCTACAAAAAAAACTTTTTTTTTGCACAAGAGAACCTGATGGTGTTTCTAGTGTAACTTTTCATGCTGAACTCAAAAATCTAATCAGAAATTTCCCATCACCCATGGTTTTTGCCTGACGATCTTTTTTTAGTATTGGGATAAATACATGCATCCAACATGAAAGAGACTTACGAAAACATGAAACTGCTTTTGAAAAAGATAGAATATGAAAGATACGGTTGGAAAATATGCAGCGATTTGAAAGTCGTTGCTCTCTTGCGGGGATTACAGCTTGGATATACAAAATTTTGTTGTTTTCTGTGTGAGTGGGATAGCAGAGATAGGGAAAGGCATTACATTAAAAAAATCTGGTCAAACCGTAAAATCTTTACTCCAGGATATAAAAATATTGCAAATCTACCCCTGATCGATTCAGAAAATATTTACTTACCACCATTATATATTAAACTGGGATTAATGAAGAACTTTGTCAAGGCAATGGATCGAAATGCCAGTGGATTTGCCTACCTAAAACAAAAAATTTCTAGTATATGTGAAGCGAAGATTAAAGAAGGCATTTTCGTTGGACCTCAGATTCGAGAATTGCAGCAGGATGGAAATTTTCAAAATAGTTTGAATGAAGCTGAAGCAGCAGCATGGAATTCCTTTAGAAACGTTTGCAAAAACTTCTTAGGAAGTGTCAAGGTTGAAAATTACCGAGACATAGTTAATGATCTGTTGCTTTCCTACAAGGCACTGGGATGTAACATGTCCCTCAAGATCCATTTCCTGCATTCACATCTAGATTTCTTTCCAGACAATCTTGGCGCAGTTAGCGATGAGCATGGTGAGAGGTTTCATCAAGCTATATCAAGCATGGAGAAGCGGTACCAAGGTAAATGGAGTCCCGCTATGCTTGCCGACGTCTGCTGGGCACTCAAGAGGGATCTACCACAAGCAACGTATAGAAGAAAATCCACTGTCACTGCTTTTCAATAATAAATATGTTTCGTTCATATATGCCTTTATATTAACAATATTTCCAAATTCAAGTAGGTGTATCTCAGAAATATTGTGTAATAGAAAAAAACTTATGGTATATTTGGATTCAGGACATGTAGATAAGATGCTATTTCTTTGTGGACAAAGAAAAATATTTTTGATAAACCAGTTACGTGACATTGTTTGCAATTTTTAGTGTATTTATCCCAATACAAAAAAAAGACCGTCACGCAAAAACCATAGGTGATGGGAAATTTCTGATTAGATTTTTGAGTTCAGCATGAAAAGTTACACTAGAAACATAATCAGGTTCTCTTGTGCAAAAATCTTGTTGACCAGTGTACACAGTTTTTTAAAATTGAAATTCTTTGAAAAGATCGAAAAAATGACTGGCTTAAAAGAGCAATGCTTTTCCATATTCTAAATAATTTGAATCCATAATATTTTATTAAAGCGCTATTTTAAAATTCGAATCTTTTTTTATAGAATCGATTAAAATTTTCATCAATATGGTTCAATAAATCTCTGCAAAGCATGGAAGATTATGTGGTTGTCGCCTTGGTGATTATGGTTTCTATATATTGTGCTCTTGTTTTCATTTAATCATTAACTATAATTTTATCTTTTTTTAAAAATATATTATCCGTGTGTGTTGATTACATTTTAACAACATTTAAAGAATTTCATTTAACGAAAATATTTTATCTTGATTTTTTAGAGCGTGACCAATGCCCTATCAAGCAAAAAATAATAATAAATAAATAAACAAAGATAAAGAGAAAACATATATTCAAAATTATTATTGACCATTTCATTTCATTGAAAATATTTTTTTTTATAATTCACAGATTTAAAATATAGTTTCGAAAAAAAAACACCCTTTATCTATGAAATGATAGTTATTTAACAATGAACGAAAAGATTTTATAAAAACACTCTTAATAAATTATATTGAATAAAAAAAATACATCTTTGGACATCAATTCTTTTAAAATCAAGCGCCCAATGCAAGATGAAAAAATCCTAATGCTACAAAGGCATACTGAGACCTAATGTAACAGTGATTCTTGCTCATAATCGAAGAAATTTGAGTGAAGCTAAGAGTATTTCTTGCATTTTATCAAAAAGAATTCAAATCTTGTTAGAATTACTAAAATATGTTGACATGAGCGATTTTGCTTCAGACAAGATAATACGATCAAAAGAAGATAGCAGTGACTTACCTGATATCCAAACTGATTGCATGGGAAACCTAAGATAACTAAATCATTTTTGAATGTCTGAGCAAGTTGATTCAAGTCTGTGTATTCCTTGATGGTCAGACCTCACAAGGAAGCTACGTTCTCTACAAGGACAACCTTTCCTCGAAACTGTTCCAGTTGGATTAAGCTTCCATTCAGCTTTCGAGCTTCGAAATCAAAGAAGTTTTCGATAACTTGATCGCTTTTTGAGCTTTCTTCTCCGCTACTGGAGGACAGGGAGTCGTCTGGTCCGTCCATGGTGGTGGTAGCTGCAGTCATTGTTGGTGGATCGATCTGCCCGACGTCACTTCGAACGGTGACAGCTTACCATCCTTGTCCTTGCTTTTCCTTCGACTTTGATCTACGGTGACAACTTACCATCCTTGTCCTTGCTTTTTCTTCGACTCTGATCTACGGTGACAATTTATCATCTTTGTCCTTGCTTTTCCTTCGACTCTGATCTACGGTGACAACTTATCATCTTTGTCCTTGCTTTTCCTTCGACTCTGATATACAGTGACAACTTATCATCTTTGTCCTTGCTTTTCCTTCGACTCTGATATACGGTGACAACTTATCATCTTTGTCCTTGCTTTTCCTTCGACTTTGATCTACGGTGACAACTTACCATCCTTGTCCTTGCTATTCCCTCGACTCTGATATACGGTGACAACTAATCATCTTTGTCCTTGCTTTTCCTTCGGCTCTGATCTACGATGACAACTTGAAATCCTTGTCCTTGCTTTTACTTCGACTCTGATCTACGGTGACAACTTACCATCCCTGTCCTTGCTTTTCCTTCGACTCAGATCTACGGAGACAACTTACCATCCTTGTCCTTGCTTTTCCTTCGACTCTGATTTACACGAAAAATTCCTGATGTGAATATCATGATTGGCTATTCTTCAATCAGTAGAAGATGTTAACAATATGAATTTGACGCTATCTTGTTTTCTAGATCAATTTAAAAGACCATTAGAGAAATGAAAAAAAAAGGATGATTTTTCCCTTTTTTTCCAAACGATTGCTCTTCATCAATAGCATCTGCCAAACAGTATTCTCAAATTTTGTTTTCACAAATCCAATTCGAGATGTATATTTCTTTATGCTTTCTTTATTACGTTTAGCAAATTGATACTAAAAAGGCAATTCGAAAAGTATGTCGAGTTAGATATTTGATAAATTTTGTTATTTTTTAGATATGAATCGACAAAGATAAATTACATGGATCATTCTCACCAATCAATTATTATTCAGTAACATTTTTCTGGCATTCGGATCCAAATATTGATTTTAGATTTATTAAAGATATATAAATCTCGTTGTAATATTGTTCCGGTCTGGAAGTTCAAGAAATTAGTCGGTTTTGATGTCAGCTATACTTCTTTGCCGCGGAAGAAAAAAAAACTTAAACTCTTATAATTCCTTATTATTCATCAGTACTAGCTACCTAATAGTATTTTGATACTAATACTTGATTGTAATATCTATCCAAGTTTTAATATCTATCTGAGTTGTATTATCTATTCATGCATACGCATGTTTTTTTTATTTTTTTGTGAAGTACTTTTACAAGTTCCATTATAGTAATTATATTTAAACTTACTTCTCCTTTCTTAATTCTCTTGAATTTGGAGTATATATGATATATATGATAATTTGAACCAACAACCCTATATTATATAATACTTATAACAAGATTGTTATGTTGTATAGAGAAACACATCTATAAATAATTATACGCATAATTGACATGTCTCCTTGCATCACCATATGTAATGTACTGAGGATGAATAAATAAAACTATATAATAGATATAAAGCTGAGTTAAGAGCAAGATTGAATCACATAGTAACTTCTAAAAATAAAGTGGAACAGACACGTGCCGTGTCTCGAGTAACAGCGACACGTGCCGTGATGCAATTCTCTTTGCCCGAGGAGATATAAAAAGGCCCGGTTAGCAACAGACAGTCAGTCTTCCAGTGAGTCTTCCGGTCAGCGTCACCCCTTGTCGTCTCCAAGGACCAACTCATCGACCATGTAAAACAGTAAGAAATCTACTATCTCCATCTTGCTCTTGGCTCGACTTTTTATCTGTTCATGGAACTTTCCTTCTACAACTGTGTCGCTTCGTTTTTTGTGTGTGGACATTCCCCAGTTTTCCACTCTGCCTCGACCACGACTGCCTGTGCCCTGTGAGAACTGTTAAAGATCCTACAAGGTGCAGAGAGGTACTGGAAAACTCTACACGCCCTGACTGTCCCTCGCGGTTACTACAGGTTTGACCCTCGGTTGCATCACCTTATTACAGAGAGTCGACGAGGTACTACAAGAGTCAACCAGAATTATTATTATTGTAATATCTATTCAAGTTTTAATATCTATCTGAGTTGTATTATCTATTCATGCATACGCATGTTTTTTTATTTTTTGTGACGTACTTTTACAAGTTCCATTATAGTAATTATATTTAAACTTACTTCTCCTTTCTTAATTCTCTTGAATTTGGAGTATATATAAGATATATATATTAATATTTTATATTTTTATTTATGCTTATGAGGTGATACAGCAGCGTATTTACAATTAGAGAGGAGACAAAATGAGCTGCTGTATTGTCCGTGAGGTCAAGAGACGTACGGACCTCTGTGGTGTTGATCTCTTGGCGGAACGACTTGGAAGTCGGACTCAGGCCCCCCACTACGGCAAAGTGGATCAACTTCGGGGGGGATATTTTATATTGATGACTCTTACATATACATCTCCTACTTCTTCAGAATCTCTCTAATATTCAACAAAATTTAAATGCAAATCATATTAAGGGAGTTATTTTTTGTCTCTACGAATATAGGTATAATATAGGTGAATTCTTCACCTTTAATTAACACACCTGATCAATAAAAAAAAGCTTTTCTGCTCCCTCCCCTACAGCTACGGTCCTGAACGTATCGCCAGAGTCCTAAAGAAACACAACATCATAACTACCTATCAATCATCTTTAAATTTAAAAAAGGCCCTACGCCATCCAGACACTAAACAAATTAACAAAATGGAAAACAAAATAAACGTAATTTACAAAATTCCTTGTGACAATTGTCAAGCCAATTACATAGGTGAAACCAGCAAACCACTCAAAGAACGCATAAATCAACACAAATAAGGATTAAGAAATTATAACACACTGTCTCTCCTTGTAGATCATGCACTGAACAACAACCACACGCCGGACTTTGATAATACAACTATTATATACCAGAATATTAAAGAAAAACACTGCCGATTGTTCTTAGAAAGCTGGGCCTCTGCAGAAGACAAAGAAAGTAAAAATAGGAAAATTGATTTACCAGACATTTACACACCTTTTAGAACTTCTTAATTTTTTTGCCTTTTTTAATTTTTCAATTTCACTTGGTTAATTTTCGTTTCCTTTGACCTATCATATACTATTTTAAAGGGAGAGGTATCGTTTTTTCAAATCACATTACATTATTTTAATTAATTTAATTATTATTTTTGCTTTAATGATTTTTAAATTTTGATGTAATAACCGCACACACACACAGTTTCTTAAATTTCATTTTCACATATTAGTAATAACCTTTAAATTTTACACTCCACTTGTGTAATTATCTTTATATTTTTCGCTTAAAACGCAAAGGTTTAAATACATTAAACATTTTTAGTTTACAAATTTTATTTAATTTCTCTTCATATATTAATCCAAATTATTTTAACTTCCATTTTAATGCATTTATTATCAAATAATATCTTTCTTTTGGATAAATCGATCTCCAATAAAAATTTTAAATGGATTTTTTAAAAATACAACGCATTTTATAGTTTAAAATTTTCAAAACATTTCTTACAATTTCTTGTTTAAATCAGTTTTATTTTTTATTGTTTTAATATATACAAATATTTTTACATTTATCTCTTAATGATTTATTGATGAATTATATTTTATGTTCTTAATACAAACATTTAAAATATAGGATAGACCTCATTATTTTTTCTCCTTTAATATTTTGAAATATTTAAATTATTCTGATTGTAATTTTTTAAAATATTTTTTTGCTTGCACAATTTCCCCTACCTAGTTTGTATTTTTAAAATTATTTCAACTGTGATATTATAACACTATGCGGCGCTGAGTTTGTGTATACAAAAATGTAATGCCTTGATAAAGGTTTGGCGTTCAGCCAACTGAAATATTGGCAAAATAAATATTTTATTAAATCCAATATATGTATTTTTATTATATAATATATATATATATATATATATATATATATATATATATAGTGTAGAAACTATATAACAAAATTATAACAGTGATTCTAATTTTAAAACTTAAGGAGCAAACTGATAATAATGATAACTTATATCAATTAGATTTGATTAGATTAGCAAGCTAAATCTAAATTAATTATAATAATAAATAGTTATTTAATTTTATAGTCCAGTTTTGTATTAAGATTATCTTCACTATTATGATCATTTAAATTCAAATTATAAAATTTGTAAAATGTTATTAATTTGTAGATAGAGAGAGAAAAAAAAATCCTTTACTTCTAATACATCCTCAAGTTAATTATATATTTATAATTAATAACAATAAAAATTAACAACGTAACGTCTATTACATCGGCTTTTACACGTCATTTAGACATACTCTAATCCTATATATAGAATAATCGAAGAGAGAATATATATAATAGTTAGAAAAAAGAGAGAAAGACAGAACCATGCACTTTTAATCAAACTAATAATAAGGAAAAAAAAAATTTGTAAAGAAGGTAGATAAGATTGTTAGTATATATATATATATTTTTATAATTTTATATTTTATCCTTTTTTTTTTTTTAAAGATTTTTAAAGGTTTTTTTTATTTCATAATATGATTATAAATAGTTGTATTTAGTAATATATCTATAGTATGAATTAACATTTGTTATAAGTTTGGATATTATGTTTTGAAACCCTAATGGTAGACCAGACATACACAAAAAACTTTAAATTGAAATAAATTGGAAAAAGAGATCTGCTGGACCGGGGATCTTCAGATAAAAGTCCTAAAAGAAGGGGTGAAATGTCGTTGGACTTTTATCTGAAGATCCCCGGTCCAGCAGATCTCTTTTTCCAATTTATTTCAATTTAAAGTTTTTTGTGTATGTCTGGTCTACCATTAGGGTTTCAAAACATAATATCCAAACTTATAACAAATGTTAATTCATACTATAGATATATTACTAAATACAACTATTTATAATCATATTATAAAATAAAAAAAACTTTAAAAATCTTTAAAAAAAAAAAGGATAAAATATAAAATTATAAAAATATATATATATATACTAACAATCTTATCTACCTTCTTTACAAATTTTTTTTTTTCCTTATTATTAGTTTGATTAAAAGTGCATGGTTCTGTCTTTCTCTCTTTTTTCTAACTATTATATATATTCTCTCTTCGATTATTCTATATATAGGATTAGAGTATGTCTAAATGACGTGTAAAAGCCGATGTAATAGACGTTACGTTGTTAATTTTTATTGTTATTAATTATAAATATATAATTAACTTGAGGATGTATTAGAAGTAAAGGATTTTTTTTTCTCTCTCTATCTACAAATTAATAACATTTTACAAATTTTATAATTTGAATTTAAATGATCATAATAGTGAAGATAATCTTAATACAAAACTGGACTATAAAATTAAATAACTATTATTATTATATATATATATATATATATATATATATATAATAATAAATAGTTATTTAATTTTATAGTCCAGTTTTGTATTAAGATTATCTTCACTATTATGATCATTTAAATACAAATTATAAAATTTGTAAAATGTTATTAATTTGTAGATAGAGAGAGAAAAAAAAAAATCCTTTACTTCTATTACATCCTCAAGTTAATTATATATTTATAATTAATAACAATAAAAAAATTAACAAAGTAACGTCTATTACATCGGCTTTTACACGTCATTCAGACATACTCTAATCCTATATATAGAATAATCGAAGAGATAATATATATAATAGTTAGAAAAAAGAGAGAAAGACAGAACCATGCACTTTTAATCAAACTAATAATAAGGAAAAAAAAAAAAAAGAGTTTTATAAAGAAGGTAGATAAGATTGTTAGTATATATATATATATATTTTTTATGATTTTATATTTTATCCTTTTTTTTTTTTTTAAAAGATTTTTAAAGGTTTTTTTATTTTATAATATGATTATAAATAGTTGTATTTAGTAATATATCTATAGTATGAATTAACATTTGTTATAAGTTTGGATATTATGTTTTGAAACCCTAATGGTAGACCAGACATACACAAAAAACTTTAAATTGAAATAAATTGGAAAAAGAGATCTGCTGGAACGGGGATCATCAGATAAAATTCCAGCGACATTTCAACCCCTTCTTTATTATGTCATAGATCTCTTTTAAACCGTATTTTATGTGTTAATATTAAGTTGTTTCAGTGAAATATTTAAATGAACATATAACAGATACAAGTGTTAACAAATTCAAACTGTAAACCTACCTTGGCCGCTGCGTCCTCCATTGTGTATATCTATTTCTGGCTGGCACATGTCGCGGGAGGGGAATGTCCCCCCACATTTCAAATTTAGACCATTTATTCAGAATTTTTTTGAACAACAAGAAAATTAAAGAAGATAGGAAAAATAGTTAAAGGAAGAAAGCTAAGTTTTATAATCTTTACAGATAGTTATATCAAAATAACTGATTTAACACTTATTCATCTTTTAATATTCCTTTAAAAAGGCAAATTATAAGAGTTTAATAAAGCTATTAATTGTGCAAATTCATCCTTATTTAACTTCCATTTTCCTCCCCAGAAATTGGAGATTAAACAAAAATGAACTATATACTTTAACACTTTAAAAATCTTGTGAAAAAATCTTTTAATCAGTTATTTAATAAAAGTTTAATTAACTGTTAAAGATTATAAATTTGTATTAGTTAATATTAAGAGAAATTATAGAAAGTTGATTTCATAAATGGATATTTCCATTTATTTTTTTTTTTAATATTTTATAATTGATATACTGTTGAAATATTTTACTTGTTTGATACTAAATTTGTTTTTAATAAATTCCATGTTTAAATTTTTAACATCTTCTATGAAATTATCTAATATATTATTTATTCTATAAAATCTTAGAAACTGACCATAATATATACCTTTACAGCAATTTAATGATATATTAGAATTCATATTACAGTATTTTATAATATTGAAATTATAATTACTCTTTTTATTATAAACTCTAACAGCACTATTTGTAAGGTCTATATTCAAGTCTAAAAAGTTAACTTTTTTGTTTCTATACATTTTTTCATTGTTCTTAAGTTTCAAGTATTTAGGATATATTTCAGGTATTAATTTTTTAAACAGTGGATTATTAAATATTATTATGTCATCTACATATCGGAATATTTGCCAATTAATATTATTTTGTAGAAAGTATTCTCTTTCGTACCAGAACAATATTAAATTTGCTAGTAACGGACTAGAAGAAGTACCCATGGGAACGCCTTCTGATTGAATATATATTTTATTTTTAAATTCTATATAGTTAAAATTTAAAAATGTTTCCAGTAGAGTTTTTGCTGTTTTAAGATCTAATTTAAATGTTTTATATCTGTTATGAATAATTTTAATGTAGAAAGTTTTGTCATTAATTAATTCATTAAATAAATTGGTTATTTTATTATTTAGATCTCTTAAATTTATTTTAGAATATAGGTCCTCAAAGTCAAATGTGTGTACTGTTTCAATGTTTGTCCAATTGTTCATTAAATAATTAATGATTTTTTTATTTGAGTCGATAAATTTATAATTATATTTATTAGTTAATTTATTTATAATAAATTGTAGTGTTGAGGCTAATTGTATATCAATATTTTTTATGACTGAATTTATACCAGATGTGATTGTTCTGAAAGAAATAGGTTTTTTGTGTAGTTTAGGAATTATATAGAACTTTGGTATGTTTGGATTTTTGTGGTTATTATAAATTTTTAGTGAATTTTCAACATTTTTGATGTCTTTTTTGATTTTTGTGCCTGTAGTTCTAGCAAAAGTGTATTTATGATTATTATCAATTTCCTTTTTTAGTATATCGTGGTATAGATTTTTACAAATTAAAGATAAATTATTGGGACATTTATCTATAGGAGTGATAATATAGTCCTTCTGTAAATTAATTATATTTTCTTTGAAAGAAGGAATGTCTGAATTGGGTTTTGTGTATTTAAGTGTATTATTATAATAATTTATAATTTCCTTTTTAATATTATGTTTCCATTCCAGAAAAGTAAATTCTGGAATACTGTATTTTATACTAGTTTTATTTATGAAAATATCTATATCTTTTAATATAGATTTAATTGTATTATTATAATTGTGTTTAATTTGAGGTATATATTTATACCCTTTATTTAAAATTTCTTGATATTCTGGATTTAAAAAAGAAAAGTTGCTAGTTAATATATGACCTGAGTACTTATATTTATCAATATAGTTGTTGCAATTACATTTAATTTTTTTAAAATTTGCCAAATTATTAATAAATTGGTTATAATTGCAAACTAAATTACCTATATTTTTATTGTATCTCCAGATTGTTTTAAAATTTAAATTTTTTATAGGGAAAAGATTATTGATGATTTGGTTATTAAAAATATCATTAAATTTAATATGATTAAATAAATTGTTATTAAATTTAATGATAATATTAATGTTATTAGTATTTTGTTTAATTTTTCTGTATTTAAAGATGTCGTGTGTGATATCTATTAATCTGTTAGTCAGATTATGAATTTTAATATATTCTATGAGTTTGATAAATTTATTATTATTTAGTTTAAATAATGTTTTAATAAATTTATCGACGAAGTTGTTAGTGTACATTTGTTTTGGGTCCAGTAATTCTTCAAATTCAATGTAACCTAATTTATTTGTAGTTTTACCTCTAGTTTTATTAGGTTTAGTTTTAAATTCATTTTTATATTTGCAACTGATTTCATAAGTTGAAATTTCTTCTGTTTGTGGTTTGTATGTGTAGTTTAATTCGTCGTTAAGTCCATAAGGGAATAATGTGTTGTGTTTATAAATGTAGTTGTTTTCTAATAATAGTCGTTGTTTTTTGTTTTGACATATGTCTAGTATTTCTATCTTAAAGTTGTTAAAAGTATGTAATTGATTGTGTTCTTTCATATATATATTACCAATTGATTTTTTAGCGTGGTTTCTATGTAGGTTTATTCGTATATTCAATGGATTACAAGTTTGTCCTATATATGATAGTTGACAAATTTGGCATGTTAATTTATAAATAGTATTCACTAATTTACAACTAGTTGTTTGAAAAGTGTCATGGTTCTTAAGAGAGGGACAAGTTTGACAATTTTTTCTTAGGCAATTCTTAGCGAGTTTAAATTAACATAAAAGAGGTGCTAACACTAATATGTTTGTAGTTTTTTTTAGTTTTTTTAGTTTGTTATTCTTATGAATTTTTTAAATATATTTTACTTAATTGTTTTTGTGGTGATAAAATTTGTAATAAATTGAATAATTAATCTATAAATATATAGATATTACTGTTTGTTATCTGTTATATTTTTAAGAATAACTAATAAAAAAAACATCTTTAAACTAACAAAAACACTGAAAAAAACAAAAGTTCTGAAATTATTTTTTTTTTCTAGAATTACTTTTATAATTCAATTTTTAATAATCAAACAATGAAAGATAATTAAAATTTGTATGAAGATTTATTTATATTAGAATATCTAATATAATTTAATTTGTATATTATGTTATATATATAAAAAAAATATATCATAGAGCAAGCTCATATGAATTAATATAGTGTAGAAACTATATAACAAAATTATAACAGTGATTCTAATTTTAAAAACTTAAGGAGCAAACTGATAATAATAATAACTTATATCAGTTAGATTTGATTAGATTAGCAAGCTAAATCTAAATTAATTATAATAATAAATAGTTATTTAATTTTATAGTCCAGTTTTGTATTAAGATTATCTTCACTATTATGATCATTTAAATACAAATTATAAAATTTGTAAAATGTTATTAATTTGTAGATAGATAGAGAAAAAAAAAATCCTTTACTTCTATTACATCCTCAAGTTAATTATATATTTATAATTAATAACAATAAAAAAATTAACAAAGTAACGTCTATTACATCGGCTTTTACACGTCATTCAGACATACTCTAATCCTATATATAGAATAATCGAAGAGATAATATATATAATAGTTAGAAAAAAGAGAGAAAGACAGAACCATGCACTTTTAATCAAACTAATAATAAGGAAAAAAAAAAAAAAAAGAGTTTTATAAAGAAGGTAGATAAGATTGTTAGTATATATATATATATTTTTTTTATGATTTTATATTTTATCCTTTTTTTTTTTTTTTAAAAGATTTTTAAAGGTTTTTTTATTTTATAATATGATTATAAATAGTTGTATTTAGTAATATATCTATAGTATGAATTAACATTTGTTATAAGTTTGGATATTATGTTTTGAAACCCTAATGGTAGACCAGACATACACAAAAAACTTTAAATTGAAATAAATTGGAAAAAGAGATCTGCTGGAACGGGGATCATCAGATAAAATTCCAGCGACATTTCAACCCCTTCTTTATTATGTCATAGATCTCTTTTAAACCGTATTTTATGTGTTAATATTAAGTTGTTTCAGTGAAATATTTAAATGAACATATAACAGATACAAGTGTTAACAAATTCAAACTGTAAACCTACCTTGGCCGCTGCGTCCTCCATTGTGTATATCTATTTCTGGCTGGCACATGTCGCGGGAGGGGAATGTCCCCCCACATTTCAAATTTAGACCATTTATTCAGAATTTTTTTGAACAACAAGAAAATTAAAGAAGATAGGAAAAATAGTTAAAGGAAGAAAGCTAAGTTTTATAATCTTTACAGATAGTTATATCAAAATAACTGATTTAACACTTATTCATCTTTTAATATTCCTTTAAAAAGGCAAATTATAAGAGTTTAATAAAGCTATTAATTGTGCAAATTCATCCTTATTTAACTTCCATTTTCCTCCCCAGAAATTGGAGATTAAACAAAAATGAACTATATACTTTAACACTTTAAAAATCTTGTGAAAAAATCTTTTAATCAGTTATTTAATAAAAGTTTAATTAACTGTTAAAGATTATAAATTTGTATTAGTTAATATTAAGAGAAATTATAGAAAGTTGATTTCATAAATGGATATTTCCATTTATTTTTTTTTAAATATTTTATAATTGATATACTGTTGAAATATTTTACTTGTTTGATACTAAATTTGTTTTTAATAAATTCCATGTTTAAATTTTTAACATCTTCTATGAAATTATCTAATATATTATTTATTCTATAAAATCTTAGAAACTGACCATAATATATACCTTTACAGCAATTTAATGATATATTAGAATTCATATTACAGTATTTTATAATATTGAAATTATAATTACTCTTTTTATTATAAACTCTAACAGCACTATTTGTAAGGTCTATATTCAAGTCTAAAAAGTTAACTTTTTTGTTTCTATAAATTTTTTCATTGTTCTTAAGTTTCAAGTATTTAGGATATATTTCAGGTATTAATTTTTTAAACAGTGGATTATTAAATATTATTATGTCATCTACATATCGGAATATTTGCCGATTAATATTATTTTGTAGAAAGTATTCTCTTTCGTACCAGAACAATATTAAATTTGCTAGTAACGGACTAGAAGAAGTACCCATGGGAACGCCTTCTGATTGAATATATATTTTATTTTTAAATTCTATATAGTTAAAATTTAAAAATGTTTCCAGTAGAGTTTTTGCTGTTTTAAGATCTAATTTAAATGTTTTATATCTGTTATGAATAATTTTAATGTAGAAAGTTTTGTCATTAATTAATTCATTAAATAAATTGGTTATTTTATTATTTAGATCTCTTAAATTTATTTTAGAATATAGGTCCTCAAAGTCAAATGTGTGTACTGTTTCAATGTTTGTCCAATTGTTCATTAAATAATTAATGATTTTTTTATTTGAGTCGATAAATTTATAATTATATTTATTAGTTAATTTATTTATAATAAATTGTAGTGTTGAGGCTAATTGTATATCAATATTTTTTATGACTGAATTTATACCAGATGTGATTGTTCTGAAAGAAATAGGTTTTTTGTGTAGTTTAGGAATTATATAGAACTTTGGTATGTTTGGATTTTTGTGGTTATTATAAATTTTTAGTGAATTTTCAACATTTTTGATGTCTTTTTTGATTTTTGTGCCTGTAGTTCTAGCAAAAGTGTATTTATGATTATTATCAATTTCCTTTTTTAGTATATCGTGGTATAGATTTTTACAAATTAAAGATAAATTATTGGGACATTTATCTATAGGAGTGATAATATAGTCCTTCTGTAAATTAATTATATTTTCTTTGAAAGAAGGAATGTCTGAATTGGGTTTTGTGTATTTAAGTGTATTATTATAATAATTTATAATTTCCTTTTTAATATTATGTTTCCATTCCAGAAAAGTAAATTCTGGAATACTGTATTTTATACTAGTTTTATTTATGAAAATATCTATATCTTTTAATATAGATTTAATTGTATTATTATAATTGTGTTTAATTTGAGGTATATATTTATACCCTTTATTTAAAATTTCTTGATATTCTGGATTTAAAAAAGAAAAGTTGCTAGTTAATATATGACCTGAGTACTTATATTTATCAATATAGTTGTTGCAATTACATTTAATTTTTTTAAAATTTGCCAAATTATTAATAAATTGGTTATAATTGCAAACTAAATTACCTATATTTTTATTGTATCTCCAGATTGTTTTAAAATTTAAATTTTTTATAGGGAAAAGATTATTGATGATTTGGTTATTAAAAATATCATTAAATTTAATATGATTAAATAAATTGTTATTAAATTTAATGATAATATTAATGTTATTAGTATTTTGTTTAATTTTTCTGTATTTAAAGATGTCGTGTGTGATATCTATTAATCTGTTAGTCAGATTATGAATTTTAATATATTCTATGAGTTTGATAAATTTATTATTATTTAGTTTAAATAATGTTTTAATAAATTTATCGACGAAGTTGTTAGTGTACATTTGTTTTGGGTCCAGTAATTCTTCAAATTCAATGTAACCTAATTTATTTGTAGTTTTACCTCTAGTTTTATTAGGTTTAGTTTTAAATTCATTTTTATATTTGCAACTGATTTCATAAGTTGAAATTTCTTCTGTTTGTGGTTTGTATGTGTAGTTTAATTCGTCGTTAAGTCCATAAGGGAATAATGTGTTGTGTTTATAAATGTAGTTGTTTTCTAATAATAGTCGTTGTTTTTTGTTTTGACATATGTCTAGTATTTCTATCTTAAAGTTGTTAAAAGTATGTAATTGATTGTGTTCTTTCATATATATATTACCAATTGATTTTTTAGCGTGGTTTCTATGTAGGTTTATTCGTATATTTAATGGATTACAAGTTTGTCCTATATATGATAGTTGACAAATTTGGCATGTTAATTTATAAATAGTATTCACTAATTTACAACTAGTTGTTTGAAAAGTGTCATGGTTCTTAAGAGAGGGACAAGTTTGACAATTTTTTCTTAGGCAATTCTTAGCGAGTTTAAATTAACATAAAAGAGGTGCTAACACTAATATGTTTGTAGTTTTTTTTAGTTTTTTTAGTTTGTTATTCTTATGAATTTTTTAAATATATTTTACTTAATTGTTTTTGTGGTGATAAAATTTGTAATAAATTGAATAATTAATCTATAAATATATAGATATTACTGTTTGTTATCTGTTATATTTTTAAGAATAACTAATAAAAAAAACATCTTTAAACTAACAAAAACACTGAAAAAAACAAAAGTTCTGAAATTATTTTTTTTTTCTAGAATTACTTTTATAATTTAATTTTTAATAATCAAACAATGAAAGATAATTAAAATTTGTATGAAGATTTATTTATATTAGAATATCTAATATAATTTAATTTGTATATTATGTTATATATATAAAAAAAATATATCATAGAGCAAGCTCATATGAATTAATATAGTGTAGAAACTATATAACAAAATTATAACAGTGATTCTAATTTTAAAAACTTAAGGAGCAAACTGATAATAATAATAACTTATATCAGTTAGATTTGATTAGATTAGCAAGCTAAATCTAAATTAATTATAATAATAAATAGTTATTTAATTTTATAGTCCAGTTTTGTATTAAGATTATCTTCACTATTATGATCATTTAAATACAAATTATAAAATTTGTAAAATGTTATTAATTTGTAGATAGATAGAGAAAAAAAATCCTTTACTTCTATTACATCCTCAAGTTAATTATATATTTATAATTAATAACAATAAAAATTAACAACGTAACGTCTATTACATCGGCTTTTACACGTCATTCAGACATACTCTAATCCTATATATAGAATAATCGAAGAGATAATATATATAATAGTTAGAAAAAAGAGAGAAAGACAGAACCATGCACTTTTAATCAAACTAATAATAAGGAAAAAAAAAAAAAAAAGAGTTTTATAAAGAAGGTAGATAAGATTGTTAGTATATATATATATATTTTTTTTATGATTTTATATTTTATCCTTTTTTTTTTTTTTTAAAAAGATTTTTAAAGGTTTTTTTATTTTATAATATGATTATAAATAGTTGTATTTAGTAATATATCTATAGTATGAATTAACATTTGTTATAAGTTTGGATATTATGTTTTGAAACCCTAATGGTAGACCAGACATACACAAAAAACTTTAAATTGAAATAAATTGGAAAAAGAGATCTGCTGGAACGGGGATCATCAGATAAAATTCCAGCGACATTTCAACCCCTTCTTTATTATGTCATAGATCTCTTTTAAACCGTATTTTATGTGTTAATATTAAGTTGTTTCAGTGAAATATTTAAATGAACATATAACAGATACAAGTGTTAACAAATTCAAACTGTAAACCTACCTTGGCCGCTGCGTCCTCCATTGTGTATATCTATTTCTGGCTGGCACATGTCGCGGGAGGGGAATGTCCCCCCACATTTCAAATTTAGACCATTTATTCAGAATTTTTTTGAACAACAAGAAAATTACAGAAGATAGGAAAAATAGTTAAAGGAAGAAAGCTAAGTTTTATAATCTTTACAGATAGTTATATCAAAATAACTGATTTAACACTTATTCATCTTTTAATATTCCTTTAAAAAGGCAAATTATAAGAGTTTAATAAAGCTATTAATTGTGCAAATTCATCCTTATTTAACTTCCATTTTCCTCCCCAGAAATTGGAGATTAAACAAAAATGAACTATATACTTTAACACTTTAAAAATCTTGTGAAAAAATCTTTTAATCAGTTATTTAATAAAAGTTTAATTAACTGTTAAAGATTATAAATTTGTATTAGTTAATATTAAGAGAAATTATAGAAAGTTGATTTCATAAATGGATATTTCCATTGAGGATGTAATAGAAGTAAAGGATTTTTTTTTTTCTCTCTCTATCTACAAATTAATAACATTTTACAAATTTTATAATTTGTATTTAAATGATCATAATAGTGAAGATAATCTTAATACAAAACTGGACTATAAAATTAAATAACTATTTATTATTATAATTAATTTAGATTTAGCTTGCTAATCTAATCAAATCTAACTGATATAAGTTATTATTATTATCAGTTTGCTCCTTAAGTTTTTAAAATTAGAATCACTGTTATAATTTTGTTATATAGTTTCTACACTATATTAATTCATATGAGCTTGCTCTATGATATATTTTTTTTATATATATAACATAATATACAAATTAAATTATATTAGATATTCTAATATAAATAAATCTTCATACAAATTTTAATTATCTTTCATTGTTTGATTATTAAAAATTAAATTATAAAAGTAATTCTAGAAAAAAAAAATAATTTCAGAACTTTTGTTTTTTTCAGTGTTTTTGTTAGTTTAAAGATGTTTTTTTTATTAGTTATTCTTAAAAATATAACAGATAACAAACAGTAATATCTATATATTTATAGATTAATTATTCAATTTATTACAAATTTTATCACCACAAAAACAATTAAATAAAATATATTTAAAAAATTCATAAGAATAACAAACTAAAAAAACTAAAAAAAACTACAAACATATTAGTGTTAGCACCTCTTTTATGTTAATTTAAACTCGCTAAGAATTGCCTAAGAAAAAATTGTCAAACTTGTCCCTCTCTTAAGAACCATGACACTTTTCAAACAACTAGTTGTAAATTAGTGAATACTATTTATAAATTAACATGCCAAATTTGTCAACTATCATATATAGGACAAACTTGTAATCCATTAAATATACGAATAAACCTACATAGAAACCACGCTAAAAAATCAATTGGTAATATATATATGAAAGAACACAATCAATTACATACTTTTAACAACTTTAAGATAGAAATACTAGACATATGTCAAAACAAAAAACAACGACTATTATTAGAAAACAACTACATTTATAAACACAACACATTATTCCCTTATGGACTTAACGACGAATTAAACTACACATACAAACCACAAACAGAAGAAATTTCAACTTATGAAATCAGTTGCAAATATAAAAATGAATTTAAAACTAAACCTAATAAAACTAGAGGTAAAACTACAAATAAATTAGGTTACATTGAATTTGAAGAATTACTGGACCCAAAACAAATGTACACTAACAACTTCGTCGATAAATTTATTAAAACATTATTTAAACTAAATAATAATAAATTTATCAAACTCATAGAATATATTAAAATTCATAATCTGACTAACAGATTAATAGATATCACACACGACATCTTTAAATACAGAAAAATTAAACAAAATACTAATAACATTAATATTATCATTAAATTTAATAACAATTTATTTAATCATATTAAATTTAATGATATTTTTAATAACCAAATCATCAATAATCTTTTCCCTATAAAAAATTTAAATTTTAAAACAATCTGGAGATACAATAAAAATATAGGTAATTTAGTTTGCAATTATAACCAATTTATTAATAATTTGGCAAATTTTAAAAAAATTAAATGTAATTGCAACAACTATATTGATAAATATAAGTACTCAGGTCATATATTAACTAGCAACTTTTCTTTTTTAAATCCAGAATATCAAGAAATTTTAAATAAAGGGTATAAATATATACCTCAAATTAAACACAATTATAATAATACAATTAAATCTATATTAAAAGATATAGATATTTTCATAAATAAAACTAGTATAAAATACAGTATTCCAGAATTTACTTTTCTGGAATGGAAACATAATATTAAAAAGGAAATTATAAATTATTATAATAATACACTTAAATACACAAAACCCAATTCAGACATTCCTTCTTTCAAAGAAAATATAATTAATTTACAGAAGGACTATATTATCACTCCTATAGATAAATGTCCCAATAATTTATCTTTAATTTGTAAAAATCTATACCACGATATACTAAAAAAGGAAATTGATAATAATCATAAATACACTTTTGCTAGAACTACAGGCACAAAAATCAAAAAAGACATCAAAAATGTTGAAAATTCACTAAAAATTTATAATAACCACAAAAATCCAAACATACCAAAGTTCTATATAATTCCTAAACTACACAAAAAACCTATTTCTTTCAGAACAATCACATCTGGTATAAATTCAGTCATAAAAAATATTGATATACAATTAGCCTCAACACTACAATTTATTATAAATAAATTAACTAATAAATATAATTATAAATTTATCGACTCAAATAAAAAAATCATTAATTATTTAATGAACAATTGGACAAACATTGAAACAGTACACACATTTGACTTTGAGGACCTATATTCTAAAATAAATTTAAGAGATCTAAATAATAAAATAACCAATTTATTTAATGAATTAATTAATAACAAAACTTTCTACATTAAAATTATTCATAACAGATATAAAACATTTAAATTAGATCTTAAAACAGCAAAAACTCTACTGGAAACATTTTTAAATTTTAACTATATAGAATTTAAAAATAAAATATATATTCAATCAGAAGGCGTTCCCATGGGTACTTCTTCTAGTCCGTTACTAGCAAATTTAATATTGTTCTGGTACGAAAGAGAATACTTTCTACAAAATAATATTAATTGGCAAATATTCCGATATGTAGATGACATAATAATATTTAATAATCCACTGTTTAAAAAATTAATACCTGAAATATATCCTAAATACTTGAAACTTAAGAACAATGAAAAAATTTATAGAAACAAAAAAGTTAACTTTTTAGACTTGAATATAGACCTTACAAATAGTGCTGTTAGAGTTTATAATAAAAAGAGTAATTATAATTTCAATATTATAAAATACTGTAATATGAATTCTAATATATCATTAAATTGCTGTAAAGGTATATATTATGGTCAGTTTCTAAGATTTTATAGAATAAATAATATATTAGATAATTTCATAGAAGATGTTAAAAATTTAAACATGGAATTTATTAAAAACAAATTTAGTATCAAACAAGTAAAATATTTCAACAGTATATCAATTATAAAATATTAAAAAAAAAATAAATGGAAATATCCATTTATGAAATCAACTTTCTATAATTTCTCTTAATATTAACTAATACAAATTTATAATCTTTAACAGTTAATTAAACTTTTATTAAATAACTGATTAAAAGATTTTTTCACAAGATTTTTAAAGTGTTAAAGTATATAGTTCATTTTTGTTTAATCTCCAATTTCTGGGGAGGAAAATGGAAGTTAAATAAGGATGAATTTGCACAATTAATAGCTTTATTAAACTCTTATAATTTGCCTTTTTAAAGGAATATTAAAAGATGAATAAGTGTTAAATCAGTTATTTTGATATAACTATCTGTAAAGATTATAAAACTTAGCTTTCTTCCTTTAACTATTTTTCCTATCTTCTTTAATTTTCTTGTTGTTCAAAAAAATTCTGAATAAATGGTCTAAATTTGAAATGTGGGGGGACATTCCCCTCCCGCGACATGTGCCAGCCAGAAATAGATATACACAATGGAGGACGCAGCGGCCAAGGTAGGTTTACAGTTTGAATTTGTTAACACTTGTATCTGTTATATGTTCATTTAAATATTTCACTGAAACAACTTAATATTAACACATAAAATACGGTTTAAAAGAGATCTATGACATAATAAAGAAGGGGTTGAAATGTCGCTGGAATTTTATCTGATGATCCCCGTTCCAGCAGATCTCTTTTTCCAATTTATTTCAATTTAAAGTTTTTTGTGTATGTCTGGTCTACCATTAGGGTTTCAAAACATAATATCCAAACTTATAACAAATGTTAATTCATACTATAGATATATTACTAAATACAACTATTTATAATCATATTATAAAATAAAAAAACCTTTAAAAATCTTTAAAAAAAAAAAAAAAGGATAAAATATAAAATCATAAAAAAAATATATATATATATACTAACAATCTTATCTACCTTCTTTATAAAACTCTTTTTTTTTTTTTTTCCTTATTATTAGTTTGATTAAAAGTGCATGGTTCTGTCTTTCTCTCTTTTTTCTAACTATTATATATATTATCTCTTCGATTATTCTATATATAGGATTAGAGTATGTCTGAATGACGTGTAAAAGCCGATGTAATAGACGTTACTTTGTTAATTTTTTTATTGTTATTAATTATAAATAAATAATTAACTTGAGGATGTAATAGAAGTAAAGGATTTTTTTTTTCTCTCTCTATCTACAAATTAATAACATTTTACAAATTTTATAATTTGTATTTAAATGATCATAATAGTGAAGATAATCTTAATACAAAACTGGACTATAAAATTAAGTAACTATTTATTATTATAATTAATTTAGATTTAGCTTGCTAATCTAATCAAATCTAACTGATATAAGTTATTATTATTATCAGTTTGCTCCTTAAGTTTTTAAAATTAGAATCACTGTTATAATTTTGTTATATAGTTTCTACACTATATATATATATATATATATATATATATTAGATAATAAAAAGACATATATTGGATTTAATAAAAGATTTATTTTGCCAATATTTCAGTCGGCTGAACGCCAAACCTTTATCAAGGCATTACATTTATATATATATATATTTATTTATATATATGTTATATTAAATTATTATTTGAAATGTTATATATAAAAGTATTATTTTATTTAAAAAATTATTATTTCATAGATATAAATATTCTGTTAAATCGACCGCCAGAGGTCACGCTTTGCATATAAAACTAATTGTTGTTTTACCTCGTTGGCCGGCTACAATCTTTGTACATTATGTAAATAATCTTTTGTTTTCCTTATTCTTCTCGCCTTAAGCCAGGCATTACTTTTATCAAATTATTTTTCAATATGTTCCGAATTCCCTATTGATTATCATATGACCACTATGCCTTATAGCTTCACACGCATTTCCATCTTGCGTTTAAATTCCCCAATTATCTATATCTTGCTTGTTTAGAAAATTATTTCTTTTTGTAAAAATTTGCATTTATTAAGATTAAGTTTTATATTTTCCTGTTCAAAAATATCCAATATTTCATCCAAATGCCTAATGTGTTCTTCATAAGTTTTAGAACATATAACAATATCATCAAAATAATTTAAGGCATATTGTATATTTTGTTTTGCAAAAATTGATTTTATAATTCTCTCAAACTGTGAAGGTGCATTCCTTAAACCATATGGAAGTCTATTCCATTCATAACATCCTGATTGTGTATCAAATTATGTTTTATATATTCCTTTAGCACAACAAAAACACAGGTATATTTCCTGTTTTTCTTGATTGGTAGAGTATTTTAATTGAGTGGTTATTTTAATCCAATCTCTGAGGTTTCCTTAACTCTTGCTGCAATTAAATATTTCTTTAGGTAATTTGGCATCCCATCTGTAAGAGCTTCTAATAATAGGGGTGTATCTAAATTAAGTTTTTTTGCTAATGAAGATTTTTCTTTAAAATAAATATCAAGATCATCTTTATCATTATATTTTAAATTTAAGAATTTACTAAATAGATTAGAATCTTTAACTGTAAAATATGAAAGTAATTTTTGTTCTAGTTCCCCCCAATTATCTATATCTTGCAATTGTTCTATATAAAAATTAAAAGCTTCTCCATCAAGATAATTTGAAATATTCTTTAGCTTATAGTCTTCATCAAAATGGTTTTGTTGGCATTTTTTGTTAAAGAACTTTATCCATGAAGTTATATCAAAACTTTGTCCATCATATTTTGGTAAATCAAAATTATTTGTAGAAGATTGTTGCTCAGTTGGCTTTTCTATTTTCGGAGGCATTTTTGAAAATCAATTATTACTAGGTAAATCCTGTCGACTAACTGTTACAAACTATGTAAATTTAAAATGATTTTTGAAAGTTAAAAGTGCAGTCATTAAGAATATAATTAAAAAAAAAGAAAATTAATCTCAAGAAGTTTATTTTGTGAACTCTTGAGCAAAAGAATACATTAAATTTAGAGTAAATATAGAATTTAGCAATTAATCCTATATTACAATTTACATATTTATAAAAGTTATATCTAACTTAACCTAACCTACTCTAAAAAAAGAAAACAATTCATTTATATATTTAAAGTGGCGCCATCTGGTGGCCAAAGAATAACAGAGTTATTTTAGAAAGATGATTAAAATAAAATAATATTTACAAAGATTTATATTTATGACATTTCTATATATTTTTAAAAATTATATAACTATTCCAATTTCTATATATTTTTAATATCAACACCTGACCCACTTATCTTTTATTTTTTTCTATTGTTTTTTCATATATATATATATATATATACATTTATATATTACTCTTTGAAGTTGATTGGTAATTGTTGAGGTGTTGGCGCAGTCGTTGATGCTGAGTGGACAGGTGTTCACAACAGGGGAAAGTAGTCGAGAGTACACAATTGAAGGTTGAAATAAAGGCAATTAATCGGAGGAGAGAAGGGTTTGAGAGGTTGAGCGGGTTGACTATTGACTATTCAATTACATGATGGAATATTGACTTATCTGATAGTTGAGGCGATGAGAATGACTCCAGAGTGCCAGATGCTAACTCGGTGGTTCTAGCTCCTAACTCTAGGTGCTACCTCGGTGGGATCCAGCTCCTAACTGTAGGTGCTAACTCGGTGGGATCCAAGTTCCTACTGTCAATTTTGTGTTCTCGATTTAAGAAGAAAGCTCGTCTTCCTTCTCATTGGTTGACCTGCGTGACGTGGAAGTTCGCTATAGGCTCGAAGCTAAATGAGCTGCTCTGTGATTGGCCCTTTCTAACTCTTTGTCTTTGGACTTGTTTTAACTTGACCAGGAAGTGCCAGGTTCTTGAACTCGAATTTTACGAGTTCCGGGATAATAAAACCCAGTTAATGATCGTTCTATCTCTAGGCCTTCTCTCTCCAATTTTGTTAAGCCTTGTTCTTTATTAAATCTTTGAAACATACATTTCATACAGATTGGGTCGGGTTTGCATCTAGCTATATACAAATTATGACAGATGCGCCCCCTACATGTGAAGAATTTACGAAGGGGTTTTAGCCTGAGTAAGTTCTGTAAAGGAAAAGAAAATAATTTTGTGTGAAAATTAATTGATTATAGAGAGGTTATATACAAGCATTGGTAAGTATATAAGAGATAAAATAAAGGATGGTATTAATGCTATATAGTTTGCTTATAATTAATAGAAATCAAAAATTGTAATGGTGAAACATAAACTGAATACTATGGTACATAGTGAGAAAAGGGAAAAATTGCCTAATTACTATTTTGCTCGAGATTGGGAAAGAAATCGAGGAAATTTCATGAGGTCTTTTGAGAAATCAAAAATAAAATAAAATAAAGTTGAATGAAATCAAAGTGAAGGCGTGGTTGCAAAAAAAAAAGAAAAATGCCTTGTTGCGTTGGTGAAAAAAGAACTGAATTGCCTAATTACCATTTTGCTCGAGATTGGGAAAGAAATCGAGGAAATTTCATGAGGTCTTTTGAGAAATCAAAAATAAAATAAAGTTGAATGAAATCAAAGTGAAGGCTTGGTTAAAAAAAAAGAAAAATGCCTTGTTGTGTGGTGAGGAAAAAAGAAAAATTGCTTTGTTGCCTTGGTGAAAAATAAATGAATTGCCTAATTACTTTTCTGCTCGAGTTTGGGAAGGAAAACGAGGGAATTTCATGAGGTCTTTTGAGAAATCAAAAATAGAAAATAAAAATAAAAATAAAAGTTGAATGCTTGGTTGCATGAAAAAAGAAAAATGGAAAAGGTTTTTGTAAATTAAAGGATAATCTAATGTCTAAAGTTAACCGAAAACCAATGAGTTTTCGTTGATAAATGGAAATATGACAAAATAAAAGAGGTGGTAAATAAAATGGTAAATAATTGCTAAAATAAGTGATAAAAAGTTGAATTAAAATTGATAAATTGGATTAAGTGTTTTGATTTTAATATTAGAAAATAATGTAAATGAGTGATATATAACAAAGAAAATGTATAGTGAGGTTCGCAACCCGTTTTTGTATCTACATGCCATAATCTAGTTTTCGCAATCGATTAATTATGCCCTATAGATTTTTTGTCTCTTCTGTTGCGACACTTGGGTAGAAACGTGACCTGTCCCAAGTGCGAATTTAATATTATGTATACAGGAGACACATGGAAATCTAAATAACCTTTTCGTGTGCCTTTTGTCTTTGTGTCATATTGTATTTTGAGATCTCAAAGCCGAATGTTGGGTGTTAATATGTCTCGAGCCTTAATGCGTTCTAGGGGTTTTTATGCGATCCCCTAGGGCACTTAAGATGTGCTCTCCCAATATCCACTTTATTATATTGGGTGTCGGTACTTAAATCAAAACCTTGAATACAGGATTCGAAGGGAATCCTCGATCCTTCTAAAAGGTCGTTTAATCCTTTTGGGAGAAAACGTAAGCTCGAAAAGCTAAATTCCTAACAATTTAAGTGGCAAATGTGCGTGCTTTTGTTCGTAATTGACTTTGAGATCTACGTGTTTTCAACTAGCGTCTGTGTGTGACGTGGGTGACGTAATTTTGGAAGTCTGTAAGGAATAATAGAAATTAATAATAATTAATAAGAATAGACATGTGAATTCATTATGAGTGTTTGTTTGTGTCACGTGTTAGTTTTCTTGTGCTAATATGATTGAACTATGTTTTTTGTAAAAGTCGATGTGTAGCTTGAATGGGGAATGAAAACTGGACGACATGGAGAGAAGTTCCCAGCTCGACCTCAATTTAGATGAGGGGCCCTACTGTAATAAAAACCCGGAAGAAGGGGCGGCGTGGAGGAACAAACACGATCTAATTAAACTTACCCACCCTCTGTTTGCACGTGGCTGCTGGCCGGGATCTTTATCGCTGCGGCTCAAATGATTCTCACTTCCGCTGTCTCCTAATTGCTTTTGTGCATGCCTAATTGTTTTTTTTTCTAATTGAATTTTTTTCTAACAGTTTGTACGTTGCCTACATGTGACTTGGAGGTTTTCCTCTGAGTTTATCTAGATTTTCGGCGAGGATGTCCCCTAGAATTTTTAGGAGTTTTACAAGTGCTTGGCCTATATGAAAAGTTGAATTTAAGATGGAGTTTCCTATAGGAAAAACTGCCTCTTGCAGCTGGAAAATTCTATGAGAAGATAGGGTATATATTAGCATGTAACTAATGGACCAGAATGGGACGGATCCATAGGGTAGAGATAGTAGGCAAATAACAAAAATCAGATGAAAGATGGGGTATCGACGCATTTTCTCCCATATTGGTGTTAGGAACGGTAGCTCTGGGATATCTGTCTGAACTTTATTTATTGTTGGTCGTTCAATGTCGCATTGCTTGTTATCGTTGGGGAGTGGCGTGGATCGTTTTTTGGACAAAATGGTAGGATCTGAAAGATTGTCAGGTTCGCAGTTCTTATTATCGGGGGAGAATGGCGTAAATCGTTCTTTTGAAAAAATGGTGGGCATTGGTTCTGTTAAAGCAGTGTCGGTCGTAGTTGGTTTAAGTGGAGGTGTGTAATCGTTTCTGTGTCGTAGGTGGTGTAATTTCGGCATTGTTTGTATTGTGTGTGTGATAGTTTTTGTGTACGAATTTTGTTTTGTTTTGTGGGTTGTGTCGGTGTTTTTATGTGGAGGTTGGTTGGATTCATCGATACTCCTAGCGAATCGGCAGGTGGGACAGGTTTTTACCTGTTTTGCAATGTCTTGTGTCATGTTCTGCCAATAATATTGTGAAGAGATGAGCCTCGGTATCTTTGAGATGTTTGGATGGTGGTGTCGGGTGTGGACGGACTTAAGAAGTCTGGCTGTGAATGCATTTGGAACTATAGTTTTAAGTACACCTTTTCGGGAGACGGTACGCAGTCCATTGTGATCCATAGTCACGCAAGATTTTCCCTGTGGGGAAGACTGACAGCTCTTTATGAGTGACGCATCTAAAAAGCCACAAAATGGGATATGAGTTACAACACCCGTTTCATATTGTTGTACTCCATTTATGCTACGGACCTCATATTCGTATCTTGACAGCCTTAATCTCCACCGAAACAATCTGCCTGACGGGGCTTTGATCCCTTTCAACGACTGCAATGCGGGATGGTCAGAAAGTATTGTAAACTTTCTGCCCATTAGACAGGCGCGGAAATTATCTACACTTTCCACAATGGCTAGGCATTGTAGTTCCAAGTTTGAATAACTTCGCTCGTGAGTACGCAGAGAGCGGCTGAAATGCTGGACTGTGTATGTCTTCCCATCAGGGTAGACCTGTTTAAGAACGCCTGCAATGCCGAGTGTTGAGGTGTTACAGTACACCTGGCATGGCAGACCTTCCTGGTAAAGGTGTAATGTGGGGTGTGGGGTAAGGCTTTCTTTCAGGCTAGTAAACGCTTTCTGGCATTCGTCATCCCAGACCCACATGACATCCCTTTTTAGAAGGTTGACAAGTGGTGTCCGCAAGCGGGCGTGGTCTGGAATGAACTTTTTATAAGCGTTCACAGCGCTTAGGAAAGATCGCAATGTTTTTCGACTGTGTGGCTGTTTGGTGGCGTGAATTGTTTCTAGGTTTTGTGTAGACGGGATGATTGTGTTATTAATGTTTGTGCATGCGTTTGCTGGTTGTTGTCGTCTTTTGGTGTGAGTGTTGTGCTTGTTGCGCTGGTTGTGTATGTTACCGTTGTGTGATGACGTATGGATGCGTGTGTTGTTAGTGTGAAAACCGTCCTGTTGGATGGATGTTGTCTGTGTATTGTTGTTAGTGTCATGGTTGTTGCGGTGTACACGTGCGTGATTGTCTTGTGACGAAGTGTGGTCACTTATGAGCTTTGTGTGGTAGTTGTGCGAGCTGTGCTGCTGAATGGACATGTTTTGGGCATTGTGGTTGTAAGTTGAAGCCGTTGTGGATTTGTGGGTTGAGGGCATATAGTAATGGCAATTGGCTTTAGTAAAAAGGTTATGTGGTGTGTGGTTAGATTTGTGGCAGGTAGATAATTGTTGCTTGTTCAATGGATGCATGCAAGGGTAGCCATGTGTGAAAGATTTGGGTGTGTTGCAAGTCCTTTGGGACATGTTTTGGCATAGCCCGTACGTGCATTCATTTGGCACATGGTTAAAGTGGTAGATAGGGTTAGACAATGGGACGCCAAGTTGGAAAATAGTGCCGTTATTATAATCTAATTGTAATTTAAAATGGTAAAGAGTTTTTAAGGCAAGAATTCCAAATGGCAGCGATGCATCTACCACGTGGAAGTTCTTCTTTCGGGATATGTTACCTATTGTCAGAGGAAGAGTTAAGTTACCTATTATTTTCGTAAAACCATTTAGGGTTGGCAGATCAGGGGAATGCTTTTTAAGACTTAAATAGGGAAGGTGAATTTTTAACCTATTGTATAAATGATATGGCACTACGTTCGAACCTGCGTCTGGGTCAATTAGAAAGGTGCATGGTAGGTCCTGGGTCAGAAACAGTTCCAATGTCAATTTTTTGACGTCATAGGGTGGGGAGCCTACCTCAGTCTCGGACTCTGTCTCGAAAAGTCCGCCCAGCTGGTGTGTCTCTGGCTTGGGTTGGCTGCTTGGGATGTCTGACTTGCTGGATCGGGACCGTTTGCACTGTCCGCGAAATCGGATGGTGAATTCTGGCCGTTTGCACTGCCCTTGGTCGCGTGGATTGCTTTCGGGCCATTTGCACTGCCCTTGGTCGAATGGATTGATTTCGGGTACTGGCGTATGGATACGGCATGGCGGGTGGTGACTCCTCGGTGGGCGGCGTCAGGTCGTTGTGACACGTGCCGGCGGTAAGCCCGTCCATCTCTCTGCCTGCGGCGGGGGCGTGGACGTCATCTCTCCCGCGGGTGGAGCTCCGATCCCCGTCTCGTCGGGTAGACCTCACTCCTTGGAGGGCAACTGTCAACTGCCAGATTATGGCCGCCAGAGTGCGTCTTGTCGCTTCTCTCTCCGCCAGCTTCCTGCCCTTGCCGTTTGTCGCTTGCTCTCGCCTTTTTTCCGTCATAATCCTGTCGACTTATGTAATATATACGGTGAATATTACTCTTTGAAGTTGATTGGTAATTGTTGAGGTGTTGGCGCAGTCGTTGATGCTGAGTGGACAGGTGTTCACAACAGGGGAAAGTAGTCGAGAGTACACAATTGAAGGTTGAAATAAAAGCAATTAATCGGAGGAGAGAAGGGTTTGAGAGGTTGAGCGGGTTGACTATTGACTATTCAATCACATGATGGAATATTGACTTATCTGATAGGTTGAGGCGATGAGAATGACTCCAGAGTGCCAGATGCTAACTCGATGGTGCCTAAGAGATAACTAGGTGCTAACTCGGTGGTGTCTAGCTCCTAACTCTAGGTGCTACCTCGGGGGGATCCAGCTCCTAACTGTAGGTGCTAACTCGGTGGGATCCAAGTTCCTACTGTCAATTTTGTGTTCTCGATTTAAGAAGAAAGCTCGTCTTCCTTCTCATTGGTTGACCTGCGTGACGTGGAAGTTCGCTATAGGCTCGAAGCAAAGTGAGCTGCTCTGTGATTGGCCCTTTCTAACTCTTTGTCTTTGGACTTGTTTTAACTGGACCAGGAAGTGCCAGGTTCTTGATCTCGAATTTTACGAGTTCCGGGATAATAAAACCCTGTTAATGATCGTTCTATCTCTAGGCCTTCTCTCTCCAATTTTGTTAAGCCTTGTTCTTTATTAAATCTTTGAAACATACATTTCATACAGATTGGGTCGGGTTTGCATCTAGCTATGTACAAATTATGACATATATATATATATACACTGCGTGACATTGAAAATGGAACACCAAGAAATAGTGGCCAGAAAATTATGCAAATTTCAGGGTAGACGCGCCTAACCGAGTTATGCAAATGATGTAAAATGCGCAGCTCTCGTGCGCACATGGAGTAAGATATAAGGGAAGGAACTTGCAGAAAGGAAAGTATTCGTGTCGTTATTTCTTCAAGGAAAATCATTGTAGAAATTTTGTCATCGTGAACGGAGGCAGTTCAAGCAGACAGAAGCTTTTACGAGGAGCATGGTGATCGGACTGAAAAGGGCAGGTTGGTCCATACGTCAAATCGCAGCTGATACACACCTTGGTGCGTCCACGGTGCACCGACTGTGGAGAAGATGGTTGGAACAAGGAAATGTGGCAATTTATAGGAATGTCGGTGAAACCAGAGTGACGTCAGCACGTGTGGATCGGCGTATCCTTCGACAAGCAGTGGCGGCCCCACAAGCCACTTGTACCGCCATCCTGCAACATGTGCAAGACACCCTAGATCATTCCATCTCGACCAGAACCATTTCCCGTCGATTGGTTGCTAATGGCTTGCACTCGTGCCGTCCGCTAAGAAGACTGCCATTGACCCCACTGAATAGGCTCCAACGTTTGGAATGGTGCCGGGCTAGATCGATGTGGATGACGGAATGGCACAGGGTCGTGTTCTCAGATGAGTCGCGTTTCTGCTTGTCCAGTGATAGTCGCCGTGTACGCGTGTGGCGTCGACGTGGAGAAAGGTCCAATCCGGCAGCAATTGTGGAACGCCCCACCGTGTGACAACGTGGAATCATGGTTTGGGGCGCAATCGCGTATGATTCCAGGTCACCTTTACTTCGTATTCAGGGCACTATGACGGCCCAATGATACGTTGATAATGTGCTGCGACCGGTGACACTCCCCTTCCTTCAGGGGGTACCCAATGCCCTTTATCAGCAGGATAACGCCCGACCGCACACTGCTCGCATTAGCCAACAAGCTCTGCAAGATGTACAGATGCTTCCCTGGCCACCGTACTCTCCTGATCTCTCACCAATCGAGCACGTCTGGGACATCATTGGACGCCGTTTGCATGCCTTGCCACAGCCGCGTTCAGAAGACGAACTGTGGCAAATGGTTGAGAGGGAATGGAGAGCCATCCCTCAGGACGCCATCCGTACCTTGATTGACTCTCTACCTAGACGTGTTGCTGCGTGCATCGCCGTCCGCGGTGGTCCTACTTGCTACTAAGCCGACGCCGTTCTCGCTCTGTATTATGACTATTATTTTGAAATAAAGATCACTTATTGTTCTTCCTTGTCTCTCTCTGTCTGCCGAGTTTCATCACTTTCTGGCCACTATTTCTTGGTGTTCCATTTTCAATGTCACGCAGTGTATATATATGTAGTATATTTTGACATAGGTAGATCACAACCTTCTTCTAATATTTATTATAACCCTATATCTATATAAAACATGTATCAAACTTGTAACAATAGAAGTGACAAATAAAACAAAAGGAGTAGAGGTAGTCCAGACGACAAAGGCCAGACGTGATAAACAACCCAGACTAACAGGTGTTTATGCTAATGAGTTCATTCCCCCGTTAGCAGGTGGCCGAACAGGTGGCCAGACATAATTAATAACCCAGCGCTTGACAGGTGGCGTGATTACGGGAACCAATCAGAACTCGCCGCCATCTGCGAGCGTCCAATATATAAGGTCCCCCAAGATGGGACAAAGTTGGTTAGTTGTTTTCAGAGCGACGCCGTCATACGGTCGGGTCTCTCACCCCTATCCGCGATGTAGGCATCCGCAGCGCCCGTGGTTCGACTTGACTTCGTCCGTGGTCTACCTCTACCTTCTTGAAGTTACCATCTAGACCTGCCTCTGTCTCTTGCTGTCCCAGTGCGGGAATCCCATCACGCACCCACTACCACGACTGCCCAGTACATTCCACATCGGGATTACTACATATATATATCCTTATGTCTATAAAAATGAAATCCAAAATCGATGTTTGTTATCGCGTTGCGCAAAATCTACAGAATCAATCATTATGAAATTCCGCATGTAGGTAGCTGAAGATTTCGTTTAACATATAGGCTATTCAAAAAACTAAAAAAGTTAATGTGCTTTTTTAAAATAATAAAAAAACAAAAAGCGTTAGTTCCAGCCTTTCACCGCTTGGGCGCAGCACTGGTCGCGACGATAAATGAATTTGATTGGTTAATAATTAACACGTGGTTTGTTTACGCGATGAATGTTAGTTTGTTCACAGGATGAATGTTTTTGAAAGGAAAGATTATCCAATCGCCGTGAAACTTTAGGAAGTTATATTTACTATACTACTGGGAAGATTTCTGTTTTGAATTCGGTTTGAAATAAATATTATTTGCAATTTTATTTGCCAATTTTCTACTTTCACTCGCAAGCAGCGCCCTCGCGGTATCTGGTGAAATTATTCTTATAAATTGTAACAATGCTTAAAATGTGTTCCAAGTATAATAAATTCAATTTGAGAATTTATTAATATAATATTCCAATGATGTAAAAAAACTTGGCATTTTAATATTAATATATATCTAAAGAAAATATTGTAACGTTTTTGTGTTAAATGTTAAAATGTAATGTTCAAATATATTTTAACATTGTTAATTTAATTTGCTGTTGTTTTATAATAATGGTGATGCAAATTTAATTCTTGTTGTTGTTTATTATCGTTTGTTCATATATAAAAATAACATTGTATGTGATGATGATAACAAAAATGAATTTTTTAAATTAATATACATAATTCATTGAGAAAAAAGAAATAATTAATTATCAAATTCACAAAAGTGACAATATCTTATTTAAAATATAATAAATGTTTTCAAAAAATTATGTGTTACAAAAATATATTTAAACGCATATAACAATATATTTATATAGGTTTATAAATCAATATATAGGTGGATTGGATGTTTTCAAGAATCTTTTCAACAAATGTTCGTTAGGCAAACTTTTACTCTGGAAAAACCGGGCGAAGCCGGGTACATTCACTGAATACAGTTATTTACAAATCTTCGTTTGTGGCAAGATACTATTCCTTCAACTTCGAATTACAGAGTGGACCGATTAATACTGATTTTTTCAACTTATCGAGTATTTTTCAAGGGAGCGGGAAAATATTAACGAGAGTATAGACAAGTTTAGATTCAGTAGGGATTGGTTGTTTGTTAGAATCGTTTTAACAAATGTTTGTTAGGCAAACCTTTACTCTGGTAAAATCGGGCGAAGCCGGGAATATATATATATGTTTGTCGGCTATGCACGCCCTCAATATGTAACTAATCTCTCTGAAATTTGAACAGGACAGAGAGTTAAATCTGGAAGATTTTTTGTCTCACTTTAACCAAGAAAAATTATAATTAACCAAGTACTGAGCAGAAATATTTTTTTTGTGAGAAATAATAATGACAATATTGCCGTATCTTGCCTGAATGACATAAACAAAATTCTTTAGGGGAATATTCACTAAAGCACTCCACGGGCGGAGCCAGATAATAATTTTTAGTAGGCAGGAACAAAATTCTACCAGCGAAACATTCACTCTAGCAGAAGACACACGAAGCCAGGTCATCTCTATATATAAAATATTGTTTCTCGGCCTTTTGGTTAAGATCATGTAGAATATCCCTAGATATTTTTATTTATATATATCTTTTTAAAAATCTATTCAGTAGAGAGAGTGGTTATGTTTGTTCGAAAAATATATTTTATATCCTTCCTTCCTTTCCTTATCCTTTCCTTTATATATATAAAAATGAAATCCAAAATCAATGTTTGTTATCGCGTTGCGCAAAATCTACATAATCAATCATTATGAAATTTTGCATGTAGGTAGCTGAAGATTTCGTTTAACACATGGGCTATTCAAAAAACTAAAAAAGTTGATGTGCTTTTTTTAAATGTAAAACCAAAAAGCGTTAGTTCCAGCCTTTTACCGCTTGGCGCCGCACTGGTCGCGACGATGAATGAGTTTGATTGGTTAATAATTTTACAAGTATTTTTGTTTACACGATGAATGATAGTTTGTTTACACGATGAATGATAGTTTGTTTACACGATGAATGTTTGTAAAAGGTAAGATTATCCAATCGCTGTGAAACTTTAGGAAGTTATACCAGGTCTATTAGTATGAAACGCGAAAATGGGCGCCAGAGGCCGCTGTGCAACTTTATTTGAGCCGACAGTGGCGCTGTTGTAGGCGTTTTGTTCTTTGACTCACGTGGCATCAGCATGCGTGCAGTTTTAGAAAAATTCAAATCGTCAAAATTTTCTGGAGCCCGTGGAAAATGGTGATTTCCGAGCCAAAAAGTGCCCATTTGCGGGAAGTTTTGTTGTTCGCCTTCAACTGGAAGAAAAGGGCCACTGAAGCCCACCGAATGCTCGAGGAAGTTTACAGCGACCACGCTCTGAGCAAATCGCAGTGTTACAGGTGGTTTAAAAAATTCCAAAGTGGCGATTTTGAACTTGATAATGAACCACATGGAAAACCGCCCCAAAAGTTCGAGAACGCTGAACTGCAAGCTTTGTTGGATGAGGACAGTACCCAAATGCAGGAGAAACTCGCAAAACAGCTCCAGGTGTCTCAAGGTGCTGTTTCTCTACGTTTAAACAGCCTCGGAATGACCCAAAAGCTTTCCAGATGGGTCCCCCACGAGTTGAGCGAAAGGCAGCAATAACGGCGTCTGGTAACCTGCGAAGGGCTGCTCGCCAGGCATGAAAAGAAGCCATTTTTGCACCGAATCGTAACTTCTGATGAGAAATGGATCCAATTCAGCAATCCTAGGCGCCAAAAGTCGTGGGGCCTGCCCGGCCAATTTCCAAAACAGACGCCTAGGCCCAATCGCTTCGGAAAAAAGGCAATGCTTTGCATATGGTGGGACCAGACCAGCGTAGTATATTTCGAGCTCCTGAAACCTGGCAGAATGGTCAATACTAGTCGCTACGAACAACAAATGCACAGTTTGAGAGGCGTTGAATGAAAAAAGACCGGAATGGCGTGAAAAGCACAACAACCTGATACTGCAGCATGACAACGCTCCAGCCCACAACGCTACGGTGGTCAAAAGCACCATAAAAGACTTGGGCTGGGAACTCTTACCTCACCCGCCGTACTCACCAGACTTAGCGCCGTCGAACTACCACCTTTTCACATCTTTAGGACACGCCCTAAAAAACCAGGAATTTTCGAACTCAGACATACTCCGGAAATGACTTGTTGACTGGTTCGACTCAAAAGGTATAGAAATTGTCAGACAAGGAATTCGAAAATTGCCTGAAAAGTGGTTCGAGTGTATAGCTAATCAGGGCAGTTACTTTGAATAAAAAATATTTTGTTGTATGGAATTGGTGAACTTTTGAATTCACTGAAAATTTTCGCGTTTCATACTAATAGACCTGGTATAAATTTACTATACTACTGGGAAGGTTTCTGGTTTGAATTTGATTTGAAATAAATATTCGTTGCAATTTCATTTGAAAATTTTCTACTTTCATTCGCAAGCAGCGCCTCTCGTGGTTTCTGGTGAAATTACACTTATAAATGCTAAAATGTTTTCCAAGTATAAAAATTTAATTAGAAATTTAGTAATATAATATTCCAAAGACGTTGTATGAAAAACTTGGCATTTCAATATTAATATATATTTAAAGAAAATATTGTAAAGTTTTTGTGTTAAATGTTAAAATGCTGTAATGCTAAAATATATTTTTACATTGTTAATTTAATTTGCTGTTGTTTTATAATAATGAAGATGCAAATTTAATTGTTGTTGTTGTTTTTTATCGTTTGTTTATATAAAAAATGACTTTGTATGTGATGATAACAAAAATGAATTTTTAAATTAATATACATAATTCTTTAAGAAAAAAAAAAGAAATAATTAATTATAAAATCCACAAACGTGACAATAACTTATTTAAAATTTAATAAATGTTTTTTAAAAAATTATGTTTCAAAAATATATTCAAACGCATATAACAATATTTATATACGTTTATAAATCTATATATAGGTGGATTGGATGTTTTCTAGAATCGTTTTAACAAATGTTCGTTAGACAAATTTTACTCGATAAAAACCGGGCGAAGCCGAGTACATTCGCTGAATACAGTTATTTACAAATGTTCGTTTGTGGCAAGATACTATTCCTTCAACTTCAAATTACCGAGTGGACCAATTAATATTGATTTTATTCAACTTATCGAGTATTTTAAAGGGACCTGGAAAAAAATTCAAATTATCGAGTGAATAGACAAGTGTAGATTCAGTAGGGATTAGATGTTTGCTAGAATCGTTTTAACAAATGTTTGTTAGGCAAACCTTTACTAGGATAAAACCGGGCGAAGCCGGGAAGATATATCTCTATACTGTATATATAAAAGTCAATTTCTGTCTGTCTGTTTCGCGATAAACTCAAAAACTACTGAACCAATTGGTACCAAATTTTGCATGTCGCTTTTTATAAACCTGAGGAAAATTTTCGGCTACATTTTGCTTAGTATTTTTGGCTATTTTTTTTTTTTTCATTTGAAGAACTTTTTTTTACGCAGAGTAAATACGAGACTTACGCGGAGTAAATACGAGGCAAAGTAACAACACGAGGCCAATTAAGCGACCAATGAGCGTTCTGCATTTCTTTTCAAGTTGCTTGCGTACTTTTTTTCAAAATATCTTTTTATACGAGTGTCACTTTTTTTTACAAAAGTTTTGAGAGAGAAATTTATATTACTAAGTTACGGTAAGTGCACACAATGCAATTAAAAAAAATTACCAAATTAGCGTAACTGTATGTAAACAATGGCTTTTGTGTAGAAATGTCGGGTAATAGTTTCACAAAACACTGAAGCGAAATTCGGTAGAAGAATTCGCTGTGATGATTCTTTGTGGGCTGTTGCAAGGATTTAAATAAGATCACTAAATAGCAGAAAGAAGAGGGCAAAAATCTCCTTCTAACTAACTTTATTTAATACATCTTAAGAGGACAGAGGAAAACACCCAACTGGTCGGTATCAGACCAAGCCGTGTTCTGTTAGTCCTTTGTTGGCTATTCCTTTGTTGGCGGCTGGCGCCGCCGGGCATGTTTGTTTACTGTCACCCAAGCCGTCTGGACGCCATTATTCCACATACTCCCACCTGTTTTTATCTATGCACACAGAAAAACAATAATAATCGTCCAATCGGTTGGGTATACAAACGGTTCTTCCCGATCTAGTCTGTATTTTTGCAGTTTTCTCTTTATTGTCCAGCAAACGCGAAGAAGCTGCTGTTGATATTTCCAAGGGATATATTTTCTGAATAGGTCTTAGGAAGGTTCCTACTGCGGTTTTCACCTTCACTAATCTATTCACTCCATCTCTTCCAAATAATATCTCCTCGATCACTGCTAATGGCCAGAAGTTACGCTTTTTATTGTCCATACCAACAAGGACAAGATCCCCAGCCTGGAATTTTGGATTGTAAATGCGTCTGTTTCTCTGGACCAGGAGGGACAAATATTCCTTCCTGAATCGTGATTTCAACTCCTCCTTCAGCTTGCTCAAATAGCGCAGTTTCTGTGTCGTTGGATTAGATC